>CANTUR010000984.1:0-408573 GCA_947683625.1 Mallotus nudiflorus
GTTTTTTTTAAATTATTAGTTATATTGGCAATGATAAATAAAACTAATTAAATATTTTTTAATTATTTTCAAATATACATTTTCAATTAATATATCATAAACGAATAAATATTTTTATAAGGAAGAAAACTCATCTAGTTTTGTCAATATTATAATTTATATTAGATTTTCAAAAAAAAATAATTAAACTCATTCAAATTTAAATTAGACATTTTTAAAAAATATTTTTTAAATTAGGCTATTTTATAATTAATATTTAAACAATAAAATAGTTTAACATATTTTTACTATAATTTTAATTGCTACAACAAAATATAATTAATTTAAGATAAAATATAACAAAATTTTATATTTTATCTTAAATTAGTTTATATTTTATAATAACAAATAAAACTACTAATTAAAATATATTATTCTTCAAAAATTTTGCAAAACAGCCTAATTTTTAGAAATATTTTTTAAAATTGTCTAATTAAGATACAATTGATTTCAAAATTTATTTAAAACATGATATAAATTATAATAATGACAACTAATTGAGTGTTTCCAAGTATAAAAAATATTTATATTTAAAAACAATAAAAAATACTTAATTAATTTTAATTATCATTGTTAATAAAATAATAATTCAAGAAAAATATATTTTTTAATTTTAAATTTTCTTGAAATTATTTTAGTGAGTTATATAGTTATTATAAAAGTTAAATAATAGAGTAAGTTATAAAAAAATAAATAAAGATATTATATACTTAAAATATCAAAAATGACATTTTTTTTTATAGTTTTAGGACTAAAATGTAATAAAAAATAATAATAATAAGTTTTGACCTTAAGAGTTGACTAACAGACAGGACTAATGCAAAAAAATTTTAAATCTTATAGAACTCAATTGTAAAAAAAAAAAAAAAAAAAAAAAAAAAAAAAAAAAAAAAATCTTATAGGACATAATGGAAAAATGATATAATTTGTAGGACTATCAGTTTTGTTATTCCCTTAGGGGTTAACAAAATTGTTTTTGGCGTGAGAACATCGATTCTACATTGGTTGGTATCAAATCCAACTATTGTCATCTTTATTGCTAACCAGCCCTCAAAAAGATTCAAAACTTGCGTTTGCAGCATAGCATTGCTGAAACAACATCAAAAAAACTCAATAGATAAATGATAGAACTTAAAATATAGTGAAAAATAATATGATTTTGTGCAACTCCAAGTTGTTAATTAACCAAGCGATGCATGACCTTTGGTCAAATATTTCAAAGTTATGATAGGCAACTCCAAACTATAGAACAATTTTCATTCTGAAATTTCTGGTGTTCATCAATCATCAGATTTGATATGGACACTAAGCAAAAGGAAGTTGTTCCAGAAGGTAGATCTAGCTACATTACAACAACTACGCTCTAGTGACTGCACAAGCATTGCCTTCGTGCAAATGCTCAATGCCATTATCCTAAGCTTGATTATGGTGTAAAAATCAATCCGCTAGCCAATTTTAAGGGTTATTTGCACCAATGGACCAAAAAATATTATAGAGACTTCTCTTGAAACCTAAATAAGAATTTAGTAACTAAAAAGATACAAATTAAAGTTTTCCAACCAAATTGTAATCAAACACAAAGTTTAGTGACCATCTATACAATTTAACCAAGCTTCACCGCTTTTTTCTTCCTTATTTGGAAATATATATATATATATATATATATATATATATATATCTCATCTCACCTCTCCATTGAATTAATCATTGTTCCTCATCCAACCACCAGTCTTCCAGCCAAAATTCCTCCTTCCTATCCTTGTAAAGTCTGTGAACTCTCATTGGAATCTAGAGCCACCAAACTTCAATTCCTCCTAAATTAAACAACACCACCACCATCAAACCCTCAAAAAACCACTTCAAAATCAACCAAAACTAAACGCATCAACGCAAGCTCTTGTAGTAGTGCCTCCCCAAGTTACCGCAAAATCACTTTCCTATAAAAGTGAGTTAGAGAATGCAATTTGCCATCTTCATGAAGTGGGTTCTCTTCTCTATTCTTTAGTGGGGCATTGGGTGTTTTATTTGTAGGATTCAATCATTATTATTTGTTTAGCCTGATTTTTTCTTTTTTTATATATAATTAGAATTCTTTGATTTAGTGTATCTTTCTATGTCTAGGTACTTTCTAGGGAAGCATGATTCATCAAAGTGAGAATTCAGGCAAAGAGATTTTGATTCCAAGGAGAAATTACGGAAGAGCTTTCCACCTAAAGGATCGAAACTTACACCACCCCATCAGTCTATAGACTTTAAATGGAAGGATTATTGCCCCCATGGTGTTCAGGTATTCATTTCATTTATTTCACAGTGTTTTTAAATGAAAGAAAAAAAATGTTCAATGGCCAAGATGCTGAAGCTTGAATATATGTCTAATCTTTGATGTTATGGTGGTGGTAGGTGTTGTTTGGCATTTAGACATTTGAGGGAATTATCTGCAATAGATCCAGCAGATTACATGGTAGCTATTTGTGGAAATGAGGCACTTACTCAACATTCTCTTCGTGAAGCTGCATTTGTAGAAAAAATTTAAAAAATTGACACATCAGTATCCACGTAGACGCCACAGCATCATTGACCACCAAAATGACATTGGGTATTTTAGTGGGACTCAAATCAAACACTAGAGAGTTTTAAGTCACCAATCGAATGTTGGGTATTATGATGGGATTAGTCAATAAAGTTATGTATCATGGATGCAAATAACCATTGATTTTATAAGTTTAAAAGTTTTGAAAATGCAAAGTAGACTTTGAAGTCCATAATTTTATCACTCCTATCCATGAAGAGAGCTATTTTTCCAGCTTCCGTTCTTCATTTTTCAGCATTACAAAATTCAAGGTTAAATTTTCGCCAACTATTAGAAAATGATGCAATTAAGGAAAACTAGCTTTAAGTATCTAATTCTAAATTTGGAATTCAAGATTTACTTGTAAATTCTTGTTTAGGATGTCTTTATGTTGTACTATTGTTTATATATAGGAAGTTTTGTTGTAGATAGGAATATTTAAAACCACTCATCAAGGAATATTTAAAAACATTCATCAATATTAGTCCTAATAAACGTTTCTTTTACATATATTTTCGGGTTTAGGAATGTTTACATTGTTCTCTATATAGAAGTTGTAGCCTCATATGTAATCTTAGGGTTAATACAATTGTTTTTTAGTGTGAGAATTTAGGTTCTACATTAATAGGCCCCAAAATTGCAATCTGAATAAACCTTGTCATATTATAGGTATGGTATAGGAAACAAACACAATTAAAACACTTTTCAATTATTCCCGACACTAAAGGGATTGACCTCTATCAGTTTTAAACTTATGTGAATTTAGTCATAAACTCAAATGAACTGAATTTTAGCACATCATTTCTTCCAAAAAGGGAATCCACTAAAAACCAACACTTTCAAGGAGATAATATATTATCTAGCATCCATTCAATAGCTAAAGGCCAACAAAACAAAATACATATCCCACAATAAAAGGAACATAACAAAGATTTAAAACAGCTACATGCACAGGTGGCATTTCTATTGTGGGTCCAATTGGATGGGGAGAAAAAAAGATTTGGGTGCCATTTTTTAATTTTTATTTTTTAAACTTATTTTTGGATTAAAAAAAAAAAGGAACAAATGATGCTTTTTCCAAAGGCAGGTTAAAAAAAGCAGAAATATTTTTTTGATATATTTTTCAGAAAGCACTTCTCCAAGTAGCAGTAGCAAACTATCCTATGTCATTATTAGAATAGCAAAAGTGAAGAAACACAACTTCACTTACCGCCGGATAGTCAGACCAAACTCCAAAACCATAATCGCCTCCATGAAGTAGCCAAAATCTCTTGTCCGCCAGAATAACTATGGAGGAGGAGGAAGAGCAATTAACAAATGAACACAAGGATCAATATGAAGATGGTGATATAATTGCCACTTGAATAAAGAAATTTTCTAATAAGCTTCAGAATAAAATCATTTAACAAATTTCATGAGAATGTCAAACAATACAAATGGCCAATCAGGATGTAGTACAACCTAGATAAGCACTACAACTAGACCAACAAATTTATGACAATATCAATTGTCGCCTGACATCAGTTTCTCCAGCACGTACATTTTTGTCTAATCCAATATTTTAGTTCTATAATTTAATGATGCATTAGCCATATTAGGGTCATCCAGATTGTACGCTACTGTAACAGATTTGAATTACCAATCTTTTATGCCAATGTATGGGTTGACGGGAAACAAAATAAATCATCTACTCAGGAAGTAAAGAAGAAATGCATGTCAACGTTAAAAGCAAATAACCATCACAGACAAGATTTAGAGCATGAAAAGAGGAACTCAATATTTTTTGAGGGCATTACATGATTTTCACAGCATAGCTGTTATCATTTGCTATTTGAAAATGCAATTTCTCAATATTGTTCTACGCGCATACTTTGTGATGCAATGTAAAGCAGCAAGAGAAATAGAGTAGATGATTAGGGTTGGAACAATAGAAAATAAATAGAGTTAACAACCTCTAAAGTATTATTATAATTGAAATTAGAACAAATACAACTCTCTGTAGGCACTATAGTTTATACTAGATGGAGTAAATCCTAAAGGAATAAGGAATACTAATAAAAGAAGAAAAACAAACAAGGAAATATAAAGCCTAAAGGAATAAGAAAAGCTGAAATATAATCCTAAAATGAGTCTAAATTCTAATCCTAAATTGAATAGGAATTTGGATGCTCCTGCATTACAAGGTTACAAACTCCATCATACAAGACATAAATAGGTATATAGCTCTCAATCTCTCAAGGTTTGAATTTTATACAAGCTAATCACAAGCAACAAAATCATGTCAATAGAACAAGAGATTTTAATTCTTTTAATTGTTGCATAAAATCAAAATTAATAATGTGCAACTAAAAATGCATCTCAAATTTATGAGCACAAGTACCAAGCAGCATCAGATCTAGTATTCCATTAGTGATATATGTTAAGAGGAACATATCATTCACAAAAGAAACTTCCCCCACAAGGTAGTCCCAGTAAAGGCAGCCCAAAAGCCATATACAATGTATGAGCTACTTTTACAAGATGTTTATCATTAATTATTCAAAGCAGAGACACCTATGAAACCAAACTTTCATCCACCGCACCAATTTAGATACCTGAACTAACACATTGGATGCCATAGAAAGCAGCTCTTCTCCATGCATACTCTCTTGTGGATCCAGGTCCTTTGAAAGGGGAAGGCTTTTCCAATACATCTCCACCATTTGTCCAACAAAGCCCTCAAGTTCTGAGTAAGAACATAATATCAATCACATACAATTTAAAAAGGCTACAAGCAAGTGATGCTACGTACATGAGTAACTACATAGCTATAACTGAACTAAACAAAGATTCAAAAGATGATGAGGATGAGGATGAGGATGGTATGTGACGATGAATTCTGACTAAATAACAATACAAGATTTAATGAAAAGCAGATGGGCATTATTGTGGTGTATACACTTGTAGCTTTATTTGGCATTTAAAATTTAATGCAACAACTTAGGAATGCTATAGGTAAGAGCCATTTATGGAAAGAGTATCATGCTTTAGATGTGTCACACCATAGAAGTGACTGAGCGCCCAGCAGGCAGGCAGGCATGCAACACTAAAAGAGAAACGCACCAACAACAGGCAGCTTGTATGTATTTCCCATCAACTGCTGTATTTTGAATACTGTTATTGACAGCCCAAGCACTTTAGTTGGGCTTGTTGTAAGGGAGTTAGAACCTTCCACTAATTTCTCCTCTAATTCAATCTTTTTCTCTGGAGTTAAGACTTGAAGAAACACCTCAACATCAGAAGTGAAGCAGGCTAAATGACCAAACCTGCGTTAGGAAAGGACAACGAAATGCTTCACAAAAAATCATAGGATAACATTTAGTGGTTATTTTAGTGCCACCAATGTGAATAAGCAAAAAGTTGATGGGGCGACAAAATTGAATCTGACATTCACTACAAGCAGAAGAGCAATTAATAACAGATGCTGTGTGAATTAATTAATGGAGTTTTGAATTATAATTTAAAGTAGAATTTCCATTGTAATTATATTAACTTGTAGTTTATCTAATATGACCAAAATAAATGATTAAATATCTAAAACTTTAATAAATTTAATCAGGAAAGACATAAAATTAAATTTATTTATTTATTATCATAATTTGTTAAAATACTTCATAGAAGCTTTTTAGTGTAGAGAAAAGTATTAAACTTCTTCACTCAATACTAAACAAGAATTGGATAATTTAGTCATTTACAAATAAAAAAAAATTACTTAAAAATGTAATTCTAAATTGATTTAAAGTAGAATACCTTTTTTAATTGCTCAAGTGATGAATAATTGCTCAACAGTTCAACTACAGAGTTTATTGAAATTCCAAGAAATTATAACTTGGTTAAGGTTATAATATAGGATTACTTTATGGACAAAATAGTACTTTCATTATTTTTAGAAGTTTTAGTGAAGCATAATAAGAAAAAAAATTAAAATTAAATTAAATAATTTTTTATTTGTTCAACAATTATCTACAATCATAATTTTAAAATATGGTGCATAAAATTTTTTGAAAGTAAACAAACTAGTATTTTTATTATTTTTATATGTTTTATTTAAGTTTAAATTAAAAAAAGTTAAAATTAAATTTGATTAAAATTTTTTATTATCTAATTATTAACTAAAATCATAATTTTTTTTCAAAAACTTGGTGCATATATTTTTTAGGGAGGATATTAAAGTTAAAAATGATGGAGGTGAATAATAATTCCTCAAATTGAAAATTTTATTAATTTTTTAATAAAAGAATTATTTTTGGATTAGAAAAACGTAATAACAGTAAAAAAATTATTGAAAGTAATGCTATAAAATTACTCAAAGCAAAAAGTTTGTTGATATTACAAGAAATTATAATTTTATTAAGGTTATAATATTAGATTTCTATATGAACAAAATAGTACTATAATTCTTAAAATCCTTTCAATTAAGAAAATAATTAAGATTAAATTAACTAAAACTTTTATTAGGTTAATAATTATCTATTTATGTTATATAGAAAAAATAATACTTTGATTATTTTTAGATGTTTTATTAGAGCTTAAAAAGAAATTAATTAAAACT
Organism: Mallotus nudiflorus; assembly: GCA_947683625.1. Lineage (NCBI taxonomy): Eukaryota > Viridiplantae > Streptophyta > Magnoliopsida > Malpighiales > Euphorbiaceae > Mallotus > Mallotus nudiflorus. Next base: position 7,200 of record CANTUR010000984.1, read on the forward strand.
CAAGTAATTAAAATATTTTTATCTGATTATTAAAGTATACTCAAACATATTTAGAAAATACTGCATAGATTTCTTTAAAAGAGGAGAAAAAAAAATATTAATGTTAAAAAATTGCTTACATAGAAAATTTATTGAGATTGTAATGTTGGATTAAAAGTGCTATAATTTTTTTAGATAAAATAAACAAATAAATAGGATACAAAATTAATATAATCATTCATAATATTGTTATTATTTTTACATATTTTATTAGAATCCAATTAGAAAATATGAAAATTAAATTGATTCAATTTTTTATTATCTATATTAACTAGAATCATGCATGAAATTTAAAGGGAAAAAGAGAAAAAATATTCACATTAAAAAATGTTGAAATGATGAAGCATAACAATTCAAAAAGAAAATTTATTAAAATTGTAAAGCTGGATTGAGAGAGATTACTTTTATATAGACAAAACAAATATATATATATATAAATTTAGTAAAACTATATATATACAAACACATGCACATGCTTATAGGATAAATAAATATGATTAACATATTTATTAACTAGAAGTACTTTAATAAAATATTATTTTAAAACAGATGATATAGGCAAAATAGATTATTTTAATAAAATAATAAGGGTTTTGATATTTTTTATAAGTTATTTTTAAAAAATATTAAAATTTTCTTAATAAAAATAAATTTTAAATTAGAAATTTGTTTAAATTTTTTTATGTTATATAGAAAAAATAATACTTTTATTCTTTTTAAATGTTTTATTATAGCTTAACAAGAAATTAATTCAAATTAAAGTAATTAAAAAAAAATATTTGATTATTAACTATACTCATAAACATAGTTAGAAAAACACTACAAATATTTCTTTTTAAGAGGAGAAAAATTATGAATGTTGAAAAATTGCTTACATAAAAAAATTATTGAGATTATAATGTTGGATTAAAAGCACTATATTTTTTTTAGATAAAATAAACAAATAAAAAATAAGATAAAAAATTAATATAATCATTCATAATATTGTTATTATTTTTACATTTTTATTGAACTTCAATAAGAAAATATGAAAATTAAATTGATTAAATTTTTTTATTATCTATATTAACTAGAATCATGCATAAAATTTAAAGCAAAAAAAAAAGAAAAAATATTTACATTAAAAAATGTTGAAATGATGAAGTATAACCATTCAAAGATAAAATTTATCAACATTGTAATGCTGGATTGAGAGAGTTAAATTTAATATACACACACGTGCACGTGCATATAGGATAAATAAATATAATTAATATATTTATTTATTAGAAGTACTTTAATAAAATAATTTATTTTAAAACAGACATTATAGGCAAAATAGATTTTTTTTTTAAATAAGAGTTTTGATACTTTCTATATGTTATTTTTTAAAATATTAAATTTTCTTGATAAAAATAAAATTTTAGATTAAAAATTTTTCAAAAATTTTTTAAAAAATACATATACAAACTAAAGGTTAATAGTTATTACTTATTAGAAGCTACAAATATATAAAAAAAAAATTAATTGAAAAAAAGGTAAAATAAATTTTATTTTATAAATATAATTATTCATGTAAAATATAACTAATAAGTTAATTTGGTTATATGTAAATATTTTATTCTATGTGCTGCAAATTATAATTACTGTTTATAAATAATAATAATAATATACTCCAATAATATTAATATTTTGCCTCCCGTACTTTTATTTTTTTCTTGATCTACCCTCTCTACTTTTATTTGTATAAACTGAGTCCTTACACTTTTATTTTTTCTTAATTTACTCCTTCCAATTTTATTTTTGTTCACATTAACCCCTTATACTTTTAATTTTGTGAACATTCAGTCCTTTTACTTTTATTTAGCAAGATTAACCCTTTCAATAAATATAATTCAAAAAATTTTCATCAACTATGTTATAATTTACTTATATTTTATTTTTAATATAAAGATTGTAAAAATACTATTTTATTTAAATTTAATTTATATAATTGCAATTAATTGGTTAACAAAAACTTAATTCAATATTATAAAAATAAAAACTTAAGCAAAACTCTACTAAATTTTATTTTAGTTTATTCTAGTAAAATCAAATTTAGTAGAATCTTGCTTAAGTTTTTATTTTTATAATATTAGATACAATTTTTGTTAACCAATAAATTACAATTATATAATTTACATTTAATTTTCATAAAAATATTTGGCATTTAATAGTATTTTTATAATCTTTATATTAAAAATCAAACATAAATAATTAAATTATAACATAGTTGATTAAAATTTTCGAAATTATATTTATTGAAGGAGTTAATAAAAGTATAAGGGTTTAATGTGTATAAAAATAAAATGTGAGGACTCAGTCAATACAAATAAAAGTGGAGGGGGTAAATTGAGAGAAATAAAAGTGCAGGGAGCAAAATATGGGTTATTCCTTTTTTTTTTATGTACTATCACAAGTCTAATAATTTCTATTCACATGCCATGCGCATGGTTAAATACTAGTATAATAAAAATCTATGAAAACAAATTATTATGTACCTGTAAAAATATTGCATTATGGCTGCCATTATCTCATCCTCATTGGCCCTTCCATACAGGAGTCGCCTCCTTTCAATTTCAAGAACTGCCAAGTATGGACATCTAATAAAACCATTATTTGCATTCACCAGTAACTTCTGCACAAAGGCTGATGCATCCGACAAACGAGAATCGAACTGCATAACCAAAACACACTTATCATGCTCCGAATCAAAGAGAATATTGGATAGGGGAAACACAATGAAGACAATCAAATTCAAGAGCTTTGAACATGCACCACGTCATCTGCCAAGTGAGAGACTTTGCAGTCCATAAATTTAGGGGGATGAATTGGATCGATTTTTGCTCTGTTGCTCCAGCTGCTGTCATCCTCCAGCAAACAGCCTAGATAATGCAGTAAACACTCCCAATCATCAGGGCTGCCAGATAAATGAAACAACATTAACAACTAGAAAATATTTGCAAAGCTAAAATTCTTGGGGAAAACAATCCTGGTGCTCTAAACAGGTAATAATCATTTGAACTGAAAAATTTAAGTTTGAGACTTAATAATTGACATAAGCCAATTTGGCTGCCCTATGCACCAGGTACCTGCCCCTACCTTACCCTAATGGGTCACATAATACAACCAGAAAACCCTGTATGTATTAATCTTTTTACATGTAATATATAAATTTCTAAATAAATTATTCAATGTAATTATCATAAAATTAAATACACAATAGGAAATAAAAAATTAATTTTAAATGCCAAACTCCCACAGGTGAAATGTCGTATGCCTCAACCGCCCCCTCCCCAACTCCAAAAACGACTAATTTATAAAACAATTATTGAATATAATTAGTATAATTCTCGATGGATAAATAAAGATATCCTTTTAGGCATATCACATAAATCCTATATAAAAACATTTGTACCCAAACCTCACTGGCTGATCTGATAAGACACGAAACATAAACCCACCCCAACCTAAGCCAAACCTTGATGAAATAAGATGGGTAGGGTAAGGGCATCTCGATACCTGACAAATGCCCCATTCCGACCTATGGCCATCCCTAAGTCAAATTTTTTATTTCAATCAATTCCAAGCAGCAGGCCTACTTAACCATGCAGGGATAAGAAAAGATCCATTTATCATGAGCAGAAAAGAATTACAGTAGCAAATGAAGACAGAAAAGAATTACAGTAGCAAATGAAGAAGAGTCAGGCATATGTAATATCAAGCACAGCATAGTATGCAATACTAAACTAAGCTAAATTATTCATTTGGAAAAAAAACTTGAATTACATGCTCCACTGCTTTTAAATTATTACACATCACCCTATCTGTTAAATAAACAAACACTTTAGCTTCCTTGCATTTTAAGCTGAAGCTTTTGGTCCAAAAATTTTTAATGAAGCAACTTCATCCTAAAAATTTAAAAGATGGAAGGTAAAGTAGTAGTTTGAATCAAAAGGTGAAGGAACAATTGTTTCATTTGAAAGGTCAGTAACTATAGCATAGAAACTTTAAATTAAAGAACCATATGATTTCCTTTCAACAACAACAATAAGAATAACAATAATAAAGCTGAATCTATATGTAACCATCTAAATTTTTACTGATAAGCCAACTGCACACTTGAATTTTCACTTTAATTTGTGCAAACTTCAGCTTATAATTTTTGTTACTTTTCAACACTTTCTAATTTCTTCCAGTCTCTAGAAATGTCCAGAAAAACTGTCCACATGCAAATTCTCAAGGACTGAAATTAGTTTAAAAGTAATGAAAATTACAAGTTCAAGTGTGTGATAGGAAAAAATGAAAATTCAGGTGATACGGACATGGCCAAGCTTAAGAATGGTAATGGTGGCGGCATTTCTAGAGACAAAGCTAAGAATGGGCTTGATGGAGAGGACAGCAAGAAAACCAAAGATAAAACTAAGGATCCATTAAGCATGCCACAAGGCCCAATTACAAGGTCAAGGTCCAAGAAGCTACTGTGCAACTAACCGATTTATACAAGTTTACAAGCATAAATATGAATTTGACCAAAAATATTTTTAAAAAAAAAAAAATTTACTTTCAAAAAAATATTCAATCACACATTTGTCAAAAAATTTATCCAAAAAATATTGATTTAATGATAATTTATAATTGATAGGTGATCCAAACAAAGCCATGGATAGTAAAAAGTCATTTAATCACAACAGCCAAAATTCAATATCGAATTAATCACACTAAATTCAAAAGACTTATAATGAAGAGGAAAATATGCTTTCGTTACTGGCTGCAAAATATGGTCTGTCCCTCTACCAAAAATCATAAGCAGTTATCTAGGAATAAAATTATTAGAGCCAAGCGTAAAATATATACAGCTGATAAAATTGAATTTCATAATACTAGCTGAACAGCTAATTTCTATGACCATACCATAATTCTAACATCTTCTGATATATGTTGGCTCCAGCAGCATAGTCACCTGACTGGGCAAGCAGCCTACCCTGTCAACTTAAAGTCAGAGAGTACAAGTTGATAAGGAAACAAAAAGTGGCAGAAAGAAACTCCAATGAAATCAAATCACAACCCAAGATGACAGTAATAAGTTTTAAATTTGAATGATAAAAAAGACACAACTATGAGAATAAATAATGCCAAATTCATTAGGTTTCATATGCCTCAAGGGAGCCACAACTACAAGAAAAAATAATGACAAATTCATTAGGTTTCATATGCCTCAGGGGAGTTACAACTATGAGAAAAAATAATCACAAATTCATTAGGTTTCATACGCCTTAGAGGAGTCATCTCTCAAAAAGATACATGTTTCATTATGTAATAAATGATGAGAGAATTCTGAAACATTGACCTCTTCTCACAATAATATTCCGCTTTTGAACTAAAATAGATTCTCTTTGATGTAGATAAGAAAAAAAATTAACAAAATCAAAATTAGTAGAATTTAGAATTTTAAACTTAGGATCTAGTTTTTACAATTTCATTATTCAGGGGTATTTTTGTAATTTCTGAATCTGCTGGAACAGTAGTTCAGAATATTTGTTATTATTATAAAGTCTTATTTAGCAGTCTTTTGTGGATTTAAAATAGTTGAAGCATTTCAAATTTTCAGGGGATATTTAGGTTGAGTGTGTAAATATCCATGTTCGATATTTTTTTGTTCAAAGAGGGATTTGGATAATAAAAATCATGGTAGATTAGCTATTTATAATTGCATGGTTCAATTAGAACCCTAGGTGTGATTTCTATAACCTTGTAGTTTTGTGACCCTTAGAAGCCTCTTATATTTTTTTTTTAATTATTGTTCCACATAGTGGGATCTGAAACTCTGCTTTTAACTTCAGATCTCAGCCTATCAAAACCTTTCCAAACAAATTGTAGAAAGTTTCCCTAAATCTCGTCCTACATTGCTCTTTCAGCCACCATAACCTTATGCTCAACAGTTTCAAGGGGCCAGAGGCTAATAGGTTAAAAAGGCAACTTATAGAGTTAAATTTTGGGCTTGCAGCAAATTTCCGGCAAACCAACTGTACAAGTTAGGTAGGCATGCCCTTCCAACACCTTGTAACGAGCACAGGGCATGCAATTAATGGAAGTCAGCCACCTTTCACCTTTAAATGAGTTGGATCCAGCGCCCTGCAACTCAAGTAGCAGCTATGGCAGGGTTTACCAAATGTAATAGAATGATTCTTTTACCCAACTTCTTCTCCAAGAACTTAAATTCTTCATTTGAAGAGTTTTATGACCAAAATTAAATACATTTCTTGTTTTGAAGAATCTTATGTTGGCCTTTATTCTATCAGAATGACAAATTATAATGCCCACCAAGTTATCAAAAGCAATAACATGCTTACTGGTGGATTAGCCAACCCAAAAATCATGCTAAAAAAATTGGTTTTTGGTCAGAAAACCATAAAAAGTAATAAGAAAGCACCCACGTACATCAAGGAGCAAGTTATCCTAGAGTTGTCACTTGGTGGTCTATCCAAAAAAATTAGTAACCATATAACCAACTGATATTACATCACCTCATTCCCCAAAAACAGTCTTGGTTCACGGAAGATTCACACATGGAAAGAAAAAGACAATTTCCTAAACTATATAATGCTTATAATTGGAATGTTTTATATTGCTGTTATAGCTGATTTTTAGAATGTTTTCTATTTAGTTTCTTTAACAGTGTTTCTAAGCATCACAAGTTGGGTTCAAGAGCTAGGAACTAACCTACCATCACTTGTAACTATTTAATTGTTATTTTCATATGGAGTAAGAAAAGCATAAATTTTCCTTAAGGTTGTGAACTCCTAAAGTTCTGAGATCATAGGGTTCTCCTAATGAGCACTTGACTAAAATTCAACATAGGTCAAAAGGGCAAGAATTCCATAAAAAACATCCTTCACCTTCCTTTGATTCTGTAGCAAATCACAGAACCATAACCCATACCAAACACAGGGCCATAACATATATCACCAAAGAATCATCCTTTCATGTTATGTCCTTCACAATCCCACCTAAAAATTGAAATGGATGCAATAGAAGCAATACATGTTTTAAGTGAAGTTCAATGTTAGCAATAGGTTATATATAATGTTCCTGATGTCAATAGTACATTAGAAGGTCCTTTTCACCTAGTCCAGCTTTTTTTTTTTTTCCATCTATTTCCATGCTTTGATGGCAAAGTTGTCAACCGTTACAAATTCCATCATCCCTTTGGGCAGCAACTCATCCACGCTTAAGTGCTTTTTTAGTATTGTACAAAACTAATACATGTGAGAAAATAATTGCATTTCTATTACCATAATTGCTTTAAAATAAAATTAAAAAATCAAGAATTAGGACCCTTTAGTTCAACAGTGGAACAAGAATTTGATAATTGAAAGCCTGACTGCTACACTTTGGATGTTTGGTAAAAGTTTGTGCAAGTAAGTTATCAGAATTTCAACAGCCAGCATTCAAAAGGATAAAGTAAATCTTAACAATCAACCCTTTGCACAATAGAATGTCTAAAATTTGGATCCAAACTCTAGAATCTAGATTACATGTAAAATATATTTAATTAATTTAATTACAAGAACACGGTAACCACAATTATGAAAAAAAAAAAAAAGTAAAGTAATATAATACATTGTTATTGCTAAATGCTTACTATGAAAACCTGCAAGTAAATATACTTCCATTAATGCAGGCATCTATTTTTTATCCAATATTTATGTTTAATAAATCCTTATATATTTTTATTTATTATTGTAAATTATTGTTCAACAGAATTTGCATTTTATCAAATAGATTTTGAAAGATACAAGTGAAATGAGATTCATTTGCATATAACCTATGTTCACACACACACAAAAAATTCACACAGTTTGAACAATTTTAAGTGCATTCACTGTATATACAACAAATGCACATAAACCATTAATCAGGATTAAGGGTAAGCACAGGCCAAAGGAATCTGTGGATTGAAAAATCTCAGGAATTATACCAAATTTCAAGGATTTTGAAAATAAAATTTTCACTTACCAATTTTAAAAATCTTCATACCATACCGTCCCATTTTTCAATACAGTTCACATAGAAATTCAGCTTTGTAACGATTCAGTACTGTATAGTTCAAGATGGATATTTAAGAATTTAAACACCTTCAACACTAAATATTTTATTTTTATATGAACAAAATCATAATAATTTTAAAGAAAAATCACCACAAAAAGAATCATCTAAATTTACAAAAAAAATTTAGACAATCAATTAATATTTAGTACAAATATTAATTTTTCAAAAAAATACATGTCAACACATTATTTTTGGTTCAATGCATAGTTTCAACCCTAAATTATTTTGTATGACTTAAATTATTTTCTATTATTTTCTATTCAACCTTAACTTTTATTTTGAACTTTTTAATCCCTCAATTATACTTTTCCATTCTATTTAACTCATACAATATTGAAATGGACAAAACTCTTGATTCAAATGCTTTAAAACACAAAAAAATACCAAAATTTAGTTTTAAAACAATAAAATTAAAATGAAAAATTCATATAAAAAAGTTAAAAATAATATTTCCAATTATATTATTTCTTTTAATTAAACGTTATTTTAACGCATAAAAGTTTTTTGCTTCCATATCAACATTAATTTATAAAATATATTGATTTTATGTATTGTATAGGTTAAATAGGTTCAAAATAAAAGTTTAAAAGTTGAATAGAAAATAATAAAAAATTTGAAGAATACTGGAGGTTAATCGTGTGAAGTTTAGGGGTGAAACTGTGCATTTAGCCACTATTTTTCTGTTAAATAAGTGTTCAGGTATTTTAATAGGCAAATCTCAATTAATTTACTATGTTTAGATATAATTTAATAACATCTTCAACACAACAATAATTATATAGAGTGCTTTTTAATTTATATGCAGAATTAATTTATTTTAATCATATATTGTATATATATACATATACTTTTGGACACACAGATCCAGAACAGTATCAATTATCTAATTTAGTTTGCTTAAGTCCAGTATGGTTTTAATGCTATTTGGTTTGGAAAATTGTTGCGGCTCAATATTATCTCCATCTCGTGCTCAATCCTAATTACAATTGATATGATAGTGCATCAACTACACATACAACAGATGCACACTATAATTTTTTGATAATTTCAGTAGTAACAGCTACATTGTCGAACACTTCATATAGCTACGGACCACTAGTATCTAGTTGCCATCAGCTCACTGCCAGCTAGTGGCTGCCACCATATGACTGCAACCACAAAACAAAAAAGCCCTAAAGCTGCAAAACATACCTGTATGCGTAGTTTATCCACCTCAATCATCAAAAGTGATCCTAATTTCCCGGAGAGAATCTCCAATGCATCACCATACTTCGCTTGTTGTTCCAATATTGATATATAGACAATAAGAGCTGAATGAAATTTAAAAGTTCTGTTTAGAAAGGAAAAAAAAAAAAGAAAAAAAAAATTTACAAAAGAACTAGAAGGAATTCCCAAAAGATCAAGAATGAACCTTCAGGTTCATGCAAGCTATGAGAAGCCACATGCTTCTTAAGTAAGCCTTCAGCTAAGAGCAGCAGTTTCTCTCCTCCATTACCACAGAATACCTACCAAAAGTCAAAATAGCAAATAAGAAATAGAAATGGAAAAACATACATTCCACCAAAAAGAAGGATGACCTCAGAAAGCATGATAATTTTAGCTTTACTTCTGGAAAACAAAGCATATAGCCCCATAATATGTTGGTAGCCTAATGCCAAGCCAATATCAATAACTTAAGGATCCACATTCATAAGGAATAGTTAGAACTGCAAATTATCCTGAAGACACAATAAGAGTAGGAATGAAACAACGCCAGACTGCTTAGAGATATTACAACAGGATGACATAAATCCAAACCCTTAAATTACTATGACCTTACCTTGGCACACCAAGATTTTCTATTGGAAATAATCAGGGAACAAAAGAAACATATAAATTTTTAAATACATCATTATTTAGGCTTCTGATGCATGGATATGTTCAATTTCCTTATTTGGTTTGCTTTAAGTTCTTTAGTTTTCTTTGTTAACATTTCCTAGGTTACTTTGGTTTAAGGTTTTTTTTATTAAGTCATTTTTCAATATTTAGGTAACTTTTGCATAAAATCCTTTAGTATAGCCAGTATAAAAGAATTGCTGGTAGACAATTTATCAATGTATTTTGATTCTAAATTTTAACTTAAGATGTTATCTTTATATGTAATTATCTTTTTTGTTGTTCCAACAACCAACCCCAGAATATACAAAAAAAGTATTATACAAATCTATTAAGGTTTTTTTTTATCAAGTCATTTTTCAATATTTGGGTAACTTTTGCATAAAATCCTTTAGTATAGCCAGTATAAAAAAATTGCTGGTAGACAATTTATCAATGTATTTTGATTCTAAATTTTAACTTAAGATGTTTTATTTATATGTAATTATCTTTTTTGTTGTTCCAACAACCAACCCCATAATATACAAAAAAAGTATTATACAAATCTATCAAACTTTATGTTTACTGCCTCACTACTGGATCTTTTCAAGGTCTCCACAATACCTTCATTTTCATTTATTCTTAACATATCCATAAATAACTTATCCATAGAGATTCATAATTTTTTGTTATTCATGAAAGAACAACTTGTCAAATCATTTAAATATCATTTTTCTACTTCTCCAGTTAATGGATAGCTTACCACTAAAGCAGTGCGAGTTACAAACTTATAGTAGGTTATAAGATCATATGCACACAGTAGAATATCAGTTACCTAGATTGATCTGTAGATCACTGTAAAATGAAAATATGCAGTCAAAATGAATGCTGCAACTACAAGTGACAGTTCCAGAGCACAAAGAATCCTCGTGTTTTATTCAATTACAGTGAGAAAAGTAGGAAATGCCAGGTGAGTATATGGTCTATTCATGGTCAAATTAAAAAAAAAAAAATGAAATCCCCATGAAACCACAGAAGACATAATAATAAATATCAAGATAGATAAAACTCATACGATGGCCAAGTGCCAGAAAAAATTAGACGATGTGAAGACACATCAGTATCATCCACATTGCAAGGTAAATGACTACATCAAGAAGATTGTCATTTGGCTTTAGAAAAGATGCTAGACTGACCAGCAAATGTGTTAAGCAATTCTTAACTTCTTATAAAGCCAAAGGTTGAATAAGAACTTAGTTCCAGATCTTAATTAACAGGAAAATGGGTAGGATGTCTGGTACTCTAAACTCTTAAATTCCTTGACTCAAAACTCTAAAGCACCCTTGCATTGAACTGAAGAAAGAATTTATCCACCTAACCCTTCCAAACGGTTGATAGAAACAGAGCATAATCTACTTGTTTACCTTCACAGAACATAGTCACTTCATTGGCTGCCTCAGCTATGTTAATGCATAAACTATATGCATCAAAGCCAATTTGTACTAGTTGGGATTCTGAAGTCTTTGACAGAGACATTGGTTTCATGTATAGAGTACTTATCTTTAAATCCTTTTAACAAAGGTTTTATAATATTTCAAACCTGAAACTAGATCAGACTGCTGAGATGCTGCAACCATCAACAGATTTGATATTGGCTTTGCAGATGGCAGGTTTTGGAGCAATCCAAGCTGCATATACAATTTTTTTCTCAAATAGTTTTATTTAAAAGATTTTTCTTTTTGTTATGACATTGTACTAAACAAGGAATGCATGCAGTTCAGACTTGACTTGGCACAAACTGAAATTTGTAAAAAGTTAGGCATGAAATGTACAAAACCATGAAGCTATTCATTAATTAAATAGCATGTCACTACAACACACATGCAAGTTATGTAACAACATGCACTTAAAAATAAAAAAAATGAAAAAAAAAAAGATTAAGGAAGAAATGAAAAACTAAACAACATGTACTACAGATGCAACATGACCTGAACAATAAATGTATTGATCCCACCAGCACTTCTATGTTCTTTTACTTTATACTCAAATTCATGGGAAAGGTAGAAAAATAAAAATCCTCATAGGCATTCCAGATTTTACCAATAAAAATAAAATAAAAACCAAGAATGGGAACACAATTAGCAGAAACATTGCAAAAAAATTAACCAGGAAAGTCCAATAAAACCTGCAGCTGGATACTGCATACTGCCCAGAGCAAAAACCTCTCTTCGCCAACAAGCTTGTACATTTTGATAGCTGTCTGCAAAAGAAATAAGATCACAGGCAGCAACAAGCATTGTACAACCTATATGCAGAATATAAGGAGAAAAGAAATAGATAAATGGGAACCTGCTGCTGCTTGACAAAGGAGTATTCGCGTACATAACAATTGAAAAGCCCCATCATTAGTTCTAAATTATTTGGAAATTTACCACAAGCATACTCATAGCAGCTGGTTGCCAAATCCACTGATTATACACCAAAAGCACATTAAATGACATGTGTTAAAGAAGAAACTAAATTAAATATCTCCATTAAAGTAGAAATAAAAATTAAAAAGAAAAAACATATACTGACGGTGATCAAGGCGTTGAAAAACAATTTGCAGCGTACTGAGAGTAAGATCATCCATTAACATGGAATCATTCTTATATAAGAGCTCCTTAGAATTTAAGCAAATGGATAACGCTTCATCAGATTTACCCATTCTTTCCAAAATGAGAGCTTTCAGTACCTGAAAAAAAAAAAGCAAAAAATTTGGAATGAAATTCAATTGATCAAACAGGAAACTGTTCTATATAAGAGTGCAAATTTAGCATCTTACAAGAGCGTAAGGTGAATTAGGGTATTTAGAAAGCAGTGAAGTGGACAATTTGAGAGCATTCTTGAACTGACGAGAATCAATTGCATCCCAGATTGGACGAACTCGCCGCTCTGGTATACCACCAGCTAACCCGAACTTCGAGGCCATTTAGCTTTCCAAATTCTTTCAGGGCTTGTTAGGGTTTATGTTTCTGCCTGTTTAAAGATTTTTTTTTCCTTCCTTTATCCTTTGGATTTCGTTTACAAGAAACCTAGAACCCTTGTTTGGATGTGATGGAAGGAAAGGAAAGGAAAGGAAAGAGAAGGAAAGGAGTGCAAGGTGGAGTAAGTAAAATTTTAATGGGGGAAGGACAATAATGATTAAATGAATTAGGTTTACCCTTCTCTGTTCTTTAAATTTACTTGTTTTTTCTTAATTCTAAATTGGATTGTGATTGTGCAAACATGGTTTCAAACCACTGTTGAAAATAGATGTATAAATTACAGTCAATTGCGATTGTTGCCTACCACAATAAACCGTGTAGTAACGGTTGTACAAGATATGGGTGCATAAAAATTAAAGAAACTAACCAACTTAAATTGATTCAAATTAATTCAAATCAAAAATTATAGTTTAAAATGGTTAATAATTGGTTATTGTTTGAAAAAAAAATTAAATTGAATTTTTTATTTGGTTTGGTTTATGGTTTAGGAAAACAAAAATCCAATGAACCGAATTGATATTATTATTATTATCAATTGGTGCAGACCATTGGACCAAAACTTATTATCAATGTCATGGTGTGATTTTTATCTAAATGTTGAAGAAAGTTCTAGTAAGTATGGTTACGGCGATAGATTTGATTCCACTATCAATTATCGATATGATTATGATGTTAATAATTTTGAATCAAATTATTATAATTCATATTCATTTATCCTTGCATATCACTATCCATCAAGTTTAAGGGAGTTATTAGCTCAGCCTCATGAAAATGATACTAGCTATTTAAATTTTATGGATAGTTTATTTGCACCTCCTATAGTCTATATGTATTCTTCTCATAAGGATGGAAGTGCATCTTCTTTTATACATCATAGACACTCCTTTTAGCATTAATATTATTTTATACATATTATCTTTTGAATGTTTCTTTTATTTTGTAATTTAGCAAAATTCATCTTTAGACCTCTAAATTTATTGACTTTTTAATTTTAAGCCACTTAAGTTTCATTTTGTATATTTATACCTTCGAACTTCACAAGTGTGATTAAACCCTTCTATTAATTTTTTTAACATAAATTATTTTCTTTTGACCCCTAAAATTTTATATTACTAACATTCATACCATTTTTTACCTTTTTACACTTATTTCACTTTTAAAATTTTTTCACTAGTAAAAACTAAATTTACTTATTTTAATTTTAAATAAAAAAATAAATTAATATTCATTTTTAAATTTTAAAAATAACAAAACAAGTTAATGTTAAGATAAAAAAAAATTATAATAAAACTACTATTTTTTACAATATTATAAATTATACTAGTTTTATTTTCAAAATGATATATTATGATAAAACAAACATCATAATTATAAGAGATTATGATAAAATATATATATTTTTTATAATTCTTTAAAATTTAAATTATATATTTTTAATACATTTTGTAGTTGTTTGTACAAAATTTTAATTAAATTATTATGAATAATTGCTTATAACATAAAATTTATAAATAATGAATACCAATGCATGCATATACATCGCCAAAAATGGTGATAAATTTTCCAATCAACTCAAACTTTTTATAACCATTATCTTAATCTTCACTTTTTTATCATATTTTTTAGCACAAAAAAAAATTATATCATAAAAATGTATTCACAATAATTTAAAATATTATGAAAATAGTAGAATTATTATAATTTTTTATCTTAGCATTAACTTGTTTGCTTAGTTTTAAATTTTAAAATTATTTAAATATGATATAATATATAATTATTTAAAATGTTTAAAATTAAAATAAGTGAAATTATTTTTTATCTGTGAAAAAATTTTAATAGTGATATAAGTGTTAAAAGGTCAAAAATGGTAGAATGTTATAATTATAAAATTTCATGGATCAAAATGAAATAATTTGTGTTAACAATTGATATGAGAGTTTAAAACTTCAAATCTGTAAAGTTTAGGGGCCTAAATATACAAACGAAACTTTAGAGGCCTAAAACCAAAAAGCTGTAAATTTTAGGGGCCTTAAGATGCGTTTTGTCAAACTATATCAGAAGATGAAAGTGCATCTTCTTTTATACCTCATAGGCACCCCTTTTTTGCATTAATATTATTTTATGTATGTTATCTTTTCATTGTTTCTTTTATTTTGTACTTTTTATGAACTTACGGTATTGTGTGTATAGTTATAATATGAAACAATATATTAGTTAATAGATTTATAGTAGTATATGTATAATTATCATGTGAGACAAATATAACTAATGTTTAGGGCACACATAGTACAATATATTTTGGAATTTTTTTTTAGTTGCAACTATGTTTATTAAACAGTTGTATGGTTATTTTTCATAAACATCTTCAAAATATATTAATTTCAAACATTTCACAATTTTTCAAAAAAAAAATTTGACTTGGCAAGCTGTATGTAAACACCCAAATTCGAGATGCATTGATATGCAAATGCGATAGAGAATCCGATGATAATAATTCATTATAAATAAGTCTTTAGAAGTTTGACTTTTAAATTTCAAGGCTAAATTGCAAAGTTTTTAAGGATTTAACTGTAAAATTTTTTATTTTCTATAAGACAACGTCGAAATAAAAAAATTCAAGAGGGAAAGTGCAAAATTTCAAATTAGAATTCTACATTTCCAATTGGAAATATAGAATTCTAATCGGCAATGTAGAATTTTTATTATAATTCTATATTTTTTAATCGGAATGTCGAATTCCGATTGGAATCAGAGGCACTCCAACACCTATTTTTCAATTTTTAAATATATTTTTCTGAATGTTCATTCGTTTAAAATTAATTTAAAAATAAATAATTAAATAAAAAACGAAAAGATAAATGTTGGTTTGAAAAATTAAATTGCATTTATCTTACTGGTTATTTTTAAAACATTTTTTTCATTATATCCTGCTATGATCTTTTGTAGATAAAGGCATAACAGAAAAATCTCTTCCGTATGATTGATAGGATTTTAAATTTTAAAAAAAGGAAGGAAGGTTTTATAAATGGCAGGAGAAGCTTTGAGTAAAAAATGGAGGAAGTTTTTTTTTTTTGGAGATGCGAAAAAAAAAAGGAAACACATTGAAAGTTTTTTTTTTTAAAAAAGTCCTTTTACCCGTGAGCTTTGAAAAAGAAACAAGAAGTTTCTCAGATTCTATATCAAATGGTGATCAAATCTCCACTTTGAGGAGCAATCAAATAGCATCTGCATCACATTCCTTTCTTCTTTCTCTTTTTGTTCCTTTGTTTCTTTAATTTAATTTAATTTATTTTATTATTCATTCATTTTTCATTTCTTTTGTTTTTTTTTTTTGTGTTTATTATGGCTATGGTGGGAGTAATATGATAAAATGATTGAATCAATATCAAACCCATGAAGATCTATAGAAATTCATGAATTAATCCTATATCAATCCCACATAGATTTTAGGTTTTTTTTTGTTATTCTATTTTTTATTTATTTGGTTTTATTGGGTTATCTATTTAATTAGTTTTAATTCTTTGTGCGTAGGACTTGTAATAGCCCTAATAGTAGGAAATAGTATAACCTTTTATTTTACTACCTTTTAAAATTAATTAGTAAATTAAGTTCAATTTGGTACAACCCTAATAAAATCAATGGTGGCAGTAGATCAATTAGGGTTGCATGTAATTAATATCTCACATGTGGATGTTTTGTTTGATTTTTTTTGTTGGGTTTTTTTTTATATTTTTATTCATTTTGGGCCCGAAGTCTACGTTAGATTCTAACTCATTTAATTAATAGGCATTTTAAATTGGTTTGTAGATTAAATTAACTTTAAAATTGATTTAGGCTTATTAGGTTAATTTAGACTTAAGCCCATTTTTAGTTTAATTAAAATTAATTTAAACTGAACTTAACTCATTAAAGCATTTTCTTTTTAAAATAAATAAATTTAAGATCATATCACTTAATTTAAAATTAAGTAGAATTAAGCCCACTAATTTATTTCTATTTTCTTTCTTAAAATTAGTAGATTTAGGCCCACTATTTTTAGAATTAAAATAAGTAGACATAGGCTTATTAATTCAATTAAAATGTAAGCTCATCTTTAGTTTCTATTTCACTTTATAAAAAATATGAAGATTTAACTAACTTAATTAAAATCAATGTAGATTAGACTGATATATGGATATTGCGCTATATGAATGCATTTTTTATGTACTCTTTCATTACTAGTTATCGGATGCTAAATTAGGGTTTATATGAAATTATATGTAATTAGAGAATAATTTAGTAATTAATAAACTAATTCTAAATGAACACAAGACTAAGAAAAGTTGGTATTTCGTATCCAAAATCTCCTGATTATGGTGCTAACTTTCTTTTAGAGAATCAAATTACCACCACTCATTAGTTATCCCAGTTATTAATTGGGTGGTGACTCCTCATCTCTACGTTATATCTTTGTGATATAGTAGTATGTTCTCTAGAGCCTTGAGCTCAAACAGTGTCATGGTTGCTAAAATCTTAGACGTGCATTAAACCCTGCAATTTACAATGGTGACTCTACTAGAGATAAAAGATATAGATTTTACTTATGTTCTTTAGAATCATTTTATTAATTATTATTTTATTATTACTTTCATTTTATATGTCCTTATAAACCGATGGTGTTGGTTTATTGTTCCATGATTCCATTAGTTTTATGGAATTATAAATCAGTTAACCATCACTCTTAACCTTAACTAGGTTTAAGAGAGATTACTAGGCTCATTTGACCAGAGTCTATAACCCAAGTCCTAAAGGGGGTAGTCTTCTCTCAAGTTTGCAAAGGATGTTGGGCCTCTCTAACCTTGGCTTGTAACTTAAGTCTTAAAGGAAGACATCTTGCTAAGAGGACCTTAACTTTTCCACTAAACTCAGTTATGTAGTGGCCTAGTTACTTCCCCTAGGAATTACCCAAATTACTTGTGTTTGTTGCCATAAGGTATTTCTATCTATAAAATCCCAAGCTCATACTTTTAAGGCCTATATAGGTTAATAAAGATTAGGCTATTCTTTTATACCTAGATATACTATTTATATACCTTTACCACTTTGAGATATATGGCATATGTGTCAGTTCTTAATATCCCCTATTGATATTAAGGCTAATACCAAAAATTCTAGGAAAAGAGACTCGCCATTGAATACGTGTGTAAGAGGAATAAGGTTGGAAGGATATACACTTGATTTATTGCTTGTATACTTTACTTGACTTGCTACTTGTTACATAACACGTGCATCATGCATACATGCATGCATGCATTTCATGCATTATACTATCACTTTATTTTTCAGCCATCATAGATTCATTTAGGTCTTCTTATGTTTGGAAACAAAGAGGTAGCAAACTAAAGAGAACCACTTCAAGTCCCAATTCAATAACTAAAGAGATCCTTCACAAATTAGAAAAGAGTCCTATCAATCCACTCAGTTTAGAAGCACCATCAACACCAATTAGTCACTCAATTTAAGAAATCGAATAACAACAGAGAGGAAATTGGTCCATGAATGACCAAAGGACCATGATTCAAGATGAATTAAGACTAGCTTTAATTGAGCTAGCATCGTCTCTTGTAATTGCAACTGTACATGTTGTTGTTATACCACCTGTTACTATCCCACCTATTATGGATAATCCACCTACTAATAATAACAATGCTAGGGAACCACAACTGAATGCTGCTAGGAATGTATCTACCGTGGAAATAAAATTTGAGGATGTTAAGAACTATAATGTAGAGAAAGCCAAAAAAGAATCATTTAAGTGAATTCAAGAGCTAGAGCCTAAGTAGATACAAATGGAAGAACTAATATGAGGATAGGGTATGGGTTCATTTGACTTTGATGATGTGCTAGATAAGTTCAAAATGCTTCAACTGTAGAAATTTAATAGTACTAGAGACTCGAGAACACATCTTAATCAGTATTCAATTGCCTTAAACACTATTAAAGCTCCTTTAGTAATGGTCATTAAGCAATTTATGTTATCTTTAGAAGAACTAAATGCTGCTAGGAACATACCTGTTGTGGAAATGAAATTTATGAATGTTAAGAACTATACGATGAAGAAAGCCAAAAAATAATCACTTAAGTGGATTCAAGAGCTACAGCCTAAACACTATTAAAGCTCTTTTAGCAATGGTCACTAAGCTATTTATGTTATCTTTAGAAGGCATAGTAGTGAACTGGTATCAAGGGCTGAAAAATCATATTCGAGCTGACTGGTGAGAGTTATCTAATGCTTTTTTAAAGTAGCATGACCATAATACCAAGCCAGAGGAGTTTATCAAGGATTTAGAGTTTTCAAATTTCTTGATATGGTTTATGAACATGGCATATTTAATAAAGAATAAGCTAGCTAAGAAAGATCAGGTGGGGATGATTATTTAGGATATATTACCAAATCTAGTTGAAAGGTTGCAAAGGATGAATCCTAAGATGTTTATAGACTTGAATGATGGATTGCAAGCTATTGAGAATGAGAAAAACAAAAATATAAGAAGTGTAATAAAAAGGAATTACCTAACTGGGGGCACATAGTAAAAAAACACTAACCAAGCTGTGAAAGTGCATGTTGTCCAACAATCAAGAAGATTCTTAAATTTTAACAACCCCTGTCAAATTTCCTAGACTTCCTAATGCAAAATGGCTTACTTCAACCATTATTTAATCCATACCCACTTAACACAAATACCTTAGGCTATAACCCAAACAATCATTACAAATTTCACCAGAACCTCAAGCACTCCATAAATAATTGTATTCACCTCAAATATGAAATCTAAAATCTCATAGACATTAGAAGAATCATAAACCTAGAAAACTCAAGCACCAAAACAACTCTTTCCTAAACTACCAAAATATACCTTCCCCAACTACCATGATTATTAATTCAAGAGTAAGCGAGAAAAAAGTGCTAAGCTCCTTTAAGATCATAAACCTTTAAACTAACGAGAAATCTCCTGATGCCCGTACTGATGTAGAGAAGATTGTGGAATCTTTGACTCTTGAATAACTATACAAAAGGAGTTAAAGACTTGTTATGACAACCTTTAAGCAAATTTGACTACAAGGTATTTTGCATTAAACCACTTTCTTTTGATATACCATTGAGTTAATTATGCCTACAGGGTGGGGCGATAAAAAGCTGCTAAATAAAGAAGAAACATGCATAGTTGAGGTGTGGAAATATGGAAAGAAAGCAAAACCATTTAAGGAGATTTTATAAAAAATTGACATGGGAAGTCCTATCTTAGTGTAGAGGAACCTGGTGTGGATGTTTTTAGGATTAAGATATTCAAGGAACAAATCATTGAGAACCTAGTGTAAGAGAATAAGGATAAGGCAATGCAAGAATAATTATTATGTAACCACCTTGAGACTTAGCATCCTTAGCATTTAGAATAGAAAATAAATTTCTTGTTATTTTCTTCGAATAATATTTTAACCTCTTTAGAACTTTTGTTTTAGTGATCGATGATATGAATTCTGATCATGCTTACTTATGTAATGTGCATCTTGATGGTACTATGCCTTATGATATTGATTGCATTTGCATATTTAACATAAATTCAATCTAATTAGATTCATTCAGTATGAGCACAAATGAAAATTCAAAGAACATTCATATATCACATGATGTAACTTCTGAAGATAGGAAATATAAGGGAAAGAAAAAGTAAGAAAAAAGAAGAAATAATAAAAGAACAGTCAAGTAAAAATAAGAGAAAAATAATTAGTGAGAAAATAAAAAAAATCTACCTGATAACAGGGGTTATATTATATGATGTAATGAATGTTCTCATTTTTACTATAATGAATGTTCTCATTAAGTAAAATTGAACCTAAAATTTTTGTTTAAATATCACATATTTGTTTTTATCATATTGCATAAGTATCTGAATGAAAAGATAATATATAATAAAAGCTAAAATCAAAGCTATGAGATCACTTTAGTTATGTTTTCTCTTATTGCCACCCTTTTTGTATTTGCATTTATAAGTTTAGTGTCCTATTGTATCTAGAGAAGTCAGGTGGCTTAATGACTAGCGTTGCAATCCATACCTTATAACTATCATCAATCATTGCATTAGTATCAAACTTCATATTCTACTCAAAAGTTCTTCCAATTTGAGCAAATCTAGTTGATTTTAATATTAAGAACTCGTTTTGATTAGTTCACATAATCTTCTGCATCCTCAACGCATGAGATTGTAAGTAATGGGGTTAGATTAATAACAGTAGTGAACAAGCTAAGTCTCTTGCACATATAAAGAAATGAAGATTGTTGGAATAGTGTTAATGAATCCAGTCAGAATAATAGGTATGAGACTGACTCTATTCACCAAGAGTAGTAATGATTGTAGTGTCACCATCTCCATGGAGGAAAATTATCAAACTCTAGGGGCAAAATTCCAAAATAGTAAATATGCATTTGAAGATGGAACACTAAAATATAAAAGTTAGCAAAAGACATCTTGGGCCAGAAAGAAGTAAACTAGAATCATACATATACATCAATTATCATACAGTAAAAGCAGTAGCAAAAAGAAAATTCAATCATAAGCTCTAATGTCAAGCCATAGACCCCACTTACTAGCCTGGTCATCTATCTAATAGACTGTATCAGAAGCTCTAACATTAGAAGTAATAATAGTGAAGCATTCAAAGCTCAAACCTAAAAGATGTTGATAAAGCACCTTATTCTTACACTCCAAGATCAACAATATAGCTCTCTTCCAAACGGTATATTCATGGTTTATATTTGATATATTTTTAGTATATTTATGGTGGATTTTGGTAATATATAGCATATATATACTTGAAATATATTTGGTATATTTCTTTGTTATGAATGTTATTTATGTTTAATTATTCATATATTTATTTTTCACAAATATACATTTTTATTCAAAGGATATCAATAGAATGTGCTATCTAGTGGGTTGCACTAGGACTGTATATGTACTGGTTCATTAGACTTAAGGTACTTTATTATGAGAATTATTTGTAGAGAATTTGATCGTTTGATTATTTGAGATTAATGTGATTGAGTAGAGTGGTTGCTGGAGCTCGGTTGACCTAGTGTTTCAAGGCCAATCACACTGATAATGAGACTGCTGAAGCTCGATTGACTTAGTATCTCAGGACCAGTCTACTATCCAAAATGGAATAAGAGAATTAATTTGGAATTAAGTGAGCCTGTATGGCTAGAGAGATATTTTTAGTTGAGGTTGTGAATAATTAGGGTTTTATTTGATCATTCATTCAAATAAACATTTTTTAGCGTTTATTATATATAAAAGTGATTTCATCATCTATGTGAAATGCATGTATATATTTATATATATACTGATGCTTGATTGCATATGACATTAGGAGGTGCATGTGTATATAATATAATAATTCACTCAATGAGGTTTGACTCCCCTCAGTTATTTATTTTTTAGGAGATTCCTCATCTTCAGACCTCAGTAGCAGACCCCTACGCCAGACTTTTTCAGCCTCATCTAGATTGTGTAAATTATTTATCTTACTTTTATTGTATTTTAAAAAACTGTAGTAGTAGTGCTTGTATCAGTAGAATGTGGTTTTAACGTTAGAGACCTTTCTTTGAATATTGTATGGAAATATTTTATCTTATGATATGACATTAAGTATTTATTTTTATATCAATTTAAGAATTTAATTCTTTTGTATTTTTATTTATTTATTGCATGCTTTTATTTTTTAAGGCTTGTTACGGGTTTCGAATTCAAAAGAATTCTCGTTCCCTAGCGCTAGTCATGACTCCCCAGTTTGAGTCATGATAAAGTTAGTATTAGAGCCCTAGGTTGTTAATGTTGTGGACTTAGGTTTTCAGAGTCTTGTTTTTTTTTGTAACTACTTGTAATATCCCGTATTTTTAAACATTTTTACACTGTACCGGGATATGCAGTGTTAATAATTTTTGTATATATATTATGATATTTTTACTAGTTGATGTGTATTTAAAACCTATTTTAATTATTGTGTATTATTTACAGTGCTTTACATAAAATTTTCCCGGGACTTGCATTTTTGAGGAAATTTTCACGTAAATAATTTATTATTAATTATTTTAAATATATTTTTGGACTTGCATGAACTCATACGTATTTTTAAATTACTAAACACTGTGTATGTGTGCGATATTTATTTAATTAGGGTTTAATATATATTACTCTAATATTTTATTATTTGTTTATTAATTTATTGTTATTTATTATTTTTATTTATTATTAAATTATTAAAATATTAAATTATATGTGTGGGTGTGATTTTTTTAAATATTTTATTAAAATTATTTTTTTTATTATTTTTCTTTTTTCTTTTTCTTTTTCTTTTCTTTTCTTTTCTTTTTCTTCTTCTTCTTCTCCTTCCCCGCGCTCGACCACTCCCTCACCACCAACCACCGTCTGTCATGCCGTTCCCCTACCGTCCATGTGCCTCCCGGCTTGCCACCGCCGTCCCCAGCCGTTCCCCGTCGCCAGCAGCCTCCTTCCCCGGCGCCAGCGAGCTATTTTTCTTCTTTTGGCCTAAATTCTTCTCCTCGCCGTCGATGACGATTCCGGCCACCATTTTCGACACCGTCGGTCTCTTTCTTCTCCTTGAGCTCCGGTGAGTGTGATTCTAGCTTTGGTTTGAGCTTAAATGGTCTAGATTTGCTTAGTTTTGAATTTTTCCATTTCGGTCATATTAGGGTTTTTGATTTTTTTTGAGCTTCGAATTGATTGATTCATGAAAACTCCCTTCACAAATGTTGATCCTTGTAGCTTAATCTACATGTATGATTTTTTTTGGAATTTTTGGAGATTATTTGGATTTTTGGATATTTTTGAATATTTTAATATTATTTTCTAATTTTCGGAAATTAATTATTTAAATTATGAAATTGTGTTTTATGATAATTATAGGTGTTAAAATGAATTATAGGAATTTATTTGGAATTTTTATGAATTTCTATGTATTTATTTTGAATTATTGAAGTTTATGTAATTTTGGGAAATTAGGGTTAATTATGTTTTTAATTGAAATTAATTGGGTAATTGAGTTTAATTATTGATATTATTGATAAATATGTTGAGAAAATTAATTTTGGATAATTATACTATTTTTGGTGAATTTTTGAAGTAATTATAGTATATTTATATATATAGGGGTATTTTGGTAATTTTACACAAAATTAGCTAAAAATGTAATTTAATTGATTTTAATAGTTATTTAAGGTATAAAAATGATTTCTACAATTATTTGGTATTTTTAACTAATTAAAACTATTTTTCGTGAATTATTTTCAATTATATATATAAAATACGGTTTTTCTGATAAAATGAGTTTTTATTGGTTTTTACTATGTTTTAAGGTTAATTATGTCTACTTATAAAATGAATTTCTATGTTATAAGGATATTTTTGGTATTTCTGAAATTATTCTGTGATTGTGGACCCCGGTCGGTGGACTGTAGTTTGGAGTCCGACCGTGGGATTTTGATTGTGCTCTGTGTAGTTTTTTGAAGTGTATTTCCTTGCAGGGTCGGCTCTACTCTTTTAAGTAGAGAGATGTCTATTTTACAGGGGAGGTTCTGTCGAATTTTCTGTAGAATTCTCGTAAAACGTGATATCCGGTCGAACCCTGATATCGATTCTATGTTTAATACTCTAGATCGAATTCTAGGATTTCTGTTAGGTTTATTCTGATGTCGGTTATTTATTACTTGTTTAGTTACGCCGAGACCGAGGGCTAGTGGACCAGGCCCGTCGGACCCATCTCGTGGAGCGCACTAGAGTGAGTTACTATTTTATATATATGTGTTTTAGGGTGCATGTTTTAGAAAAGTACGCTTTATTTTAATAAAATATGCATGAATGATCTAAGTATTACTTAGGTTTATTTTTGGTATATTTTGGTATAATTTCAACTATATGCATTTTTTATAACTAAAATATTCTTAAAAATGCTTTTATGTATATTTTGGTATATTTTAGTTTATTTTGTAATTATATTGGATTTATTCGACGTATATACACTCGAAATATACCTGGTTTATTTTTGGTATATTTCTAGTATATATATGGTTTATGTTGTTCTTTTATTTAAATTCATGCATCATTTATTTTTATGAATGGATGTTTTATATTTATTAATGAAGGATATCAATAGAACGTGCTACCTAGTGGGCAGCACTAGGACCGAGTACGTACCGGTACGCCTATAGTATTTAGGCTATATTACTAACCATTTGTGGATATTGATTGGATATTATTTAATTGATGTGTGAGATATGGTTTGGAGGTGTGATTGCTGGAGCTCGGTTGACCAAGTGTCTCGGGGCCAATCACACTGGCAGTCAGACTGCTGGAGCTCGGTTGACTTAGTGTCTTGGGGCCAGTTTACTGTCTAAATGGATTAAGTGGATATATTTGGATTAAGTGAGCCTGTATGGCTAGAGTGTTGTCTAACACTGATTGAGGTTTCGATATCATAGGGTTCTATTTGATCCTTCATAAAAGATGATTTTCAATAAAATATATATAAAATGATTTTATTGCATCTGTGTGTATTTGGCTGTATATATACATATTAGATATATATTGTTGACTGTATGCATTATCATTTAGTGTGTATGTATATATATTATAGCAATTCACTCAATGAGGTCTGACTCCCCTCCGTTGCCAATTTTTCAGGAGAGTCAACATCTTCAGACCTCAGTAGTAGGCCTGTACACTGAATTTCTTCCGCCCCGACTTCCTTGTGTAAACTGCTTACTTTAGTCTTATTTTTATAATCTAGACACTGGAGTAGTTGTAAATTAATTGTGGGATTTTATGTATTATATTTATGCGAGATATTGTATTATACTTGAACTGGATTTGTATTAAAAGATTTATATATAGGAGATGGATATTATTTTGGATATTTATGATTTTTATTTCCACTGCATTATATATATGGTTATTACCATTGCATGTTTTATTTTATTTTTAGGCTTGCTACGAGTTCCAGATTCGAAAGAATTCTCGTTCCCTAGCGCCGGTCATGGCCCCTGTTTTGGGTCGTGACACTACTGTAGTTATTTAGTTTCAAGTATGTCTTTGATAAGTTTTCCTTAATTTAGTATTCTGTGTAATCCTTAGATTATCTATTTTATTTGAATCTCATTGGTTTTTATCTTTTCAGAATGAGGAGGCAAGCGCATGTTGCTCCACCAGTCATTGAGGCCAAGGATGATGAGTCCTTTCAGGATGAAGTTTTACCTCCTGAGCCACCAACGAGGTGCAAAGGTCAAAGTAAAGGTAGACCTCGAGGAAGGGCATGTCGCTGTAGACAACGAGAGCTACAGGATGAGGAACCTATAGAGCCAAAGTATGAGGAAGCTACGATACCTCCAATTATACCGTCGATACAACCCGCTTATCAACAGGGTATGTCTGACCTTGAGGCAGCACTGTTCTATACCAGAGTCAGCAGCACAACTTTTGATGGGACTTTGGATCCGTTAGACTTTCTGCACGCGATTGAGACGAGGACTCGGACTGCTCATACTGAGTACCAACAAACCATAATCGTCTAGTTGTCTATTGAGGGACTAACCCTGGATTGGTTTGTTTAGCTGATTCGATCGTACATGACTACTATGACTTAGGCTCAGTTCAAAGAGAGATTTATGAGGAGATTCTGCCTAAAGCCACTCCGGATGAGTTACAGACTTTGGCTGATGAGCATCACTAGAGGTGACAGATCTGTTGACGACTACACTAGAGAGTTTCTTGGACTTTGCAGATATGCAAAGGATCTGATGTGAGATCAGTATTTTGCTATTACTACGTACGTCATTGGTCTAGGTTTTACATTTGCTGGGATGCCTACAATGGGCCTTACTCTAGAGTCGGTGATAGAGTTGGCCAAGGAGATAGAGTTGAGATTAGTCAGATAAGGAGTTATGCCTGATTACTATCAGTTGGGAATTCAACTAGGAGGATTTCATATTATTTCGTATTCTACCTTTCATATTAGTTGTAGTAGTCAACAGAGAGGCTCAGTATAGTAGAGAGTATATAGGAGTAGTAGACATGGTCGTGCTGGACCTCGTAGACCAATCCAATTTGGGTCAAGTGCTTCTAGTAGCAGTAGTGGTAGGAGTTCAGAATTAGCAGCTAGCGCTTGTCAGACTTGTGGTAGAATCCATCAAAGACCTTATTATATGGTGCCGCTGACATATTTTAGATGCGGACAAATGGGACATTTTGCCAGATCATATTCATATTCTGGTTTTTAGCCACAATAGTTTTCACAGCAGTCAATTGTTAATGTAGCACTAGCTCCTTTTTAGTTGCCTCAAGCTCAGCACCCAAATTCGACTCAAATTATTTCTTAGCAGGGATGTGGTAAAGGTACTAGAGGTTTTGGCCAAGCTTCTACCAATCAGTAGGGAGGTCGATGTCAGGTCAGGGTTTTTCACCTCACTTAGTAGGATGCTCAGGCATTTAATGCCATCATTGCAGGTATTATTCCTATCTATTACTTGGATGCTTGGGTTTTATTTAATCTGGGTGCCACACATTCCTTCGTATCCCCTATTTTTGCTTCGAAGTCATGTTGCAAGCTTCGAGGATGGCTTTTCCTTTGTCTGTTGCCACTACTCTAAGTGATTCGTTAGATACTAACATTGTTCTTTCTGGTTGTCTAGTGTTTATTGGAGGTAGAGAATCGCCAGTATAATTGGTATTATTGGATATAATGGAGTTTGATGTGATTTTAGGTATGGATTGGTTATCTCAGCACTATGCCATTGTGGATTGTTAGAGTCAAGAGGTAATTTTCAGAATTCCTAATAAAGAAGAGTTTAAGTTTGTGGGTGATAAGAGTTCTGCACCTCAAAATCTCATCTCCGCTATCACAGCTAGAAAGATGCTGAGGAAGGGTTGTCAGGGATATTTAGCATTAGTCATGGATACTTTAGTGGAGAAGTTGTCACTCACAGATGTTCCTGTTACCTGTGAATTTCCTGATGTTTTTCCTAAGGAGTTATCAGGTTTACCACCTCACAAAGAGATTAAGTTCTATATAGATGTGGTTTCAGGCACTACTCCTATTTTGATGTTGCCCTATAGAATGGCTCCTGCAAAGTTGAAAGAGTTAAAGGAGCAGTTGTAGGAATTACTAGATAAAGGTTTCATTAGACCCAGTGTTTCTCCTTGGGGTGCATCAGTCCTATTTGTAAGGAAGAAAGATGGTACCCTGAGACTATGTATTGATTACAAAGAGCTGAACAAGGTGACCATGAAGAACAAGTATCCTCTCCCGAGGATAGATGATTTGTTTGATCAACTTTAGGGCACACAATTCTTTCCTAAGATTGACTTGAGGTCGGGTTATCATTAGTTGCGGATCAGTGAAACTGATGTTTCTAAAATGACATTCTGCACTCGATATGGCCACTATGAGTTTTTGGTGATGTCATTTGGG
Source organism: Mallotus nudiflorus (assembly GCA_947683625.1). Lineage (NCBI taxonomy): Eukaryota > Viridiplantae > Streptophyta > Magnoliopsida > Malpighiales > Euphorbiaceae > Mallotus > Mallotus nudiflorus. The sequence goes on from CANTUR010000984.1 coordinate 35,768, forward strand.
TTGACTAATGCACCAACTGCTTTTATGGATCTGATGAATAGGGTATTCAGACCATTTATGGATCAATTTATGGTAGTCTTCATTGATGATATACTAGTGTATTCAAAGAGTATGGAGTAACACGTACATCACTTGAGGACTGTATTACAGACACTGAGAGAATATCAACTTTATGCTAAATTCTTGAAGTTTGATTTCTGGTTGGAGAGTTGCATTCCTTGGACACGTAGTGTCTAAGGATGGTATCTAGGTTAATCCACATAAGATTAAAGCAGTATCTGAGTGGCCTAAACTGACGACAGTCACTGAGATTTGAAGTTTTTTGGATTTAGTTAGGTATTATAAGAGATTTGTGTCGGACTTTTCCTGAATTGTAGCTCTTATGACTCGCTTGACTTAGAAGAATATAAAGTTTAAGTGGTCAGATGCTTATAAGAATAGTTTCCAGTTGTTGAAGGAGAAGTTAGCCACAACTCCATTTTTGGCTTTACCTAATGGAGTAGATAAACTCACTGTGTATTATGATGCCTTTATAGTTGGCCTAGGTTATGTGTTGATGCAGAATGGTAGGGTGATAGCTTATGCTTCAAGGCAATTGAAGAAACATAAATAAAATTATCCTACTCATGACCTAGAGATGGCTGTAGTGATATTTGCTCTTAAGATTTGGAGACATTATCTGTACGAGGTGACTTGTGAGATTTTCACAGATCATAAGAGCCTTAAGTACATTTTTTAGCAAAGAGATCTGAATCTAAGGCAAATGAGATGGTTAGAACTCTTAAAGGCTATGATTGTGAGATTCGTTATCATCTATGCAAGACTAATGTGGTAGCAGATGCCTTGAGTAAGAAGTCCTCAGGTATTCTTGCTCACATCAGTGTGGAGAGAAGACCGTTGATCTAAGAATTGCACCAATTAGTGGATTAAGGTCTGGTGATGTAAATGAGTAGATCAAGTGACTGTTAGCTCAATTCAGAGTTCGATCTATGTTAAGAGATAGGATTAAGGTAGCTCAGGGCCGAGATCCTATTCTAGAAGAGCTTGTAGAGAATATTCGTGCAGGGAAGTTCACTGATTTCACACTTGATGATGAAAGTGTTTTGTGGATCAGTGGTAGTTTGTGTGTTCCTGATGTGGATAATTTGAAAGAAGAGATCCTTGAGAAAGTGCATTCTACAGCCTACAACGTACATCCAGGGGTCATTAAGATGTACTATAATATCAGAGACTTGTACTGGTGGGATGGACTCAAGAAGGATGTAGTTGATTTTATTGCTAAGTGTTTGATATGTCAGCAAGTGAAAACTGAACATCAAAAGCCTTCTAGGAAGCTTTAGCCACTTCCTATTTCTGAGTGGAAATGGGAGAGAATTTCTATGGATTTTACAATTGGGTTACCTCATTCTAAGGATGGATACGATTCCATTTGGATGATTATGGATAGGTTAACCAAGTCTGCTTATTACTTGCCTATGAAAGCCACTTATTCTGTAGCTAATTGGCGAAACTATATATTAAGCATATTGTGTGCCTTCATGGAGTACCTGTGTCCATTGTATCTGATAGAGGCTTAATGTTTGCCTCTCATTTTTTGTAGAAGTTACAAGATGCAATGGGCACTAAGCTTGATTTCAGTACTGTTGTTCACCCTCAGACAAATGGTCAGTCTGAAAGGATAATCCAGACACTTGAAGATATATTGAGGATGTGTGTATTAGATCTGAGAGGTAGCTAGGATGATCATTTGCCTCTTATGGAGTTTGTATATAATAACAACTACCATAACAGTATTGGGATGGCACTGTATGAGGCTTTGTACCGAACAAAGTGCATATCCCCTATGAGTTAAGATGAGATTAGAGAGAGAGCATTAACTGGACCTAAGATGGTTCAGGATGCAGTTGAGAAGGTTGTTATGATTAAAAGGAGATTAGAGACCACAATTAGCAGACATAAAATCTATGCGGATTCGAGACGAAGAGATGTGGAATTCAAGGTTGGAGACTATGTGTTCCTAAAGGTGTCTCTGATGAAGGGTATGATGAGATTTGGTAAAAAGGGTAAGCTAGCACCAAGATATATTGGACCGTTCAAGATTCTGAAGAGAGTGGGCACGGTTGCATATCAGTTGGCTTTGCCCCTGAGTTTGTCTCAAGTGCATCCAGTGTTCTATATCTCGATGTTGAGGAAGTATATTTTGGACCTTTCATACGTGTTATAGCCTGATAGTGTGGAAGTGAATGAAGACTTGACGTTCGAGGAGGAACCTATTGCGATTGTAGACTATTAAGTTCATTAGTTGCATTCAAAGCAAATTTTGATGGTTAAGGTGTTGTGGCAAATCAACAACGTGGAGGAGCACACTTGGGAGGCTGAAGTAGAGATGTGAGCTTCTTATCCTTATCTCTTTCCTTGATGATTCTTGTTTATGTTCTTTTCTTTGAATTCAAGGATGAGTTCTTATAAGGAGGGGATATTGTAATGACCTAATATTTTAAATAAAATAATGTTATTTTGGAATATACAGTGTTAATAATTTTAAATTTTATTTGTATATTATTATTGATATTCACTAATATTATTTATGTATTTTATTCTAAGAAATTGTTTACGTAAAAAATAATTTGTTTTACGTAGGATTACTTAATAATATTAAAGTTATTATTATTATTATTATCATTGTTATTAATATTATTATTAGTATTATTATTGTTAGCATTCTTATTATTATCATTATTGTTGTTGTTATTATTATTATTATTAATTTTGATTGAAGGGTATTTTAGTAATTTCATAATTAAATAAAAATAGAAAAAAGTAAAAAACATAATCGGGTCAAAGTCTTTTCTCCTTCTTCCATCTGTGTAGCGCCCTCCACCCACACCGGAGTTGCCCTAGTTGTCACCATTGAGCACCACCACCTCCGGCTTCTCCCAGACGTCGCTAGCAGCCTTTAGCTCGTCGTAGAATCGCCGAAAACGCCGTACGCCGAGAGTGAAGCTCCATAATTGCCGGTGGGCTTCCAGCCACCATAAGACTTCAAACCGGTCCCTCTTGAACGTTCTTGAACTAGTGAGTCCATTTACGAGCTCCATTTGAGCTCAAATCCCTTCGATTTTTAGATATCTTCAATTTTTAGTTTATGTGTTTTAGGGTTTTTATTTTTTTTAACTAAATATTGTTTGATTTTTGAAATCTTGCTTAAGAAATGTTGTTTGTGATAGCTTTAGCTTCTGAAAAATATTTTTTTTTGTATTTTTTTGAATTAATTTGAATTTTGGGTAATTTTTTATTATTTTAATATTAAATATTGAATTTTTCATAATTTAGTTAATTAATTAGTTTTAATGGAAATTTAGTTAAATTAGTGTTAGTAATTTGAGTTAATAATTTTAGAATAATTAAAATAATTTTTAGTGAATTTATATAATTTTTGAGAATATTTTTCAATTATGTGAATTTTGTATGTATGAGTTAATTGTGTAATTTTGTGGAAATTATAGTTAAATATTGTGTTTTAGATGATTTTAGAATTATATAGGGTATTAAAATGATTTTTATAAATTATTTACTATTTTTAACTAATTAATACTAATTTTTAAAAAATATATTCAAATAATATATTATTTACTATTTTGGTGATTAAAATGGATTTTTAATTACTTTTATTACATATTTAAGCTATTTGAATATATAAAAGTGAAATTTTAATATTTTATATGGAATTATTGAAAAATTGGATTTTTATTAATATTATATTATTATTTGAGTTTTTTATTTAATTATTATGGAAATAATGGTATTTAGTGTTTTAATGTTTAAATATATTATATTTTGGTATTTTATGGAATTTAATGATTTTAATATATTTATTATTTTATTTATATTTTTAGTGAATTGTGAACCTCAGTTGGAAAATTATACAGTTCGGGATCCCAACCCGAGGTGTTGAGCTTTGTGTGTAAGAAGTGCATTTTTCTTGCATGATCGACTTTACTTTTTAGTAGAAAGATGTCCGTTTTACAAAGGAGGTTCTACTGAATTTTTGATAGAATTCTAGTAAAATGTGACATCGGGTCGATCTGAATTTTTGTATTTGTCTGAGTTTTGCATTCCTAGATCGAGTTTCCTTTAGAAGTATAAGTTAGAATTTATTCTAATTGGTTATTATTATTTATTTTCTAGTTGTGCTAAGACCGAGACTTATTGGACCGGACCCGTCAATCTAGAGGAGTGTAAACTTGTGAGTTATTATTTTATATATACATTGCATATATGATGCATGATATTGAGTATTCATGTTTTTAATATGTATTTATACATGAATTGTTTTATTAAATGTTTAAGTATATGTTAGGTATATTTTTAGTATATTTTTGGTGTATTTCAACATATATGCTTATTATATTTTCAATTTATACTTAGTATATTTTTAATATATTCATGGTTTATATTCGGTATATTTATGGTGGATTTTGGTAATTTATAGCATATTTATACTTGAAATATTTTTGGTATATATATGGTATATTTCTTTGTTATGAATGTTATTTATGTTTAATTATGCGTTTATTTATTTTCCATAAATATACATTTTTATTCAAAGGATATCAATAGAACATGCTACCTAGTGGGTTGCATTATGACTGTGTACGTACCGATTCGTTATACTTTAGGTTTTGTATTGTGAGAATTATGTGAGAAGAATTTGATTGTTTGATTATTTGAGATTAATGTGATTGAGCAGTATGGTTGTTGGAGCTCGGTTGACCTAGTGTTTAGGGGTCATTTACACTAACAGTGAGACTACTAGAGCTCGAATGACTTGGTGTCTCGATACCAGTCTACTATCCAAAATGGAATAAAAGAATTAATTTGGAGTTAAGTGAGTCTGTATGGCTGGAGATATATTTTTGGTTGAGGTTACGAATAATTAGGGTTCTATTTGATCCTTTATTCAAATAAACATTTTTTAGCATTTATTATATATAAAAGTGATTTCAGCATCTATGTGAAATGCCTGTATATATTTATATATATATACTGATGCTTGATTGCATATGACATTAGGAGGTGCATGTATATATAATATAATTTACTCAGTGAGGTCTTACTCTCCTCAGTTTTTTTTTTTTTAGGAAATTCCTCGTATTCATACTTCAATAGTAGACCCATATGTCGTACTTCTTGGCTAGATTGTGTAAATTATTTATCTTACTTTTGTTGTATTTTAGAAAATTGTAGTAGTAGTGTTTGTATCTGTAGAATGTGGTTTTAATGTCGAAAACCTTTCTCTGAATATTGTATGAAAATATTTTATTTTATGATATGACATTAAGTATTTATTTTTATATTAATTTAAGAATTTAATTATGGTGTATTTTTATTTATTTATTACATGCTTTTATTTTTTAAGGCTTGCTACGAGTTCCGGATTCGAAAGAATTTCCATTCCTTAGCGCCGGTCATGACTGCCCAGTTTGAGTCATGACATATAATAAGATACCTACAATTTGTAATAAAACACCTATTATTAAGCTTAAGGTTTCTGTAATTTTGAACATTAAAGGAAAAAAAATAGTTCTTCCTACCCTTATAGATATAGGAGCCTCTAAAAATACCTGTAAAGTTGAAAATTGTAGAATTTCTAGACAAAAATTCTATAAAACATCATGCACAATGACGAAAAAGCACACAAAATGATGGCATAGCCTTCATAATACACAAATACATCACTAATGCTCATCTCAAAATGGCTGATAATTGCAAACAATATAAACAGGCTTGTAAAGTCAGCCATTTTTGGGTTGATACTCTTAATCATCAATATATCAAAATGATAATAGGATTATATTTTTTATTTGATGATATGGGAGGACTATTTGCTACATCTGATTATATTTTCTTTGTTAGAAAACCCATACTTAGCCCTGTAATATCAGAGTATGAGCTCACGCAGCATGGTGAGAATTATAGGGTAGCCAATCCACTTTTAAATTTTCTAAAAGACTTTGACACAAACTTAGAAAATAGTTCTTGTAAAATTAAAGGACAATGCAAAAACAAACAAGAAACATTTATAATAGGAAATGAAATAGACCTTGAAGAATTTATTCCTAAACAAGAAGAAATTAGGGAAATAGACTTTTTTGACCTAGTAGATTTATCTAAGGCAAGAAAAACCTTAGAACAACACTCAGAATTAGATGACATTATAAGTAGACTAGAAAAGCTTGAGACTATAGGAGAAAATCATACAAAATATTGGGATAAAAATAAAATAACTTGTAAATTAGACATTATTAATCCTGATTTAACTATTAAAGCAGGAAAAATTCAATTTAATACCTGGGAAATGGAAGAGTGCAAAATGCATATTAACCAGCTCTCAAAATTACAAGTAATAAGACAAAGCACTTATAGACATAGATCACCAACCTTTATTGTCCAAAAAGAATTAGAATTAAAAAGAGGACAATCAAGAATGATATTTAATTATAAAAGACTAAATGATAACACACATGATGACGGATACAAAATGCAAGAAAACAACATTCCTTGGACAACTTTTAGTTGCTCAGAAGGACATTTTGAATGGTTTGTAATGCCATTCAGACTTAAAAATGCTCCACAAATCTTTCAAAGAAAGATGGATGAAGCTTTTAGACAATATAGTACTTTTACATGTGTGTATATTGATGACATTTTGGTTTTTTCAAAAATAGAAAAAGAACATATTGCACACCTTCATTCTATTTTTAACATATTTGAGAACCATAACATGAATATATTTAAAAAGAAAATGGTCTTTAGTAAAAGACATATAAAATTCCTTGGTTTAGAAATTGGATAAGGAAAAATTAAACTACAACCTCATATTACTAGGAAAATTTTAGAATTTCTTGATAAAATGGAGGAATTAAAAAGACTTCAAGCTTTTTTAGGACTATTAAATTATGCTAGGCCCTTTTATAAAAGATTTGTCCAAATTAACAGGCCCATTATATAACAAAACCTCTATAAAAGGATAAAGACATTTTAATAATGAATATATTAAAATTGTACAAAACATTAAAAAATGTGTACAAAATCTTCCTTTACTTAGACTCCTATTAAACATAGACTACATGATAGTAGAAACAGACAGTTGTGAATTAGGGTGGGGAGCAGTATTATATGCTAAACCTCATAAATATTCACCAAAAAATAATAAACATATTTGTTGATATTCTTCAGGTAATCTACAAAGAAAAGGGACTTACTTCACTATATTTTGAAATACTTGCTATCATAAGTGGAATTGAGAAATTCTATTTATATATTTGTGATAAGCCATTTACTATTAGAACTTATTGTGAAACTATTATTAAGTTTTACAATAAACAGTTGAGAAAAAGATTAATGCCAACAGGTGGCTATATTTTGTAAATTTAGTCACTAATAAAGGTATTAAGCCATCTTTTGAACATATTGATGATAAGAAAAATACTCTTGTAGACAACTTATCTAGACTAATATTTTGATATATTTAAATGCAAGATAGACATTTGACAGAGGAAGAATTCCTCAAAGACATATTTGGACAAGATTTGGTGAATATGCCCTATATCAAAGACAATAAGACTTATCCAATTAGATCGGGCATATATTTTAAAAAACCTATCTCTTATATCAAGACAAACGCAACTTTAGCTATAATGAAATTTGGACAGCAAGAGTCGCCTGTCTTCAAAGACTCATATATTTTTAATTTTGCAGGATGACATGACCTAAGTAGCCCACAACAATGCCTCATAGACTATATATGGAATCTCCCAACAAAAGAAAAGGGAGCTTCTAAAAAGATGGGGGTACTTAACGCCATAATTAATTACTTCCAGACATTCCAGACTCCACTTGGCAAGAAATTCTCTTGTTATGTCCTTTACAATAGACCTTATGCAGGCATCTATGATAATTGGGATGAAATTAATGAAAGAATCAATGTCCACAAGCAGATGTCCAAATTTGATCCAACTTTAGGAGACCTAAGTTTAAAGGCTTTTATGACTATAAGGAGGCTTAAAAAGACTTAGTAGACTTTCTTCCTCGAAATACTAAATATTTCACTTCCCCAGAACTTCTTAAAAGGCCATATATCAGGGACTCAACTTTAATACTAAGCCCATCTTTTATTACACCTAGTATTTCATACTCCACCACACTTACCAAAAATACCATACTAATAAACTACTCAAAAGCCAATTGTTATAATCAAAGAACAATATAATATTCCTTACTCACTAACTGGATGGCTTTTAGACTTACTTTCCACATCTTGGACCAAGTTCCTAATTTACAAGCATTTTTAGAAGTATGCTATAAGGATCAATTCGAAAATTCTAATGCATGAAAAGAAGGATTTTATTATGGATACATATATCACTATGATCTAAGATTCCTCTACAGAAATACTCATTATTCTTGTGTAAAAAGTACACCATGCCATTGTCAACTTGTTTACTCTTTCAGGACTTATGGTATTTTTTTAGACAATTTTCCTTTTGGACGAAAGTTCAAAGAATTGGAAATTAGCCCTTTAACTTTCTATCAATATGGGCTTCTCACAGACTTATTGACTATTGAAGCTTCAAATATAATAGAAATTCCTGAAGTATTAAAAACTCCACTTCTTGAAGTAGTCAGACTTAGAGCAGTACATACAAAAAGAATTGTTGTTCCATCATAAGACATTAATGGATGTATAGAACCATGTTACTCTATGATGTTTATCCATCCACATGAACATCCAAGATATTTGAATGTTCCTAAAAAATACACTTATCATAAATGTTCTTGGTCTTTTCTTAAAAACTGTTGGGAAAAAAGCACTCATACACTGGAAGGCCCGAGTTTGCGCTAATAATTTCTTTTTTAATAATGATCATCCTGATATAAATAACTATGATTTTTATGATGGAAATCATTATGAAAAATTCTTCATCACCAAAAGGGTACTAGACTCTGGCTTCGTCAGTTTCTTTATCAAAGGAACTCATGAATTTATGACACTTGTCTGACTTTATGAATCCCTTTTCAAAAGATAACAAAGCTAGACAGAGAAGGCATCAACATCTACTGAAGAAGAAGACAAAGAAGACAACCTATCTTCTAGCGGAAGACACATGGTGGACCCCTCCACTAATGACATTTGGGCCAACCCACGTGAAGACTTTGTACTAATGCTTATCTTCAATACCATCGACAGATTGTAAATTTACTTTCCTAGTTTACCCTTCCTCTAGAGGGCAATTAATGTAATCTTTTTCTTTTCCTCTGCCTATATAAGGAGGCTTTCATTTTAGTTTTGATATATAGAAGTCTCTCAAGCCAAGTTCCTCATGAATAGAGAGCAATATAAGAGAAAATCATTCATTACACTATCAAGTGATATGGGAAGAAATCACTTCTTTTATATAGTTGGCATAAATATTGTAATGTGTGGCTAGCTTCCTTAAGGTTTAACCTTAAGAAGAAAAGATAAATAAAAGAAAGTTTTCTTCATTCTAGGTATTTATTTTTTAATTTCTTGATGTATGAATTCTACAGAATGAGATGAATTATCTTGAAAATCTAAATCAAATATAACTTAGATAATAGTTCTTTAAGATAAATCAGAAAGTCCTCAGTTCCTTATAATAGTTGTGAGTATTATACTGGGAGGAAGAAAAGGCTGTGTGGAAAGGCTTAAAAAGTACTCCATGAAAAGTATTATGAAAGGGTAGAAAATTCTGGGAATTTTCACAAGGAAAGAATTTGTGATGATATATTTAGGACTGTTATATAAGTTTTTTAATTTAGATTTTCAATTACTCTAAATATCTGTTTGTTTAGGGTTGATGCATCCAGAAATTTGATTATAAACATTATTGGAATGATGATTATCTTTATGATATTTATTTGAGTACTCTAAAAGGTTAGATCTTGTTTTAATCACCATTTAATCTGCACAGTGTTTGTTTATGCATGACTACTATAGAAAACTTTTGCTTATTAGACTTATAAGACATAAATAGTTTGACTGAATTCAAATAATAAACATTACATTATTTAGATGTAGAAGATAATAATCATAATGAAAATCACGATACAGACTGTGACGAAGTAACTAGGAGACAATTCTTACTACAAAGCTTTAGCAGACTATTTAAATGTACTGATTAGATAATTCCCCAATATTCCTTATTTACAATTCATTGAAGAACCCTTTAGTCCATAAGAACCATCCAGTCCCCCAAAATCTGACTCAGACTCTTCATAAGCCTCAAGAAAACCCTACATGAGACTCTTCATGAGCCTCAAGCAAACCCTACAAAAAATTGATTTTTAAATAAATCAATAAAATATTAGACTTTATAACTTGAAAGAACAATACATAAGACCTATTAAGCGAAGAACTCTTTCTAATACACCTAGACTCCAACAATATGTCAATACTATTAAAAAAGACATAAAACTCACTATACAAAAGATAAAATACTTACAAGATTATGAAGTAATCTATACACTTTAACTCATGAGCCGACAAACTCTAAATAATATTAATTTACAATTGTTAGAAGAAAATTTTAGACTTCAAGAGCTAGAACAACAATACATAAGACTTATCACTAGGAGAAATACATTGTATTTTTTGGAATTAAAAATACCACTTTAAATCACAATATTACAATTACCAAATGTGATATTGACATAACTAGACAACGTATTAAGTATCTAGAAGACTGCAGAAGACTATTTCTCTTTAAATCACAACTTATGACATTTACCTAATTCTTTAGGTATATTTTTATATATCTTTAGGTAACCAATACTTTTTGGCATTAGTATTATTTTCAAAAACAAAATTTTGTTAAAGAATCCTCCAACCACTAATGGTCCACAAAATTTTATTTTTATATTTTGTTACAAAAACAAAATATAAACAAATATATATATATAAACATATTTATCATATAAAACAAAAATAACAACCAATAAAATTCAGGATAAATATATAAACTAAATTAAATTAAAATGTAATAACCCAAATTTTTTTAAATTATTTTATATAATTAAATATTAAGGTTTGCAACGTTATTAATAATTTTTATCGTATGTTGTTATTATTATTACATTAAATTACTAAATTTAAAATTCTACTAGGGAACTATTAATATATTTATTATTTCCAGCTCATTTTTGTTTATTTACATAGCATTATCATTATTGATTAGTATTATTTACGTCGCATTATTTTTAACTAGAATTATTATTATTATTATTATTGTATTATATGTTTATGCATGTGTGTTGAGTGGGTGTGTGTGTGTGTGTATATATATATATATATATACATATTAAAACCCACCAACCCCACTTTTTCCATTTTTTTCCCATCCCAGGCCCTTCCCTTTCTTTTTCTCCATGCTGTCCTATTCTTTCCCTCTTTCTCTTGTTGTCTTTCTTCTTTTCCAACAACACACTACCGCCTGCTTCTTTCTTCTTCTTGCTATTTCAACAACAACAACAACAACAACAACGACAACGACAACAACAACAATAACAACAACAGCAACATCGAAGATCAATAGAAACAGTAGCTTGGTCCAAGCAGCAGCCCTTCCCTGTTCTAGAATTTTGCATTAGGTGAGTTATAGGTTAGTTTAGTTGATTTTGTTAGGTTGATTCTATGTTGTTTGTTAGTAAATTGTTGGTTGTTTGTAGTTATTGTGTTTATTTTAATTTTTAGTTAATTAAAATAATTTTTGCTTAATTTATTTTAATATTTGTTTAATTTTTGAGTTGATCTATATGCATTTAGTTGATTTTAAATTATTTTAGTTAATTTTAATTATGGGTATTTTTGAATATTTTAATAATATAAATTGTAATTTTTATTAATTATGTTAATTAATTATTTTTGGTTGGAAATTTGAGTAATTAGTGTTAGTATATTAAGTTAGTAATTTTAGTATTAATAAAATTATTTTTAGTAAATTTATATTATTTTTGAGTAATTATTATGTTTATGTGAATATTGGAATTTTGGGCTAATTATGTAACTTGGTTGAAAATATAGTTAAATTATACTTTAAATGGTTTTAGAATTTTTTAGAGTATTAGAATAATTTTTATAAAATAATTACTAATTTTAACTAATTAATTCTAATTTTTGAAAATTATATTCAAATAATAAATTGTTTATTATTTTGTGATTAAATGGGTTTTTAATTAAATTTATAATATATTTAAACTATTTAAATAATTAAATGTGAATTTGACTATTTTGTGATGAATAATTGTAAAATTGGATTTTATTAATATTATATAAATTATTGGAATTTTATTATCTAATTTGAAAAATAATTAGTTTTAATGTTTTATTATTTAAATAAATTAAATTGTGGCATTTTATGGATTTTTAACGATTTTAAATAGTTATTATTAAATTATTTATTTTTGATGGATTGTGAATCTTGATTGGGGATTTGAATAGTTCGGGGTCTCAACTCGAGGTGTTGAGCTTGTGTGAATTTAAAAGTGTGTTTTCTTGTAGGATTGACTCTACTTCGGTAGAGGAATTTTCATTTTATAAAGGAGACTCTATTGAATTTTTGGTAGATTTCTCGTAAAATGTGACATCGGATTAATCCTAATTTTTGAATTCTGACTCGAGTCTTCCTTAGAAATTTTAGAAGTTAGGATTTCTAATTTTTTACAACCATTATATTTTCTATCTTTTAGCCGCCTCTCCGATCGCGTCTACCAGTGGAGGTCGAACACGACATATCAGATGAACACCTTCATCTTGTAAGTTAATATTTAATTTAAGTGTTAGGTCTTTTAATTTAAGTCATATTAAATTCTGATGAATTTAAATTTATGAGATTCTAGTCAGTATTATTTAAATAATGTTGCATGATTTAATTTATAGTTGATTTGTTTTTTTATTTATTGTAATTTTTCTTGTTTTATTTTCATTTATTTAAATAAACTACTGTAGAACGGGTTACCTAATGAGTTTCATCAAGACTGTGTACGCACTAGTAAAATATTTGATTATATTAATTATATTAATGGGGTCGATGGTCTGGTGAGGCTTTGCTCTCGGACACTGCTAGTAATATAATATTTGATTATTTAATAAATACTGGAGTTGAAGGTCTGGTGATGCTTTGCTCTAGGACACCGCCAGTATAGTTGGATTAATATTTATTAAATCATTGGGGTTGATGGTTTAGTGATGCTTTGTTGTCAGACACCGCTAGTGATATTGAATTAAGTGATGTGACTGCGGTCGTGCATCCTAGTGATGCTTTGCTGTCGGGATCTGACAGTCTTGAATATAAGTGAATCGTATGACTGTTAAAATTGAGAACTCGGGTTCTACTTAATTTTTATACTAAAATGTTTTAAAAAGCATTTAAATATTTATTTCTTTCCTTTTGAAAAATAGATTTCCATATGTATATCAAATTATTTGAATAAATTATATTTTCATTAAAAACTTATATTAAAGGAAATTTTCAAACCGCATTCATTTCCTTTATTAGCTTACTCAGTAAAGTCTGACTCCCCTTAATTTGTTTTTTTAGGAGTTTAAGAGTCTTTTGTTAGGACTACTTCTCTATGTCGAGTAGCTTCTTCATCGACTATCTTATGTAGGTCTATATAGTTGTATTTGTATTAGTATCTGTGTATCGCAGTAGAGAACTATATAATTGCATATTTTAAATTTGGATATTATGTATTAAGATTTATGTACCGAGATATTATTTTATACAATTGATGATGTTTATTTATTTTATGCACCATGACGCTATGGTTTAATTAAATTGAAAAAAATCAGTTTGATAATGTGCATTATGATTTAATTATTTTATTGTGAGGTTTTAAAGTGATATATTCCGCATTTTTCTTTTAAGGCTTACTACGAGTTTCGGTAGCTTTATGTTTTCTCATTCCCTAATGCCAGTCACGTGCTCCTGGATTCGGGTCGTGATAAAAAATAAAATATAAAAATTGTGGACCACCTTATTTTCGATCGAAAATGTGGATTCCAATCCAAAATCTATATTTCCAATTGGAAATCTATATTTTTGGTCGGAAATGCAAAAAAAATGGGACATTAGCCATTTGTGGCCATATTCGGCCAATCACGTGTTTTTTTCTTTATTTTGGTTAAGACTTGGTCACTTCTTTTCATTTTGCAAATTGAATGGGCCATATTCAGCCCATTCAGCTCTTTTTTTTCATATTTTCTTTTTTAATTTATTCTTTTTTCTTTTTTTGAATTTTTTTTGAAAATTTATTTTAAAATTATAAATAAATAAAATTTAAAAATAATTTACAATTTAGTTCAAAACCAATAAATCAGATCCAATAAATCTAATTTTATAGTTAATTTTCATCGTTGGGTCCTCTATTGGATCCACACACAACGATCCCAAAATTGGTTGCTTACAACGCCTACACTTTTATACTTTTATTTTAAATCCTATACCATAAAACAAAGTAACAAAATTATAAATTTAAATTAACAAAATCCTTAGCATAAGAATGAAATGATTATACTAGATCTTATAATCAAGATATAGGAAAATGTCTTCTTTTGTGTCTTTAATATGTATTTTTCCTTCTTTTTGTTTTAGGAAATGATAAAGTAGGCTAACATGTATTACAACTTCAAACTCACCTATCCCATTGACATCATTCCCATAATTTTTCTTGTAATGTTAAAAATAGGTTCTACTATACAATCCTATCTAGCATTTGAACCAAACATTGGTATGATTGGAACTTAGTTGTTTTTTAAAAGAAAATGACACAGACTCATCTTCTTTAAAAATATTGGAGTTCCATATATCTCCCATGACTCAATATCAAATTGTAGTCTTCAATGATGTTGATTCATAATAAGCATAACTTCGACTACCTATTGGAAGATCAAAATCATCTTAATATTCAAAAGCAACTTTACTATATAACAAAGAGATCATATAAGATTATGAAATTTTTTTATAAGTAACACTTTTTAACACTCAATTAACGAACAATCGGTAGCAAATTTTTCAAAACTACAATCATAAATACTTTTGAACTATAGCAACACAATATCCTATGTTAATTTTAAATCGATTAGTTTAGCTTATAATTAAAAAATTTCCCTTTTAACTTTTCGGCAAAAATAGTAGATGGAGTTTTTTCAAAAATATTAGCACATGTAATCTCTAGTGCAATAGTTATGCATACAAAAGGTGGTTTCGAATGATATTAAAAGTTAATTCTTATTAAGAATTTTAATTGCACATATTATTTCCTTCAACTCTTAATTAAATGTTCGTAAATAGGAAGGTGTTAACATTGAATTTATATTAATATCAAGTATATAAAAAATAATTAGACAATCCTACAAGTAAAAAAATATTAATATGTAAATTATCACCATTATAACAATACAATTAGTTAAAAAAACTACAATTTAATTTGTCATCTTTATCATTATGTGTGCTATAAAGTTCTTGTTCCTTTTTCCAACTAATCTTTGTCTTTAATGATGTGCAAATCCTTTAAGTTTTTTGAATTCTATATTAAAAAACAAGGTAAAAATGTAATAAACCTAAATTAACAAAATCTTTTGCATCAAGGTGAGATTATCATACCAAACCTTATAGCCAGAATGGGAAAGTGTCTTTTTTTGTGCTTACAGTTTACATTTTTGCTTCTTTGCATTTTTAAAAATGCTACAATAAACTAACATTTATTGTGCCTTCAAAACTCAGATATCCTATTGACCTTATTCCTACAAACTGTAATGTTAAAAATAGGTTCCATTATACAACCTTATCTAGCATTAAGACTAAACATTTATATGAAGGAAACTAAAGAATAAGGTGTTTTCAAAAGACAAGGATACAAACTCATCTTCAAAAAGATTGGAGTTCCGTACATCTCCCATACCTCGATATCAAGTTATATATTTTCAATGATGTTGATTTATAATGAGCATAAATTCTATTGCCTATTAAAAGATTAACATTATCCTGATATTAAAAAACAACCTTACTATCTAAAAGAGACCATATAAGATCATGAAAAAAATATGATATGCAGCACTTTTTGGCCTTCAAATAATGAATCATCAATAATAAATTTTCAAAATTGCAATTAGAAATACTTTTGACCTATAATAGCACAATGTTCCATTTTATTTTTTTAATCTTTTAGCTCAGCTTACAAAAAAATCTTTCCCTTTTAACTTACCAGTAAAAATAGTGGAGAAGTTTTTTTTCTAAAAATAAAATATGAACACATGTCATCACTAACACAGTGTGCCATGTAAAAATATTATAGGCTGATTCTTAAATGTATACAAAATTTTAATTATGCAGATAATACCCTTTAATGCTTAATTAAATTATCATAGTTGATGAGGAGTTAATATTAAATTTATAGTAATATCAAGTTTATTAAAAAAATTAAACAATTCTTCAAGTACAAAAATATTGATTTGCAAAAATTATCACCACTGAAAGAAATGGAATAATTAAAAAAACTATATTTTAGTTTGTCAACTTTACCATTGTTGACATTATAAATTTCTTGCTAATTTGTTTAACCTAGTTTTTCCTTCCCTTTAAAGATGCGCAAGCTCTTTAGACATTTATTAAATATTATACCAAGAAACAAAGTGACAATTCTATAAACTTAATTTAACAAAATCATTAACATTAGAATGAAACGATCAAACCAGACCTTATAGTTAGGATATAAGAAGGTGTCTTCTTTTGTGTCTCCAATCTACATTTGTTATTTTTTTTCATTTAAAGAAATGTTAAAGTAAGCTAATATGTATTGTGACTTCAAATCTTTTCAATCTCCTTACATCATTCTCTCAACTTCTCCTATAGTATTAGAAATATGTATCAGTGTACAATCCTATCTAGCATTCATACTAAGCTTTTGCATGATGAGAATTTAAAATGAAGGTGCTTTTTTAAAACAAAATGGAACAGACTCTTCTTTTTTAAAAAATATTAGAGTTTTATACATTCTTAATGACTCAATATCAAGTTATACTTTTCAATCATGTTGATTCTTAATGAGCATAAATCCGATTGTCTATTGAAAGATCAACATTATCTTGATATTGAAAAGCAATCTTACTAACTAAAAGAGACCATATATGATCATAAAAATATTTGATATTTAGCACTTTTCAACGTTCAACTAATGAACCATTAGTAGCAAATTTTTTAAAACTACAATCAGAAATACTTTTGATTTATCATAATATAATATCCTGTTTTGGTTTTAAATCTATTGGTTCGGCCTTTGTATCTTCAGTCTGCATTCTTTCTTTTTTTCATTTTAAAAAATATTACATCAGGGTAACATGTATTATGACTTCAAAACTCACCTATCCCAATGACATAATTCCCACAACTTCCTTTGCAATGTTAAAAATAGGTCCAAATTGTAAATTCTATCTAGCATTTAAACCATACATTTATATTATAGAAACTTAAGAATTAAGGCATTTTTGAAAGCAAATGATACAAACTCATCTTTTTAAAGGGATTTAAGTTTCATACATCACTTATGACTTAATATTAAATTGTAATTTCCAACGATGTTGATTCATAATGAGCATAAATTTGATTGCCTACCAGAAGATTAATAACATCTTGATATTGAAAGAAACTTCATTTACTAAAATAGACCATGTAAAAATATTTGATACCCATGTAACTTACTGGCAGAAATAGTTGATGGAGTTTTTTTTCCAAAAATATAGACACATTTTATCATTAACACATTGTTATGTGTGCAAAAAGTGGGTTTAAAGGATACTAAGTTTGATTGTTAAATGTATTAAAAATTTTAACTATGCATACTATACCCTTAAACTCTTAATTTAATGCCTGTAGTTAAGGAGTTGACATTGAATTTATAGTAATATTAGGTTTATAAAAAAAATGGGACAATCTTATAGTAGCAAAAATATTGACTTGTAAATTATCATCATTATGGCAATGAAATTAAATAAAAAAAGCACAATTTAATTTGTCAACATTACCATTTTCCTATAGTTTAAGATTTTACTCATTTTTCTAATAAAGTTCTTCCTTCTCTTAAGGATGTATAAGAGCATTAAATGTTTTGTAATCCTATACCAATACACAAAGTAACAATGTTATAAACTTAAAGTAACAAAATCTTTCATATTAAGATAAAATGATCATACCAAATGTTATAGCTAAGATATAGGAAAAAGTCTTCTTATGTCTACAGTTTACATTTTTCTTTTCATTTTAGGAAATGTTATAGCAGATTAACATGTATTGCGACTTCAAAACTCCCATGTCTCATTGGTATTGTTTCTATAAATTTCTTATTGTATTAAAAAATATGTCCCACTATAAAATCCTATCCAATATTAAGACCAAATATTTGTATGATGAGAATTGAAGAATGAAGGTACGTTTTAAAAGAAAATTATATAGATTCAATTTCAATAAAGAGATTGGAGTTCCATACATTTTCTATGACTCGATATCAAGTTATAATTTTTAATGATATTGATTCATAATGAGCATAAATTCTACTACCTAGCAAAAGATTAACATTATCTTGATATTAAAAAGTAACATTTCTAACTAAAAGAGACCATATAAGATCATGAAAATTTTTTATATGTAGTGTTTTTTGACCATCAGCTAATGAACCATCAACAATAAATTTTTAAAATTGTAATAAAAAATACTTTTGACCTATAACAATACAATGTTTTATTTTAGTTTTTAATCTTTCAGCTCAACCTGCAAATAAAAATCCTTCCTTTTTAACTAACTAGTAAAAATAGTAGAGATATTTTTTCAAAAAATATAAGCACATGTTATCACTAACAAAGTATTATATGTAAAAATATTTTAGGCTAATTCTTAAATGTATGAAAAATGTTAATTATGTAAACAATGCCCCTCAACACTTAATTAAATTATCATTGCTGAAGAGGGGTTAAAGTTAAATTTATAGTAGTATCAAGTATATTAAAAATAACTGGACAATCCTTCAAGTACAAAAATATTGACTTGTAAAAATTATCACCATTGTAAAAAATGGAATAATTTAAAAAAACTACACATTATTAATTTCTTGCTCATTTGTCTAATCCTTCTCTTTAAAGATGTCAAGCCTTTTAGGCAATTATTAAATATTATATCAAGAAATAAAGTGGCAATGTTATAAACTTATATTAACAAAATCTTTACATTATGATGAAATGCTCAAACCAGACCTTATAGATAGGATATAAGAAAGTGTTTTCTTTTGTGTCTCCAATCTGCATTTTTTCTTCTTTTTGTTTCAAGAAATTTTAAAGTAAGCTAACATGTATTGCGACTTCAAATCTTATCTATCTCATTACATCATTCTCATAACTTCTCTTATAGTGTTAGAAATATATACCAATATACAATCCTATCCAACATTCGTACTAAGCTTTTGTATGATGAGAATTGAATGAAGGTGTTTTTTTAAAACAAAATGGAACATACTCATCTTTTTTAAAAAAGATTGGAGTTTTATACAATCTTAATGACTCGAAATCAAGTTGTAATTTTCAATGATGTTGATTCTTAATGAGCATAAATCTGACTATCTATTGAAATATCAATATCATCTTGATATTGACAAGTAATCTTACTAACTAAAAGAGCCCATATATGATCATGAAAATATTTGATATGCAGCACATTTCAATGTTTAACTAATGAACCGTCAGTAGTGAATTTTTTAAAATTGTAATCAGAAACACTTTTGACCTATAACAACATAATATCATATTTTGGTTTTAAATTTATTTGCTTAGCCTTCAAAGAAATATCATTTTTATTTAACTTACCTATAGAAATATTAGGGGTTTTTGTCAAAAATTATAAGCCCATATCACGTTAACATAGTGTTATATGTGAGGATATTGTATATTGATTCTTAAATGCATTGAGAATTTTATTAAAACATACAAGACCCTCCAATTCATAATTAAATGCCTGTAATTGAGATGGAGTTAAAGTTAAATTTATAGTTATAAAATGTTTATAAAAATTAATTAGACAATTTGACAAATACAAAAACATTGACTTGTAAATTATCTTGATTGTAACAATGCAATTAGTTAAAAAAACTACAATTTAATTTGTAAACTTTACCATTGTTTGCCTTATAAAGTTCTTACTCCTTTGTCCAACCAATTTTTTTTTCTCTTTAAAAATGTATAAGCCCTTTTAATTATTTTGAATCCTATACTAAAAAATAAAGTAACAATGTTATAAATCCAAATTAAAAAAAATCCTTGGCATTAGGATCAAATGATCATTATCGACCTTATAGTCATGATATAGGAAAGTGTCTTTTGTTTTTGTATCTTCAGTCTACATTTTTCTTCTTTTTATTTCAAGAAATGTTACACCAGGATAACATGTATTATGACTCCAAAACTCATCTATCCTAATGACATCATTCCTATAACTTTCCTTGTAGTTTTAAAAATAGGTCAAACTGTAAATTCTATCTAGCATTTAAACCAAATATTTGTATGATGGAAATCTAAGAATGAGGGTGTTTTTTAAAAGAAAATAATACAGACTCATCTTTTTTTAAAAAGATTTAAGTTTTGTACATCACTAATGACGTAATATTAAATTTTAATTTCCATCGATGTTGATTTATAATGAATATGCATTCTACTGTCTATCAAAAGATCAATATCATGTTGATACTGAAAAGAAACTTCATTTACTAAAATAGATCATATAAAATTGTGTAAATCTCTAATATGCAACGTTTTTTAATCTTCAGTTAACGAAATGTTAGCAATAAATTTTTCAAAACTATATTTGAAAAATACTTTAGAAATGCAACAACACAATATCCCATTTTGATTTTAAATCTATTAGCTCACCTTGTAAAGAAAAATCATTCCCATGTAACTTACCAGCAGAAATAATGGATGGAGTTTTCATCCAAAAATATAGGCACAGGTTATCACCAACATATTATGAGGTGTGCAAAAAGTGGGTTCAAAGAATACTTAGGTTGATTAGTAAATGTATTAAGAATTTTAATTATGCATACTATATCCTTAAACTTTTAATTAAATGCCCGTAGTTGAGGAGTTAACATTAAATTTATAGTAATATTAGTTTATAAAAAATAATTGGACAATCTTATAGTAACAAATATATTGACTTGTAAATTATCACCACTGTTGCAATGAAATTAGTTTAAAAAAAAAACTACAATTTAGTTTGTTAGCATTATAATTTTCCTACATTTTTAAGGTTCTTACTTATTTTTCCAATCAAGTTCTTCTTTCTCTTTAAGGAAGTGCAAGCCTTTCAAATATTTTTGAATCCTTTAACCAATACACAAATAATAATGCTATAAACTTAAAGTAACAAAATCCTTCACATTAAGATAAAATGATCATACCAAACCTTATAACCGAGATATAGGAAAAAGTCTTTTTTGTGTCTACAGCCTACATTTTTTTTCATTTTAGGAAATGTTATATATGACATTATAATTTTCAATATGTTGATTCATGATCAGCACAAATATTACTGCCTATCGGAAGACTAAAATCATCTTGACATTGAAAAGTAATTAAAAGAGATCATATAAGATCATTAAAATATTTGATATGCAACACTTTTTAGCCCTTAACCAATAAGCCATTAATAGTAAATTTTTCACAACCAAATAATAAACACTTGTTGGTCTACCATTATACATAAATAGTAACACATGTAGGACCACTAGAATAAAATACAAACAGTTTTTAGCATATTCATATTATTTTTATTCCAAAAACTTAAAGAAAAATCCCAACTTGTCCACCATGCAGTAGCACTTAAATAAAATATAAACTAATTGAAAAATATATATACTTTACCTTTTGATTACACAATTTTTAACTAAATATTTGCCTTTTTTTTTAACATGCAACCTATTCTTCTTTGACTTGGTGAAGCTTTAACTACTTGCTATAGGCTGAGGTTGAACAAAGAGGATTCTAACTTGTATTTAGTGAAGCTAGGTTTCTAAGTTTTGTTGTAATTTGAAAATGCATATGATTAGGGAAAATGCTTAACTATTGAGTTCTGATTTTGGTTTTATATTTTGGGGTTTTTAAATTAGGGATTAAGGATTCATTATTTTCTATTAAAGATGAAATTATAGGTTTTTAATTTTGGGATTTAGTTAACTGATTTTGGGGATTTAACATTTTTAGGAAAAATTTTGGGGAAATGGGTCCCATTTGCCACTTCAAATTTTGTCAGTTACTTTGAGGCCTTACAAGCGATGTAGATGGATGATAATGACTAATAAATAGAAATAGAGACAATTTCATAAGGATGCTTAAAAGGTCCAATTTAATAATGTTAAGGGTTTATTTGAACCCTTAAAAACATTAGTGGTTCATCTGCAATTAGGTCAAAACATTAAGGGTGGTTTTGCACCTTTTTCCATTTATAATTTTCAATAGTGTTGATTCTTAATAAGAATAAATTTGACTACCTGTCCAAAGATCAACATTATCGTAATATTAAAAAGCGACCTTACTAACTAAAAGAGATAATATAGATCGGGAAAATATTTGATATGTAGCACTTTTCAATGATCAACTAATTATCCATTAGTAGTACACTTTTTAAAATCTCAATTAAAAATACTTTTGACCTGTAACAACACAATTTTCCATTTGGGCTTTAAATATATTAGCTTAGTTTGCACAAAAAAATCCTTCCTATGTAACTCACCTACAGAAATAGTGGCAGGTTTTTAAAAAAAAAAAAATATAAGCACATGTCATCACTAACGTATTGTTATATGTGAGGATACTATATGTGTGAGAATTTTAGTTACGCATACAAGGTCCTTTAACAAATAATAAAATGCTCATAACTAAGGTAGTGTTAAAGTTGAATTTATAGTAATATCAAGTTTATGAAAAATAATCGAACAATCTAACATATTCTAAAATATTAACTTACAAATTATCACCATTGTAACAATGTAATTAGTTAAAAAAAACTACAATTTACTTAATAATGAAGATGTTTTTTAAAAGAAAATAATATAAACTCATATTCTTTAAAGAGATTTGAGTTTCATACATCACTCATGACTCAATATTAAATTGTAATTTCCAATAATTTTGATTTATAGTGAGCATAAATTCGACTATCTATTGAAAGATCAATATCTTAACATTGAAAAGAAACCTTATTACCTAGAAGAGACCATATAAGATCATGGAAATATTTAATGTGTAGCTCTTTTAACCCTTAACTAATGAATCATCAGTAGTAAATTTTTCAAAATCGCATTCAAAATATTTTTGACATGTAACAACACAATATTCCATTTGGATTTTAAATTTATTAACTCATCTTGCAAAGAAAAATTCTTTCCATATAACATACTGGTAAAAATAATGGATGAGTTTCTTTTCTAAAAAATATAGTCACATGTCATCACTAACATAGTGTTATGTGTGTGAAAAAGTGGGTTTGAAGGATAGCATAAATTGATTATTAAATGTATTAAAAATTTTAATTACACATATAATTCCTTAAACTCTTAATTGAATGCTTGTAGTTTAAGAATAGTTAAGATTGAATTTATAGTAATATTAGGTTTATAAAAAAAAAATGAACAATTTTACAAGTACAAAAATATTGACTTGTAAATTATCACCATTATGACAATGTAATTAGTTAAGAAAACTACAATTATGTATGTTAACATTACCATTGTCTGGCTTATAAATTTATTACTCTTTTGTCCAACCAAGTTCTTCCTTTTCTTTAAAGATTAGCAAGCTTTTTTTTAATCCTTTACCGATACATAAAGTAACAATGTTATAAACCTCAATTAATAAAATCGTTCACATAAAGATAAAATGACCATACTAAACCTTATAGCCAAGATATAGAAAAGTGTCTTTTTGTGTCTTTAATCTACATTTTTCTTCTTTTTGTTTCGAGAAATGTTATAGCAAATTAATATATATTGCGACTCAAAAACTCCCATGTCCCATTGATATCATTCCTACAACTTCATTTATAATATTAAAAATAGGTCCCATTGTACAATCTTATCTAACATTAAGACAAAATATTTGTATGATGGGAATTGAAGAATGAAGATATTGTTAAAAAAAATGATACAAACTCATTTTTTTTAAGAGATTGGTGTTCCATACATCTCCCATGACTTAATATCAAGTTGTAATTTCCAATGATGCTGATTAAAAATGAGAATAAATACAACTATCTATCGAAAGATTAACATAATCTTGATATTACAAAGCAATCTTAATAACTAAAATGGACCATATAAGATCGTGAAATATTTGATGTGTGCTACTTTTTAGCCCTTAACTAATGAACCATCTATAATAAGTTTTTCAAAATAATAATTAAAAATACTTTTGACCTACAACATCATAATATCCCAATTTCAGTTTAAATCAATTAGCTTAATATTCAAAGAAAAATTCATCTCATGTAACTTTTGGACATACATAGTAAAAGGGATTTTTTTTTCATTGAAATGTAGGCACATCATCATCAACACAATATTATGTGTTTAAAAAGCTATTTTGAACGATACTATAAGTTCATTCTTAAATGCATTAAGAATTTTTATTACACATACAATACCTTTCAACTCATAATCAAATGCTCGTCGCTTAGGAGGAGTTAATGTTGAATTTATAGTAATATCAAATTTATAAAAAATAATTGTAAAATCATACAAGTACAATATTAACTTGTAAACTATTACAATCGTGATAATGCAATTACTTAAAAAAAACCACAATTTAGTTTTTTAATTGGCTAAAGGACCAAATTGGACCCTCAACTTTAACCCAAAGACTGGATTAGACCTCTATATTTTTTTATTCCCAGTTGGAACTTTATGTTTCCAAACTAGTGTATATTGGACCCTTAATTAATAAAGATTCAAAACTACCATTAAGTTTGGCTTATGTGGATTTGTGGGTCCTACTTACATGATATTAAAAGGATGCATATGGTAATAAAGCCTACTTTTCTAATTTTTAATTCTAAAATAAAAGTAAATAAAACATTAAAGGAAAAGTTCTTTCATGTTCTTCTTCTTCTTCTTCTTCAGCTTACTATTATTAATGGCAAATAATGATAAAAAGAGTCTTAAAAGGCAAAAGAGTAGAAGAAAAACTAAAGGTGATTATTTATATGGGGGCTTACAAATTTTTATTTTTGATATGGAAGAGCAAAAGTAAAACTACCACCTTTTAAACCAAGAATACCATTAAATTAAAATCAATAAAGTTTTCATTGCCTCTATGGCTATCAATTCTTCCCCATTGAAATATGCATCAACAACTATCCTTATCCTCAGAGAAATTTCATTGGAACAATAGCAATAATGTTGGGATTTTTGGTTATTGGAGATAGTAGAAACGTCATTGGCTTTACACTTCACTAAATACACCTCCACCATTATTACAATCCAAAATAAAACCACAACCGATCTTAAGAAATAATGACAACAATAAAAAAAAGATCTACAACAACAAAATTAATAACATGAATAAGAAAATAAAAAAATACTGGTGGTGCCCTTTAAACATTGACAATAATGGGTAGTGGCTTCCATCACCATAATTATAGTTGGTTGTGTTATGCCCAGGTGATGGTGTTCCCATCTTTTTATATTGGTGGTGGTTGCAAATCAAGTGATGTAGCAGTTATTATTACTTGTTAATGCCATTAACATCTTTTTTTCTTTTCTTTACAAATATATGTCATCTTTGAAGTTACAGCAGGTGAAATTAAAAAAAGGTGAAAAAATCTCAAAAGGCACAAGTGAAATAGAAGAAAGAAGGAAGGTTGATACCTATATCAAACAAGATTTGCTTTGTTAATCCTATTAGGAAAAAGGAGACTTTGAAAAGAGTTTCTAGGTCTTGGGAAGTTTTGGGATTCCATGCAAATTGATATTTGTAATGGTATTATTATGGTTTTATCATTATATTTGGGGATTTTAATGAATTGGATAAAAATCGTGGGCCCTATTCCTCCACTTTAACATAATTTAACATATATTTATAGTTTCATTTGAGGACGGTTAGGATAAATTGGAAACATAAATTTCTAGTTAGGAACAAAACAAATATAAAGATCCAATCCTATCTTTGGGCTAAAGTTAAGGGTCCAATTTGGACCTTTGGCCTTTTTAATATTACCATTATAGTTGGGTGACCTTGAAAATATTTAACCCTAATTATAATATATTAACCTAGAGAATGTAGCAACCACCTTCAATGACCCACTCAATGGGCTATTCTTTTATATGATTTTGGCTAGGGATGGCCACCTTTGGTTCTATTAACTTGAGATTCACGATCCCACCTAGGTTAAATCAAACTAGAACCAGGCTACCTCTAATTCAGTGCCGGTTCAGAATTGGCCGATTCCTATTCTGGTTCAGAACCATGCTACTTTCATCGTTAAATTTGTAGCGTTGAGGACAATAACTGTGAATGTTGTCAAATGTGCCATCTATATTTTATTGCCTCTTAAAATGCACTTTAGAAATATTTGATATTGATTAATTTTTTTCTTGATCAACTTCTATTGTTGCAATTTCATATACACAAACTTCTTGACTTTCTTATGTTGGATAATCATCTTCCAAATTATCCATTATATAATCAATAATATTTGGTTGTGACTCATCAAAATATTATGATCTTGATCTACAAATTCTTGCACTTCCACTTGTCATTCTTTGTTAAAAAAATTTGAAGGTGAATAAAAAAATTAAGATTATTAATATAGTGAAATAAAAAAATTAGAGAGAATTAAATAAATAAAAAAATATTATAGATTAATAGAGTGAATAAATAATGTATATGTAGAGATTATTGAGAGAATTTTGATTTATGAGTAAAAGTTTCTTCCCCTCTAGCTATTTATAGACAACAAAATTCATTATTTAAACTTCCAAAAATAACCCTATAAACTAGTTGTTTATGATTGTTATAGAGGGTAAAATTGTCTTTTACAATTCTTTTTTATTGATAAATTAAAAAAATAAATATATGTAAAGGGGAGGCTACAACATTAGGTCCGCCTTTTATTGTGGTCATTGTAAGCTTAGACCATTGTTTTGCAATAATTACCTGTAAAAATGTGCCTTATTTTTTTTAATGCTACATTTCAAAATCAAAACTGGCAGTTCATGGTTGAGCTGACTTTGAATCGGTTTCCTTGAGTCTAAGATTGGTTCGAGCTAGTTGCAGTTTTGACCGGTTTAGGGCCCAAACTAGATTGTGGCTAGGCCTAATTGTGGCTAATCACCCCAACTTTGTTATCATTTGTCTCCTAGTGAGTCTTGCTTAAATCAAGCCATTGCTCAATATAAGGTGGCGTGAGTTACGTCATAAATGAGATATCGTAATGTAAGTTCTACTAGTCCATGAAAATAAAGTTTGGACTAGAAAAAATTTATTTTATTGACTAGCCAAGTCTCTTATGAAAGTAGGTTTGACATATGTTTGTTGTTAATCTCCCCAGATTGTGCATTATGGTTACATGTATAGTTTTTTTAAGGCAAAACTCACATCTAAGCCCCTTAAATTTCTTTTTGTATATCTAGTATTTCACGGATTGAAATTTTTAAACCCTTCTGTCAATTTTTTAACATAAATTAATTTCTTTTGGTCTCTAAAGTTTTATATTTTTAACATCCATACCTTTTCTACTTTTTAATACTTATCACTTTTAAAAAAATTTACTGATAAAAAATAAATTTACTTATTTTAATTTCTAATATTTTAAAATAAAAAAGTATAAGTTTCTATACATAATAAATTTTTATATCTTTAATTTAAAATATAAATTAATATATACATACTTAATAATTCTAAATTTTACAAATATTTAATAGTCAATTCTAAGATTTAAAAAAGATTGTAATAATATTATTTCTTTTCACAATATTTTAAATTATATAAGTGTTATTTTCAATAAAATTTATATTATTAAAAATAAAATATTGTGATTAGGAAAACACTATAATTAAAAGACATTATAATACAAATATTTTTTGACATTCTTTAAAGTTTTATAAAAAAATAAAGCCAAAAAAGGTATGAAAAATATAAAATTTTAATTTTAATTAATTATAAAACATATTTTTATCATAATGTTTTTTAATTATAATGTTCTTTTCGTCATAATATTTTATTCTGAAAATATAAATTTTATTGAAAATAAAACTTGTATAATTTAAAATTTTGTAAAAAATAGTAGTGTAATTAAAATCTTTTTGGTATCTTAACAGTAACTTGTTTATTTATTTTTAAAAATTAAAATTATTTAAATATGTATGTAGAACTTTATATTTTTATCAAAATATTAAAATTATTTAATATAAAATCTTATACTTACATTTTCAAATTAAATATTGAAAATTAAAAAAATAAATTTATTTTTTGATAAATTTTTTTTAAAAGTCGTATAAGTGTTAAAAAAAGTAAAAAATAACATAAATGTTAAAAATATAAAACTTTAGGGATCAAAAAGAAATTATTTGTGTTAAAAATTTATAGAATGATTTAAAATTTTCAACTCGTGAAATATGAAAATTTAAATATACAAAATGAAATTTGAGGGGTCTAAAGCTAAAAAAAAAAGGAAAAGAACTAAAACGTAATGAAGCTCATCATTTAAGAACTAATTATTTCATTTTTTTTTAAAAAATCAATAATTCATTTTTTAATCAATAGGGAGGTTAAATAACTCAAATACTAATAATGGTAGGATTCAAACTCTACATCATTTGGAGATTAATCATTCTTTTTTCAATTGTTAAGTGGCATTTGGCAAAATGCCTTTGAATAAACTAAGCAATATTTTAAAACGCATGGTTCACCTCCATTTATGCAATCTAGGTGCATGCTAGGAGGCTAAGGGCCAATCCTCTAATGTCTTCTTCTTTTTCTTCTTTTATAATTTTTTCTTCGAAGCATTTTGGCTTGTATAGTTCAAATATTATGGATGCTCCTTGTGTTGAATTTTGATCCATGAGATTAATACAAGACTTACTTGTTTTGCTTAGAATTTTATGTTTAGAAACTGAAATAATTCGTTTCTAATTAGAAACGAAACTATCCAAATGAAATAGCATTGGATTTGAAATGGAATTTAGAAGTGAAAAAATTTCCATTTCTATATATTGCTACAAAAAAGGGTGCCAAAATATGGAAACGAAATCGCAATAAATTAGTAAGGGAGATGTTTGAAATGAAATCAATTTCGTTACTAAAACATAGAAAAAATTTAGAAATGGACCGAGTCCAATTCTAAATAAAGATAGAACAATTTTCTATTGCTAATTTTTAAACTTTTTTAATGAAAACAAAAAAAATATTATTAGGCTATTTCTACCATTACTTTATTTTAAACAAAATAATATACTTTAGTTCATTGATCTAAAAAAAATGACACATGACATTTGTAATTAAGAAAATAAATTATTAAAATAGATGTTAATTTAAGATAACATGATACAAATCCTATCTTTAATAGAGATAGAACGCACATTTAACCTTAAATATTAGCTTAAGGATCATCAATGATAGATTGTGTTGATGGAGCTAAACCTCTTACTTATTAAATTGAAGAAAGATACTTAGCTATTATAAGATGAACAATCACACATTTCTAAGTTTAATGTAACCTAGCAATTATAATGAAAGGTAGATGTGAAACAATTCAAATAAACTTTTAAAGTTTCAAAAGAACAAAGTTTAAGGAAAAATCTCACTTTTTAATATTTTAATACTTCAAAATTCATTTTACATATTTGTAGCCCTTATATAGGCATGTACACAACCTAATCCTTGAAGGAAAATATTTTCTTCCTTATTCCTAAAAGTGTCTATATAGGAAAATCCTTAATTAAAGAGATTTTCTTCAAAATATGACAACTAATGACAACTCTTCTTTGAAAAGTCAAAATTGACAACTTATTACAACTAAGTAAAATGACAACTAAACATTGAAGCATATCGTGTCACATGCCATGTAGGATGTTAATCGTTGACTCTTTGACTTTGACTTGTTGACTTATTGACTTTGATTTGGAATATCCTTGAATATTCTTACATCTTCTAAAATTTTCCTTATTGACTCCAAAATAGAAAAAAAAATCAAAATTTGTCAATTTCAAGCTAATTAATTTCAGAATATGAAATTAAGCTAATTAGCTTGAGTTCTTCATATTTAGCTCAATGTTTGCACTTTTAATCCCTTTTAGGGTTTATATTATAGTAGGTTGCTATATAATGGTTAAAAATACTAAAATAACTCAAGTGACACTAAAATTCTATACATCCTAATACTTTAAGAAAATTACAAAAAAGTGAAATAAATAAATAAATTTTCATATAGTTATTAGTGTTTTTTTAAATAAACTATTTCCATTTAAAATCATAAAAGATAAATAATTTAATTTTTTTAATAATCAATTATATATCAACGGTAAAAAAACTTCAATAGTTGTTAATTGTTAAAAATATTATTTAGTCATATATATTTAGGGGTTTATTGCACTAATGGTACCTTAACTTTGCCATATATTTTATTTTGGTACCAACTTTTTAATTTTTTCTTTTCAATTATTGAAGTTTTATTTTTATTTTAGGTTAAAGTATTTCTAACATAACTTATCAAATTTAGCATACATGGTAGTCAGAATAAGCATAGTTTTAGTGTACTCACCATGTAAACATCTCAGTAAATAACCTAATCATCTTGTGTAGTGGGTCCTAGAAAATAAAATTACTAAAAAGAACAAAATTGAAAATGAGAAAAAAATTATTTTCTAGGGACCAAAATATGATTAGGTTGCTTAATAAGATACTTACATGACGAATATACTAGGAACATATTTATTCCAGCTGCCATATATGCTAAATTTGATAAGATATGTTCGAGGTACTTTATCCTAAAACAAAAATAAATTTTCAGTAATTAAAAAAAATTTAAAAATCTGGTACTAAATTGAAATATGTAGCAAAGTTAAAATACCATTAGTGCAATAACCCTATATTTATTGATAAAATTATTTAATATGTACTATTCCATAAAGTAGATTCACTTTTCTATTAATTAACTGCATTATTCTGTAAATAAACTTCATTTTTACATAAAACATGTGAGTTAAAATAATAACAGTTAGTGAATTTATTTGTTTTTATTTGCAAACTTTATTTTATTAATGTAAATTTTTAAAATTTCATTTAAAACTAGATTATTTGTCATTTCTTAAAAAAAATATAATAATATACATGTTAATGATAAAAGTATTTCATATGTATATATTTTGTTAAGTGAATTCAATTTTTTTTGTTAAGTAAGGGTGTTTTTTGATAGATAATTAATTTTAAAAATATAAACACAAAGTAAGCATATATTTTCTGTAAATGTACTATATCTTTACAATATGTGACATATAATAATAAGAAATTGTACTTTTGTGCATTTTATACATATAAACACAACTTTAAATTTTTTGTTAAGTGTATTTTCTATAAATCAACTATATTTTTACATAAAACATGTGAGATAAAAATAATAAAAATTTGTGAATATGCGCATTTTATTTGTAAGATTTAGTTTATTCTCATAACTAATATAAACTTTTAAAATTTCATTAAAAAAACTCCATTTTTTGTTGATTATACACATGTTAATGATAAAAACATTTCATATCTATATATTCTGTTAAGTCAATTCATTTTTTTTTTTTGGTTAAGTTAGTATCTTTTCTTGGTTAATTTAGTATCTTTTCTTGCAAACTAATTCATTAACAAAATATAAACACAACTTTACAAAAATTTTGTGAGATGAGTGTTAAATTTTTGTGAAGCTATGTATTTTTCAAAAAAAAATTTCTCACAGTCAACGTAAAATTAAATTAAATTAAATATAATATTATTTTATTTTTTGAATTCTTGAAACATTTATGTTATGCTTTATGTAACAAAAATAAATTATACAAGAATTATAATAGAAACATAAATTTTTGTGAAATAATGGTATTTTTTGTAAAATAGATTAATAAAAATTGAAAACCATTTCTCATAAAATATATGGGATAAAATGTGAAATTTTGTAAAATTATAAGTTTTTCATAGAATTCTTTTTAATACAAAAATATAATATATTTGGGATTTGATTGCACATGTTTATGTTTATCTTTAAATATTCATTCAAAATTTTCTAAAAATATATAATTTTATTTTTATATTATGTATCACTTAATAAAAATATTATAAAATTTTAAATTTTATAAAATTATACTTCTTTATCTTAAAAAGTTTGAAGTATTATTAGTATTTTTATCAAATCATTATATATATATATTTGTTTGCATAATATTTGTATCGGAATTTGTATAGTAGGAATTTGCATAATCATTATCTAATGACCAAACTTTTAGTTTCTAAAATTTTTCTATTAGCTCGGTACAACAAGATAAATAAAATGAGTATTGATGAATTATTTATGTGTAGTAAATTCTTTTTTTTTTTTTGTTTAGTTAGTATATTTCATTTAAACTAATTCATTAATAAAATATAAAACACAGCTTCACATAAAATATGTGAGAAGTATTAAATTTTGTGAAATTGTGTATTTTTCAAAAAGTTTTTTCTCACAGTCAATGTATAATGTAATAAAATAAATTACTATTATTTTATACAAGAATTATAATAGAAATATAAATTTTCATGAAACATTATTACCTTTTTGTAAAATAATGGTATTTAAAAGATTAATCAAAATTGAATACCATTTCACATAAAATATAGGGATAAAATGGGAAATTTTGTAAAATTATAATTTTTTCATAGAATTCATTTTGATCACAAAAATTTAATATTTTTAGGATTTGATTGCACCTATTAATGTTTTTCTTTAAATATCCACTCAAAATTTTCTAAAAAATACAATTTTATGTTATATTATGTCTAAAAATATTATAAAATTTTAAATTTTATAAATTATACTTTATTATCTTAAAAATTTTGAAGGATTATGAGTATTTTTATCAAATTATTTTGCATAAATATTTGGTATTTTTTGTTTGTATAATATCTGTATCAAATTTCGTATACTAGAAATTTTCTAGTGACCAAACTTTTAGTTCCTAAAATTCTTCGATTAACTTGGTACAACAAGATAAATAATATGAGCATTGATGAATCATTATAAGTGGTTGTCATGTACACTCTGAAAATCAAATTAGTAGAAATTGAGAAATAAAAAGAAGGTTTGAAATTTTTATAATATAAAATAAAAATTTAAGGTTTATAATCTACTTTATATATAAAGGATAGGTGTAAAACGAGGCTTTGATTTTCTAGATCCTTCAAATGGTTGTCATGTTGTACCTTGAATTTGACTGTCCTAGAAAGCAATCCAATGATGATAATGATTTTGAGAAATTAGTGTAAGAATGCGATTTGTTATTGCTTAGGAATGTGTAAACCTTAAATAGAAGAGTTGAAACACCTGAATCTAAAATAGGATTATCGAAACAACGAGTTTCTTATTGATGCAGTCAATTGAAGTCTAATATAGTGAATCAAAAATTTAGAATAGTGGATCATGTGCTCAAAGTGACCGTTGTGAAAGCACGACTGTTTGAACACGTAACTCATTAAATTGAGACTCACTTCACAAAATCATACTGTAGTTTACTAAAAATGATGATTGATTCATCAAATTGGAAGTCCAAAAATATCTTTCTGAACTTCAAAAACCTTAAAAACCTCACTCAAGTTGAAAATGAGCATTGAAAAGCCTGAAAACATGCGTAACAATGCGTGAAAACATGCATGAGCGCATGGGCCACACGCCCAACATGTATACCAAGTGCTCTCACATGTAAAACACATGTAAAAGTGCATAAAATTGCACTGAAAGCTCAATAATTTTTTTCATACGCACACATCCCTATCATGTACGCTTGAACACATAAGACACGCATCTGGATGCGTGAAAAAAAGCCTTCCTTACCCTTATCTATACATAACACCCTAAACCTCATTTAAGGGAGGACTTTTGAATAGTAAGTCATTACTCTACCAATTTCAAGACTCCAAACACCCAAAAAACATAATTGACCAGTCTTCTCTTCTTATTTAATGATCAATTAGCCCTTTACTCACCAAACCAAAGCACTCCAAAGGTAATAACGCCTACATTACACGTGATTTCTACATGAATCTTGATAAGGATAACATGTGAATGATGAAGCAAGTGCTTATAATCTCCTGAAAATAAGTTTAGTAAACTCTTTAAGGACCAAACAATGATTTTTGCATGTTTAATTTTTTGTAAACATTACATGGCATGTTCTCTTCTACTCTAATTATCTCTTTTTAATTTAATGTCGTCAGGAAATTATGAAATTCTATGATTGTGTTGTGAGATTAGCCATAATGTGTGTGTAATAACCCGATTTTGGTTATTCTTATTGCTATTGTTATTCTATTTCTTATTATTATTATTGTTGTTCTTATTATTATTATTGTTGATGTTGATGTTGTTGTTATTTTATTATTATTATTATTATTATTATTATTATTATTATGTCCATAATTAAAAAAGGAGAAGTTGGTCTGCGCAGTGGAAGAATAAAGGAGCAGTGGGACTTTATGATTCTTGGGTGGTACATTTCTTTTTGGTACTTGAACTTTTCTTCTTCTCCTTTAACCACTCAAACAACCTCTAGTTAACCCCAAATTTGAACTATAGCTTCTTCTCACTTTCTTGTACATTCTAGTACCTTTTATTTTACAAAAAGCTATCAAAAAATGCCAAGTTTTGGCTAATAATAGTTTGCCTAATTTCCATAGTTTCTCACTGTTCCGACAACTTTCTGCTTTCAAGATTACTTCCATTGTGTTCCTATCATCACCAAGAGGTTATAGCCACCAATTATGCATCCGATCTTTTTTACTTAATTTTTTATGAATTTTTAGATAATTTTTCTTTAATTTTTTAATCTATGAATTCTACGCATATCTTGGTGTATTTGAGGCTCTAGATGTGTTATGCTAATTCTTATTAACACATTGACATATTCGATTTTGTCTGATGATACTTTTCTAATGACAAATCTAGTGGGACCACCTGAACGTTGGCGAGTAAATAGTATCGACCCAAGAAAAATTTATGAAAATATTTTTTAATAAATAGTATAAATTATGGTAATCAATTTTCGTAATGGAGTTTAGCCTAATTCTTTATGAATTTTGAGAAATAAATCTCGGAAAGGTTGTAGAGGAAATTATTTAATTTCCATTTGAGTCAGTTAAATTGTTGGAGATAATCCTTAAACCACAAAATTTATCATTTTGGGTATTCCTAAGTTAATTTCTATGATTCCATCATTTTTATAACTTTTTTAGAATTTTTGGGAGTTATTAAGAATTTTTTTAATAATTATTCATATATATATGTGTGTGTGTTTGTGTGTTTATTATAGAGTATATCAAAGCAAAAAATCCTCGTCCGCCTGTTCGCCCCACTTGTAAGTTAATATTTTAAATTATGTGTTAGAATTATGCATAAGGTATAGAGTGATTTATTATATACATGACAAATTTAGTAACTTGGTCAAAATGTCCACTGCATGGCCAAATATTATGAGTAATTAAAAGGTGCAAAACTATATTCCTTGTAGGAAGATCCTTGCCTTTCAGTTTTTTAATATTTTCATCACAATTATCTCCAATCACCAATTGAAACTGCTTTGTTTTTTAAAGTTGAGGATGCATCCGACCATAACCTTCTGCTATTTTACTTCCTTTGTTTTGAATTTTAGAAAGTTCACTTAATAACTTTTCATCAATCAATATCTCTTTTTGCTTAACCTTACTTTTTAATCTTAATGGCTCATCTTCCACTACTAAATTGGTATAGAATAACCTAACTAATAAGGTTAATGCAAAGTGATTACACTCATCCACTTTTTCTATTGGAATGGAATAATCAACTTGCACCTTTCATAATAATCCAAATCTTTAAAATTTCTACCTGGAACAAATTTTCTTTTATTTTATATCAAAGTGATAACATACTTGGTTAGGCCTTGAAGTAAAAATTAGATCATGGTACATCTTGCTTTGAGTTTCATTATTGTGATCACTTGTACTTTAGTTGTTATGACATTCTTCATGTCTTAGACTCCCTTCATTATCACTATTAACTTGACTTTATATCTCCCTATAATAATTCTCAATAAGAATTGAATCATTCATTAATACACAAGTTGATTTGTCCATTTGTTTTTCTATTTTTCTTTCAAGATGTAGGTTTGATCATAATAGGTCCCCTCCTAGTATGCATGTTAAAATTAGAACTCATGTGACAATAAACATAATCATTATAACGACTTATAGATTTTATGAATAAATGAAAAAAATTGGCACTTGAATTATATATATGCATAGAACAATATAAAAATAAATTAAAGTTTATAAGAAAATTAAAAATATATATTATCAATAAATTATAAAGTAATATGATAGACTTTTATGAATATAATGCATTCATAACTTATGATAAAATGTAGTACATTCCTTAAATAAAGTATTATATGATGGAGTTTTTGTGTTTATATAATGATTAGTTGTTAATTTTTTTTTAGAATTATAATTAAGATGAATTACGCTTTTTTTTTTAATTTCCCTAACTCCTCCAAATCATATTATAATTCATCTTTACATATACTAATTATAAATAAAGTAGGATTAAAATTAACAGAAATTTTTATTTCAAAATTAAATTATACTTCATTAAAGTGATATATTTTAAATAAGACACGATGGTAATGAGTAACAAAAAAAATTGTATAAGCAGTCTTTATTTTAAATTTTCTCTCCCTTATTCAAATTGTTAACAGTTAATTTTTTTTACATCTCACCTTACATTACCATGATACACCTTCCATTTTAGAATGGAAAAAAAGAGAAGCAGTAGTAATGGGTGTTTAAGAGTTTGTTCTCTCAAATTCGCATACGTATGTAAGCCAAACTAAACTAATTGGCTCTTTTATATGCTAACTTTGTTCTTTAATACTTACAAGTATGTTTATTTGTTTGCTTATGTAAAATACACTTTAAGGATGAAATCAACATTGTATTTGAAAGATCACAAATCATCAATATTCTTTTAAGGAAATTTAAATCCCTTCCAATTATATTTTTTTTAAATTCATTTTTTTTTTGGAATTGTGATTCTATTTTTTCAAATTTCCAATTTAAGACCATTAATTGATTTTTAATCAAGGCAAAATGGGGTGAAAATATTTTTGTAAAACACCTTCATATGATTCCTTCATCTTTCAAGAAGATTTTCTATTACAAAAAAGTGTCATGACGGGATCAAATCCTAGACCCATAAAAGCATATTTGTGAGTAGATGAAACCATTTTCTTGTCATATGCATGCTTATTTTAAATGCTATATGCAGTTTATGAATTTTGTGGGAATGTGGAGTTAAGCAGGCTTATTTTACAATCTACAAGATTTCTCAAAAAACCATTAGACTTCTCCTTACTTTAATCGTGATGTTGAGATTGTTTACGAGGATAATACTTTACAGCATGAAATCACTGAAGGTTTAGTCCAAGTATTGTTTTCTCTCTATAGATTACATGCTTCAAGAAATGTTTCAATGAGTTCATCATTTTATCCATCTGACATGTCTTTCTCATAAATTTTGTGAAAAAGATGAAGCCTTAATACATTGAGGTGTGCACACTGGGTCAGTTATGGTTCTCAAGATTTTGGTAAGTGTAAGTTTGTCATGGACCTTAAAGTTATTTTTATTTGATAATTGAAATCTCATTTTAGTGGTGAATGGCAATATAACTATGAATCTTGTGTGTTTAATTACAAATCATGTATAATATATGCATAATTTGTGAAATACGAGTTTAGTTTGATATTCAAATATTTTAAATTTTTAACTATATACTTACTAACATTGATTACCACCATCATATTTATATATATGTATAAGTCAACGTACTTGTTGAGTTTGTAGATGCTGTCACTAACCACGTTGATGAAGCAAATTTCAGTTAATAAATAATTGTATTACCTTTGGTGGGGGTAGAGAAAGTTATTGTATTTATAATATATAATTATATTTTAATTCCTTATACCTTTATATCTTTATTATTTGTCTCAAACTACAACTCCATGGTTCTAAAAATGCCTCTAGTATTATTGTGCAAATTTTGTAGGATCCAAGATAATCATGCTTCTATTGATGTATCTGCTAGTTGTATTTATCCAAAAGGTTTGTCTAAACAAGAAACAACCTGTAGGTACAATCTTGAACAATGCAAAATGTTGTATTACCTTTTATTTTTTATATGTCAAAGTCATAAAGGTCTCTTCAACTTATGTATAGTAGTTCTTGTTGCTGTTAGTGGCATGGTTATCATTGAGAATTCAATTAGGGTTTACAATTAACTTTGTTTTTCTCATTTTCATTTTTTAGTAATAGTGACATATGGAATTTCTATAAAGAAAGACTAATTATGCAAAGTGGGCTTCTATCATCTCTATGTTCTTTGTAGTATGGATGGTTAATTAAGATGGGCTTTTAGTTTAAGATCTTTAAGAGATTGGCCCCTTTTCATATGTTGGCAAACTCTTTATCATTCAAGCCTTTTGATAAAGAGCAATTGTTTTCCTATGTGCATGCTAAATGTGGAGTTATTTTAGGTTATAGTTATTGGTTGACAAACACTTTCCATGTTATGCATTTTATGGTAGTCTTTCTCTTTCAATATTCCTTCCTGCTGCTTATCTAGTTGAGAAGTTAGTGTATCGAAAATTTATATCTTCGCCTGTAAGCATTTTAAAGTTTGTCTATTTTGTATATTTTTAGAATCATTAAGTAGTCTTATCAAAGTTCTAGTGGTAAGGTAATATATATAATATTTGTTAAGTTGTTGCCATTGAATTTGTTTAAACTCTACTTTAAGTTTAGTGTTGTTGATTGTTATTTACCTTTATACGATCATCACCTTAGCATCTTTTTTATACCTAGTGTTTGTGATTGTCAAGTTCTTTTACGTTATTTTTTTTACTGTTCTTTTTTTTTTATTTTGAAGTTCACACTTAAATGAATCTGAAGCCTTCACAAGTAGCAGATTTTAATGGTTCTTTCCATATTTTGGTGTAATGAGATATATGCAGAATGGATAAATAATATATTGGTTTTGACTTTATTAGTTGTCTTGGATTTTCCCCTTTCTAAAATAATTTTTATTTCATTTACATGGTCAATTCTTATGGAATATCTATAATGATGTTGAAAAAAGGAATAGGTTAAGTGTAAGAATGCAATATTGAATTTATAAGCAATTTAAAGGTCTTGGAAATTTTTATGGTTTAGTTGCTGGAATATTCTACATTACATGTATTCTTTTACTCACCTACTATTGTATTGCAAATATTTCAGGTTGTCTTTTAATGTTGGATTATGTCTCCCTATCCTTTTATTTTCCTTTCTATCCATTTATATGTATATGCATGTTGAACACTTATACAATTGTAAATGGAAGATACTTATAGTTATTAGCTATAATAAAGGCACTTAATGCCGCAATTTTTTTTCCTTTGAGTAGTGTATTGTCAAAATTTATGATATTGTTGAAATCTATTTTTGGCAAACTAATTGGAAATGAAGTTAAGATGCTTATTTATACTTTGATTGATGTTACATTTGTGAATCTGCCCTTTTTTTTATATGATGTCTCAAGGATGTTGTTTGCATGCATTGTGTGGTTGAAGTTAGTATATTATGCTCATACAAACTATGATATGAAAGCGATTACTAACTCTGTTTATAAGGTAAGAATGCAATTCTCTTATGAAATTCCTAGACTTATGTCTAAAAAATAAGAAATCAACACATTATATCATCAATGAAATAACATAATGGCAACTACATTAACATGATAGAAATTAGGTGAAATTATGAAAAAAATCAAAATAATATACATGTCTTTCTTTAAAATTAAACAATAATTTATTAAAGTTGTAACAGTGGCCAATAAATTAAAATGTCATGGCTAGATAACGAGAAAACATTACAAGCACTATTTGTTCTCACCTTGTTGAATTTGTTTTGAATGTTGTTTTCTACCTTTTATTGGTTTTAGTTTTTTTCATTAAATTCAAGATGTTTTGGTTGTAAATTTCTTGAAGGAACCACTTGAGACTTGAATGTTTTATTATTTAGTTTTTTTAACTTTCTTGACAATTGTAGGCTTTTCTATATTGATCTTATATAATAATAAGAATAAAGCTATTTTTTTTGTCTTTCATTGTCAATTAGAAACACATACTATTGGTGGTCAATCATATCACTTCCTTTTGATATCAATTCCTTGATAACAAAAATGCCATAGTTATAACTACAAAAACATAAAAAGTAATCAAATCAATAGCAAATTATCTTACAAACAATAAAGAAATAATATTAATACACACTAATATTAAAAAAAAATACGTGCTCATTATCTTGTAGAGATTTAAAAAGTTGTCGAATAGAGGTAAATAGTGAAATGATCATTCTTTTATGAAAATTTCTTTAATATTTTTATTAAAAAATACAAATAAAAATAGTCTATCTGTCATTAATATACAACATAATTACTATTGAAAACATATAAAATTTCAAAAATATAAATTAAAAAATACATGTAATTAGGAAATTAATTTTCCAATGCATATAGTCTTCAGTCTTGCACTGGTACATTCATAGAATTCTAGTAAATAGTTTTTTTTGTATTAAGTAAAAAATATGTAAATAAAAATGCTTTCTAAGATCACCAAACATTTCAACAAAGATGTAAAAAAATTATCAACATTAATACAAAAATACACAAAACTTATATAATTGTCATCATAATTACCTTTCGATAATTAGCAAATGATTTAGCCATGAATTTATCTTCAATTTTGAAACTTATCATGAATCCAATGAATCCAATGAAGTCATTAGGATCTTCAATAGCTTTCATCTAAAAAAAGTTAACTCCTTTTTTTAAAAAATAAAAAAAAATGAAAAAACAATTACAAATACATATGTTGGTAAGAACCAATTAACAAAATATCCTTCACCCTTTTTCCTTTATTCCTATACAATATAGTAGCATGCCATTTCTATAAACCATATGTAAAACATAATATTAGAAAATATTATTATCATATCAAAAGCATTGTAATATTTTAATATTATTAAATAAAAAGAATATAACTTGCGTAGATAATCAAGTTTTGGGCTTTAAAAGACAGTTCATTTCAACTAAGAAAGTCATATTCAATTCTACAAAGTATTTCCCTGAAAAAATCATCAACATCAATTATTAATTATAATACGGATACCATATATTGATAGTAATATTTTAAATAAAGAAATTAAGCATAACATACAACCTTCCATCAATAGATGAATCGAAAGCATACCACAAGATCTTCAAATCATCCACGATAACAGATTTTGCACCATTGAATGGACTAACCATCCACTTCCAACTTGTAGTCGCATTCTTTTTATGAATCAAAAGCATCTCATATGGAGATATTTGATATTGACTTGACTTTCTTTCCTCAGTTGTTCGAAGTTTGAGACCAGAAAAATTAGACATACAATTTTTGGTATGATCTCCTGACATTTTATCAAAAATTTTATGTATATTGGTGCTACCAAATTAAATCAAATAAAAAAGAAATTTTTAACTTTTATTCAAATAACATACCTTAGATATTTGTTTTGACTCCTTTTGACTAAAGGATTCATTGTTTGAAAGTTCTAAAATAATTTGAGCTTTTGTATAAGGGTTTATTGTGTGGTTGGTACTATACTTTTACCCCATGTTTCAAAATGGCACCCAATTTTTAATTTCTTTTCTTTTTAGTTATCAAAGTTCTATTTTTGTTTTAAGTTAAAGTACCTTAAACAAATTCGATCAAATTTAGCATATGCGACAGTTGGAATAAACAAATTTTTAGTTTATTTGCTATGTAAGCATCCAATTGAACTGTCTAATTATCTTGTTGGCCCTAGAGAACAAAATTTGCTTATGGGCCTTATAAAATAAAATTTAGAAAACTTTATTTTAAGGAGCCCACAAAATAATTAGGTTGCTTAATGAGATATTTACTTGGTGAATATATTAAAAATATATTTATTTTGGTTGCTATGTATGCTAAATTTGATTGAATATTTTCGAGTTACTTTAACTTGAAACAAAAATAGAATTTTAGTAACTGAAAAAAATTAAAAATTTGTTACCATTTTGAAACATAGGACAAAATTATGGTACCATTAGTGCAATAAACCCTTTAGTATTATGAAAATCATTATCATTTCTAACTTTCTTAATTTTATCCATATTTCCAAGTGATAGTGAAGAAGATTTAACTCGTTCATTGAAAGTAAGAGGGGAATCACTTTTATATTCTTCTAAATGTTTTCCTTTTACAATGTGATATTGTGATGCCATTACACTTGTAAGTTGTTTTATAGTGGTAACTATTTCAACAATTGTGTTCTCTAACTTATCAATCCGTTCCACAATACTTTGATGTAGATTTTTTTGTGCATTGAGACTTTCTAAAATTTACATTACTCCCCCAAAATTATTAGTCTGTATAGTAATATAATAATGTATTACTATTTTTATATCTCATTACCAAGTAAATTTAAATTTACTAAAAAAAATTCTTTCAAACTATAAGAGAACATTGCATATTTCCTGATACAGATAATTTTGTCTTTGGCTTCATTTTGTCCACATTATAGGCAATCAACAATCTAATAGCACAAAGATAAAAAAATAATAAAAAATTTAAATACGAGAAATCATGTTGTGGTTGACCTATGATAAAAATATATGTGTGAGTATAGCCTTAAAAAAACTACACATGTATGTAATAAACCTTTAAGAAACCTCATGGGATGATCTAAACAAAAAAAAAATTATACATAAGGTTAGCCTTATAATACCATTTAAAAGAATTAAATATGTTACAATCAAATTAAATAACATGGATATATAATGATTCTATCTATGACTTCATTTTGTCTATGGCACTGTCAAATAAAATACTATTAGCACAATGAGAAAAAAAATATATCAAAATGGTTTAAGAACAAGAATTCATATTTTGGTTGACCTTTATGAGATCAACTTTAAACAATAACTATCTGGATCATTAAACATAAACTTAAAAAAAGTTTGATGGCACTCATATGTTATAGTTTATTATACATGAGATTAGCCTTATAACAACATTCACAGCAATCAAAAAGTGAGATGACATTTTTAAAATGAATGTAAAAAAAGATGTTGAATTTTGTTGAATATAAATATAACAGTTTTACCTTAACAATTGTTAATGAT
This sequence comes from Mallotus nudiflorus, assembly GCA_947683625.1. NCBI lineage: Eukaryota > Viridiplantae > Streptophyta > Magnoliopsida > Malpighiales > Euphorbiaceae > Mallotus > Mallotus nudiflorus. The sequence goes on from CANTUR010000984.1 coordinate 79,364, forward strand.
AAACTAACAAATCTTCTGTAACACTACTTATAAGTCTTCTAAACCACTAATCTCATTCCGCAGTGCTAGTTGAGCATTAATCTCATGCATCTTTGTGAAATATTTTTTTAGATTAAAAAAATTGCAGAACAATGTTGTAATCCATTTCAAAAAATTTCAAACATTTTATTGGAAATATTAAACTGCAAAGATAATGTTTTGAAATCACAGTTTTTTAAGTTTTAAAATTTTTACATTACTTTGAAATTAAAATAAAATGACTTTACTATGGTAAATAGTAACTACATTTATATTTATCTACATTTAATACTATAATTGTCTAGTTAAATAGATTGAGTTGAGTAAGAGTAGTAAAAAAAAAGACTCCACTTTTTTTAAAATCTGGTCCTTAGTTTATCTCTATCTCTTTCTATTTTACACAAAAGTATTAATACATAATTAACAATGAGAATGGCGTTTTTTTATCCCCCTTTCTATTAGTATTAAAGGTGTTTAACAATGATAATTAGTTTTTATATACCCCTTTATATTAATATTCTATTCATAAATGCTTGTTGGTTACATTATAAATTTCAGTGTTGTATTATAGTGCAAACAAATTGAGAAATAGATATAAATGACATATGTATTTTCTCAAGCATTCTTCAAAGAAACATATCATTAATAAAATGAAAGTAAATATACAAGGATGAAAAATTAAAATATTAAAAAAATTTACAGCCATTAAGAATTGGTTCCCAGACCTATTCTTGTCATCTTCGCCTTGAAATACACTCTCATTCTTGAAATAATTTGTACAAGAGAAAAAACTCAATTTCAATCACATTGCATAAAAAAATATATGAAAATATATAAGGAGATATACTATAGCACAAACATTTCCTCTGTTTATAAAGCTTTAAAAATTTAGGTCTTCTTTGCTTTGTTAATCAAAGGTTTGGGTTCATCATTGGACTTCAAGACTTTTCTTTCTCGAGTAATGTCTTTGCAAGGGATTGCACTGTGTAATGTTGTTAAATTATATCAATGTCTAAACCTTTAAGCTTCACCACTGATTCCATATATCTTTTAAAAGTGTCAAGCTTATAACGCCTATTCACAAGGTTAAAGTAGAAGAAAAAGAGTTTTCTTACTCTAAGTCATTCATGATAAAAAAAAGAAATTCTTTACAAATAGAATTGTATAAAGTATAAATGATTATTCAATCAAGGTCGAAAGAACTGTGGCATACTTTGCAACTTCAGCTCATCTATTAGCTAACTTAGCACTCTAATATAGCTCTCTATAGTTGCTCTTTTCATTAATGATACTAGTAATTTCTGGTGGTTGAAGAGTAATATGTAATGTCCTTTGAGCAAGAGCCCATTGAGCTTCTCTCTCCTCTTTAACATAATCTTTCTTGGTGGTGAATGTAGTTTCTTAAATAAAAAAAATATAAATAAGAGTTTGATTTTAACCTGTAAGTCTATCAATTCAAGCTCTTTGAGAAGATAAATTAAATCTAGAAGATATACTTTGTTCTTTAGCTAGTTGAGCCAAGCCTTTACACTTAGGATGTAATGAATGAAGAACTTAATCAAGTCAAGTAGGACATAGAAAATAGCACTATAAAGTTAGATAACACCATTGATAAGCCCTAGTTGGCATATACATCAATCAATATGGCAACCTAAATACTATAGTTGATTAGTTTTCTAGACAATAAATCCTTATCTCTTCATTAGATTAAGTGTGAAAAAGATGTGGCAGTATGCCTTGTCATTGTAATTAAGATTAAGTGATGGGTAGAAAATTCATACCATTTGTGTAATGATAAAAGCAGTCACCAATAACAGATTAAGGAATTCAACATAAGACTAGTTGCAAGATCAAGTGACAAAAATAAGAGCTTAACTAGTGGTACCAACTTAAATGGAAAAAACACCCTGAATATCTCTTCGCCATAAACACCAAATTTGTCATGGATGTGTAAAAAGTAGAATTGCGAATTGGATATTAGTGAAACCAAAATTTAAACACTGCACTCTATGCAATGATGCTTACAGAAAATAAATTAGTTTAATGCATGGCCTAGAAGAGTATAACAACCATTAATGCCAAGTAACCATCAAGTACAATTCTAATAGCAAAAATATCAAGCAACAGTGATGGCTTCACTCTATCCTTCAAAATTGTTATAATTGATCCTGTGAAATGTGATTTTTGCATCAGATCATCAAACTTAAATCACATGCATTGCTTTAGAGAGCAACTAGAGACTACTAAAACCATATGTGTTTATAACAACTGAAAAAACTTACCATCATTTAGGATAGAAATGATCAAAACCATGAAAAGAGAGAGGTCAATCTTCTATATTAGAGTAATAAGTATGAAACCAAATGTCAAAATTTGAATTAACTCCAAGTCATATTGATGTAATGTTAAGAATAGGAAATCCTACAATGGAAAATTATATCATTGCACCAACTACTTGTAACAATATGAATTGTGATAAAAACAACTTAGATTTGTTTCTATACTATATATAAAAGTATGAGTAGAGGAAAAACTTTTTTGAATAAAAATAGGCATGTATTTTTTATATATTCACAAAAATAGTCTTAATTTGATTTTCAAAAGTTTTTAAAATTGATAAGAATAGTTTTAGTTTGTATTTCAAATTTTATATTTAAAAATGGTATATATTTAAATAAATATAGAATAATTATATTGTATTTATTATCAAATTTAAATAAATACATAAATTATTAAATTAGTATAAGCTTCATGTTTATTTAATTGTGTTATAGATAAAAACAATATTACTCTTCCATATTAATTTTTATATATATATATATATATATATACACACACACACACACACAATGTTTAAAACTATCACTATGTGAACATTTTTAAACAATTATTTTTATATTAGTATTCTTTTTTTTATGATAACTCTTAAAATGTAATATACATTTTATATGAATTATTATCAATAATATATATTATTTATTATTAACAATTTATTCTATTAATATTATAATAATCTTTATTTTTAATAAAAAATTAACATAAATTATACATTTAATAACTATTTTAACTATGTGCATTGGACGTTAGAAAAAAAACTATTAAAATAAAAATAAGATCAAAATCCAATTGACTGTGTACTTCTTCAATCTTTGGAAAAGAAGGTATGGGCAATGACATCCATAGGAGGAATGATAGGAGGAATGAGTTGGTAAGAGGAACAAATAGAAAAAAAGTAATCAACTAGGGTTTAATTTGAAGAAAAAAAAGAAAAGGGTTGAAGGATTAAGAAGAAAACTAAACAAAATCAAAATAAAATCATTTAAAATAGAAAATTGAGTTAAAAAGCCTTAATTTTATCATCCTAGAACCTTTGGGGAGGGTTTAGAAGTTGTGTGAACAACTATAGACCTTTAAGAACCACTAGAACTATCATTGGACTCATATGAGACTATGAAAGATGAACAACTGGTTTTGGACCACCTGTAGCCAATTTTGCTACTTAAACACCCAGTCTGAAAAGCCACCAATAATCAATTTTGCTTTATGGATGGCCGACTTGTCACGACCTGAATCCGAGGGCATATGACCAGCATTAAGGAATGGGAAGGCATAAGGCCCCCGAAACCCATAGTAAGCCTAAAAGAAAAGAGAAATAAAACCTCACAATTTAAAACTTTATTTTAAAATAGAGCACATTATCAAACTGATTTTTCTAAAATTAAAACATAATTGAATACATAAATAAAATATTTCCAACTTCACATATTATAAATCAAACTTAAATCATTATACATATACATGGTGCATATAAATAAAATACACAAATATACTTAAGTCATACAATTTGTAGTACAATTACTAATACAGCTTCCTAGAACATTACAATAGTACAGCTTACAATGACCTACATAAAATGGCCGGTGATGAAGAAATCCGGCGTGGAGGCAGTTTGAGGTCAAACTCCCAAGCTCCCGAAAAAAAAATTAGTTGAGGGGAATCAGACCTCACTGAGTAAGTCAATAATAAGAGTTGTACGGTTTGAAAACCCTTTTTAAAAACCATATAGTGATAGTAAAAATAATTTATAATATATAAATATAGCTTTTGAAAAATCTCGGTAGAACCCTAAACCCAAAATCCTAAATGGCCAACCGGGCCCACTTATTCCAACTAGACTGTCGATCCCCGAGAGCAAAGGCATCAACCGAGGCACCAAGTCGCAGTTGTTCACTTAATCTAAGCGCACTGGCGGTCCCCGAGAGCTAGGGCATCAACCGAGGTACCCATCCCAGTCCATTATTAACCTTACAATCACTGGCGGTCCCCGAGATCATAGGCTTCCACCGAGGCACCCGTCCCAGTTCAACATTCACCAGTCATATATAATTCGGATCCACCTCTCAATCTCTACCATGTGCACATGGTCCTGGTGAAACCCATTAGGTAGCCCGTTCTATCAAAATTTCTCAAAATTGATTTTTAAATAAATAAAATGCGTTTAAACCTTAAATACCAGCATTAAATTAAATAAATAATATAATATTAACATAAAAATATGAGCGCATGCATCTTTAAATAAAGCACACACACAAATCATATTATCGACTTACAAGATGAATGAGAAGGCTGACGACCGCGCGTCTGCCTCGATCTCACGACTTCTGCTCCAATATGCTCTAGAAAAGAAATTAATAGATCGATTTTAAAACATGACTATGAAATAAAAATAAAAAATCAACAAAACAATGAAATTCCAGGCTGACTCGAGGAAGACTAGACAAGACTCGATAGACAGGATAAAACCTAACTAACGGTAGAAATTATTACGAATATCATGTTTTACGAGAAAATCTACCGAAATTTTGACAGAGTCTCCTCTGTAAAACGGACATCTCTCTACCAAAGGTAGAGCCAAACCTGCATAGAAAATGCACTTTTAATAACCGCAGACATACATACTCGAGTCGGGCTTCCAAAACTACACTTAGCCCTGACCGAGATCACAACTGAACAAAACACCAAGAATTTAAATCATTTATTTTCCCAAAATGCATATTACACCCACATATATACTAAAAATATATATATACATATATAATCTCAATTATTCAAAAATTAAATAACTCAATTTGCATTTCATTATCAAAGTATAAATATAACCTAAATTAAAACCATTATACCAAACATGCTAAATACAACCTTATATTCAATTTTTATTACCAAAAATAATGTATTATACATATATATAATATTTAGAATTAATATTCAAAATTAACATTACTTAATTAAAAGTATCAATTAATTTATAAAAATCCTCTAACCTTTTAAATATTAATAAAACTACTAAAATATATGTTTAACTATAATTATCATAAAAATTACATTTTTACCCCTAAATACATAAATTACATAATGTATTATTAGTACTAAAAATTCCTTAAAATTATATAATCACCTAAAAATTATTTTTCTCAAAATTAAACTTCTTAATATAATTAAAAACATAAAATCAACTAATAATTTCATTCAAAATATAAATTTAACTTAATTATTTTATATTTGACATAAACTAAATATATTTATAAAAATAAGTATAAAAATCACAAAAACCATAGTTTAAATTCTAAAATTAATAACATTTAATAGTAATATCAATTATAAAAATTTCATGGTTTTTAACAATAATTTCGAAATGAATAAATTATTAATTAAGTACCCAAAATTTACAAAAACTTATAATTAACACCAAAATTTCTAAAATCTTAAAAACAATCAGTACATTACAAATATTTAACCTTAATTACTCTAATTTACTAATTAAACTAAAAAATATATCAAATAAAGTCAAATAAAATTAAATAAAATCAAACAAAAATTCTGTAAATCAAGAAAAAATCAGAATAATGCACAAAAATTCGAATTTGAACAACCAAATGGTATAACTCATCATCTAGCTTAGAACAACTTAAAATCAACACCTAATTCCACTCAAACAACCAGAAAACAACCCTAGGACAACCCAAGAACAACCCAGAACAACTCACCTTCAACCTCCAATTCCGACGCCGGAGGTGAGTTGCAGCGGCGGGTTCCGATGTGAACTGATGCCTGAGAGGGTGAGGGAAGTTGAGAAAGCTATGGTGGTGCTGGATCAAGCTCCAATCGAGCCGTGGTAGCTTCAACCGAGAGTGACTGAAGAAGAAGAAGAAGAACAGTAGTTGCAGCAACTCGTGGGCACCTGTCCAAGGCAGGGATGGGGTCTCGGGGCGGTGCTGGAGGCAGCACGGTGAGAGGGAAGACAGAGACTGTGGGCAGGCGGAGATGGGGAGTGGGCAGCAGCTTGGGGTCGTCGGTTTCGGGGAGGTAAGCTTCTGTCTTCTTCTTATATATATATATATATATTAAAACATTATATTATAATATTACACCTAAATTCTCCACCACACTCTCACATTATACACACACAAGCATACTACATACATATATATATATACTCAATAATAAATTAATACACACACATATAAATTAATAATTAAACCCTACTTATATATATATATATATATATATATATATATATATATATATATATCTATTTTTATACACATGCACACACACACACACATATATATATATATGTACTTAGTAATACTCATAAAATAACCATGAATTTTCATGTAGTTTTAAAATAATAACAATAATAATAATAATAATAATAATAACATATGTCATTTTTTAAATAATGAGGAAATAACACTCATATGAATTAAAAATCCTCACATAATATAACATAAAAATATCTCCATTAGATAACAAAATAATTAACAATTATATAATATAATCTAAAAGTATTTATTAACAATTCAAATTTAAAATTACTTTATTTAATTAAAACGTAGGGTATTACACGACTGACTGTTCATCAACCAAAACTGACCATCCATTATTAGACAACTTAATTTTCAACCTTTTTCATAAAAAAATTTCAAAAATAAAGTCTTAAATCCTAGAAATAAAATGAGAGTCAATGAGTATGTGATGTTCTTGAAAGTGATTAGCCTTAGAATTTAGGCAAGAACTCACCAGAAAAAACAATTGATTAAAGAGAATTGAGTGAGAAGTTAAAAGGCCAAGTGTGGTTTTTTATGAGTTTTAATAAAGATTTGGTTTTGATTGAAGGGAAATGGATATGCTAGAGATTGGTTATGATTTTAGGTCTATTATTTTGGTTTTTGAGAAAGCAATTGAGAAGAAAAGAGAAAGGAATGGGGCTAAATTAATTTTGGCATATTTTTGCCTTGTTATCCCTTTTTTTCCCTGATTATCTAATGGCTTTTAAAGAAAATTTTCAAATATCATTTTAGATTTTTATGCTATATAAATTCTCTCTCTAAATATGGTAAAAGCTCCCTAAAAGCTTCCTCAAATATTTTATTTATAGCAAAGACATGAAGTGGCATTTAGTGTAATTAGTTTACACTTTTAAGGCTTATTAAGGAAAATAATATTCTTGGCCATTATTAACTTAACACTTGTTCTAATATATTCCAAAAAAGAAATACCCTTATGTTAACATGCACTCCCTTTGCCAAATGTCTCTTTTCAGATAAAGATTACGTAATAAGACTAATGCAGGATTCGATTTGACAGCAAGACGTCAAAATTTTAATTTTTTACCAAATGGTACCTATTTACGAGCTACAATTCTATAAGATAGTTTTCAAATTGAAATTTGAGTCCAGAAGCTTATTTTGACCACTAGAAAGATTTGTTAACCAAAGTTTGACTTTTGCTCATAGGACTTCCAAAAGTTAAATCCTAGCTCTAGGAACTAAAACTAGATTGAAACCTATAGAAAATAGACAAAAAATAGCCCTTACTTAAAACTATACTTATTGGCTTTGAAGACACGACTTGGGTGCAATTCTTTCTTATTACTTTTCTCAAACCTCTTTCTTAATTCCAAAAGGGTTCTATCTAAGTGGGTTTAGGGTTTGTTTTGGTCTTTATACGATTTGAATAGTAATTAAATAGGTTTTTAGTGTTTTTTTTTATCTTGAAAAGGCTTGAAAATCACTTCTCTCTATTGAATACATATTATACTGAGATATTTTTATTTTTTCATCATCGGCCTTTAAGATTTTGGAAAAATGATCCCAATAATTACGAGAGTGGAAAAAATTAATTAGAAAATAAAAAGTCAACTAAGATGAGAAAAAAGATGGGGCACATGAAAATGACATGGCACCATATGCCCCATTTAATTGACATGGTCATATGTGGCATGACACCTAGATTATTTTTTCTATATTAACGTCCACGTATGATTCTATATATTTGCCATCAGTCAAGAAATAGGACTAAACACTTTATGGAAAAAAAAAACTAGAGGTGAGATGGTTTCAAGTGACAAAAAAAAGTTTGTTACTATAATGGTCCCTAGGTTAAACATTGGGTACCATAAGTGAATATTACTTAAGTATGCCCTCTAAAACAAGCCTCTTGTCTATTTTTTTAGAAACCTTGAATATGCACTTGTTTGTTGATACTTCTATATTTAAAAATTCTTTTTAAGTTTCTATAATATCTTTAGAGATAATTTAACATCACTAATGGTGACCTAGTTTTAAGAGGAAAATAAGCTTATTAAAACATGTTTCTTAGCCTCAACCTTTAACTAATTATCATGCAATTGAATAAAAAGGTTCATTACACTTTAATTTTTGAGTTTTATAAATAAGACTAAAAGGATCTTGATCCTTTTCCATGTTCAACAAAGAGGATTGAGATTGTAAATAGGATAAAAAATATATATAAAAAAAGTGTTTAAATAAAAACCTACAAAAAGTGCTGAGATTAATCTAATATCTCCATGGTGTGAAGAAATAAAAGTTGCTCGAGTTATCAAGATAATAACTGCAACTTAAATACTTAACTATCTAGTAATAACCATATAAACTAAATAGAGACCAAGTTTGATAATGGAAAGCCAAGAGACAAATACTGCGTAGGAGATACGAGAATCTTATGAGAAACTTACTTAAAAAGCAGTTTTAGCACAAGCTTATTATTGAGGAAGTAAATATTTTTTATTGTATATTTTAGGAAGTAAATATTTGTATACAATTAAGAATAAAGTCTTTATTTTTTTAGGTTGTTATTCTATTTCTAATTAGGAAATGAATAGGTTTTTTTATGTGTATATAGAAGGGTTGTAACCTCTCTTTTATGAATATATGAAAATATATTTTCCTTAAATTTTCTATTTTTTTCTCTAAATTTTATTCTTCATGGTATTAGAGCATACCCATTGAAATTGATTTTTTTTTTTTATTGAATCTTTGAAATTGTATTTTTCTTTCTCTTATCCTTTGAATCCCTTGAATCTTTGAAACCATAACCACTAAAAACACATCCATTGTATCCTATGGAATATCCAATTTTATTCAAACTCTTCAAGATATTTCTTCCTTTCCTATAAGAATTATTCTAGATGATACGAACTATCCTCTATGGTCATAACTCATGAAGATGCGAATTAGAGCCAGAAATAAATCTGGCTTCCTTATTGGCATAATGCAAAAACCACCATCAAAAGATAATAAAACTTCAGAGACTTGGCTTATTGATTATAACTAAGTCAAAAGTTGGTTGATTGATTCCAAGAGTCCAACATTGATGCAGAGATTCATCTGTGTTTTAATAGCAAAGGAGATATGGGATGCTGTCTTAAAAAAATTCTATAATAGATTTGATGAAACTCAGATCTCAAATCAAACAGAAAATCATTCACTGCACATCAGAATGGTAGGCTATTACCTATATATTATAATAAGTTATTTAGAATACTTCAGGAAATTGATGCCCAAACTTGTGTTCAAGGGGAGGATGTTAATAGAGTAGTATCACTCCACAAGTATATTACCTGACTCGAACATATATTTTCTTAGCCAGTTTAGATTCAAAATTTAATAATGCTCGAAGTGAAGTACTATAAAAGGATTCACCTCTTGATATTGAGTTTAGTTATGCATATGTGCAAAGGGATCATAACTAATGATATATGATGGAAAGGCTGAAGATTTTGTCAGACTATGCAGTACTGGTAGCAACTCAGACTTGACCTTAGTTCAAAGGGAAAGTATCAAGTAAGTCCATTACATACACTTGTATTCATTATACTGAAGTTAAACACTTTAAGGAGCAGTGTTATGGAATTGTAGGATATCTAGAATGGTGGGATTTCAATAAAAAGCCTTGTAAAAAGATAGGAAAAACTACAATTACTGCCTTTAATGGTACTAAACTAAGTGGTAATCTTGATGCAACATCAGGTATAAAAAATCTTACTCAAAATAATACATGGATTATTGATATAAGTGTTATTGATCATATGACAAACTCCACTCACCATCTTACATCCATCCGACCATCAACTTAACAAAATATCCTAACTGCTAATTAAGGCATAACACCAGTCATTAATGAATGATCAATATCTAATTCTGACTCTCTTAATGTAGATATTATTCTTGTTGTTCCATCTCTTTCTTATAATCTACTATATATTGGCCAAATCGTTGAAACTTTGAATTGTATTGTCAAATTTTTGCTTAATTATTGTGTATTTTAGGACAATGCAACACACTAGATTTTTGGCTCTAGTGTTAAATATGGAAAGTTGTACTATCTTGATTTGTATGGTGATCTGAGTCAGAAGTCAAGTCAAGTTAATAGGGTTGGTAGAAGTTGCTCGGCTAAAGACCAAATTATTTTATGGCATCATCGTCTTGGTTATCTTTCTTTTCATTATCTTAAACAAATAAAATTGGAATTATTTTTTAGTACTATAGACTTTGAGTTCAAGTGTGATATTTATGAATTAGGAAAAAGCCATCAGATTTTATATATACTGAGTTATAATAAAAATTCAATTTTATTTGTGACCATTCATTCTGATGTATGGGGACCTGCTCGAATTCCTACTCTGACTAGTGCTGGATATTTTGTAATTTTTATTAATGAATGTACTCGAATGACCTAAGTATCACTACTTTCAAATAAAGGATATATATGCTTTGCTTTCCGGCACCTGTATAAAATGGTGGTTATACAATACTAGAGTAAAATTAGAGTCTTGTAGTTTGAGAATAGTGGGGAGTATCTTAACTCAGCTTTTAAATATTTTTGCAACGAACATGACATTTGCTACCAAACATCATATGTCGACACTCCCCAACAAAATGGTATAGCCGAATGGAAGAATCAACAGTTATTGGAAGTCATCCGAGCATTTTTGTTTGACATGAATGTTCCTCAAGAATATTGGAGAGAGGTTGTTCGATCTGTTGCGTATCTCATAAACCAAACTCGATCAAGAGTACTCGATTTTAAATGCCTCTTCAAAAAATTTAGGAACTTGTCATATCTCCACTTCTCAATAATCTTAAGCCCTAAATTTTTGGATGCTCAGCATATGTTCATCAGCATCTTGGCAAATTAGATCCTTGAGATATTCGGTGTATTTTTATTGGCTATATGGATCTACTACAAAAGGGATATTGGTATTATGATCTGAATGTAAAAAAGATATATGTAACTTGGAATGTTCAGTTCCATGAAAATGCCCCCTTTTTTACTAAATTTGAGTTCTTTCTTTAGGGGGAGATAATTCTGAGCATCATTGAAGATAACACTCCAAGTATCTCAAATATTTCAAGCATCTCACCTAGTTAGACATATAATGTTTTGAGAGTCCCGAGACTTAGACAAACATCTAAAGTTTCAAGTGTTTTAAGTATCTTGCTTGACGATAATTTAAGTATCTTGCTTAGACCTAAAATAAATCAAGATAGTACATTTTCCCAACCCATATTAAAAGTTGAAGAAACTTTGAATGTACACAATAAGGTAAACTCACCTCCCTTAGTACCTCCAAATACCGAGCCTTATTATCCTTATAGAATCAATAGAGAGATTCTAAAAAAATAATATAAATTGGTCCTTTATACTAAAGCTAAATATCCTATCAATAATTTTATATCAACTTACCATTTGTCTAATTTTATACATATACTATGAATAAATTGTCTACTATTTCTATTTTGAGTGTTGTGTAAGAGGTTCTAATTGATCTGGATGAGAAGACAGCCATAAATGATGAAATAGAGATATTTACAGAAGAATTGCACATGGGATATTGTCCTACTCCCTAAAGGAAAGAAAATAGTAGGGTGTAGTTAGATATTTATTGTTAAACTCAATCCAGATGGAAGCATTGATCGATATAATGCTCGATTAATAGCAAAAGGATATTCTTAAAAGTATGGAATTGAGTATAAAGAAACATTTGCTCCAGTAGCAAAAATGAACACTACCCGAGTTCTTATTTCCTTAGCTACTAACCTGGACTAGCTACTAGGCAATTTGATATGAAGAATGCTTTTTTGAATGGAACCATTTATGAAGAAGTGTATATGGATCCACCACTTGGAATAAGATGTACTAACCCTATGTGCAAACTAAAAAGGGCACTGTATGGACTCAAGTAATTGCCTCGAGCATGGTTTGGATGACTCTTAACTTTTATGAGGAAGCTTAGTTATAAGTAAAGTAATGCTAATCATACACTATTCATCAACAAAAGTTTAGTAAATTCACCGCTCTGATTGTGTATATTTATTATATAGTGGTCATTGTAAATGATCTTTGTGACACATAATCTTACAAAGACAGATAGTAGTTGAGTTTGAACTTAAGGATTTGGGTAACTTAAAGTATTTTTTGGGGATTGAAGTTATAAGATCAACTCAAGGAATTTCCCTTTGCCAACAAAAGTATGTAATGGATATACTAATAGAAACAGACATGGTTGATTGTAAGCCAGCTAAGACTTTGATTGAAGTCATCCATGGACTATCAATCCGAGGAGATCAAGTCCTAACTGATAAAGATCAGTATTAAAGGCTAGAGGGGAGGTTGATTTATTTATCTCATACTCGACTAGACATTGCTTATGCAGTAAGTGTTATAAGTCAGTTCATGCATTCTCTGAGTAAAGAACATATAGGTGTAGTTTACTGAGTGTTAATACATTTAACGCCTTCTTTGGGCTAAGGTTTATACTTTAGGAGAAATAAGGATTATTAAATCATTAGTTATACAAATATTGATTGGGCTGGAGATCAGATTGATTGAAAATCAATATCTGGGTACTTTACGTTTGTTGGAAAGAATTTAGTCACTTAAAGAAACAAAAAATAGAAAGTCATAGAAAGTTCGAGTACTGAAGTTGAGTTTAAAGGAATGACTCATGGAGTGTGTGAGTTGCTTTGAATAAGGCAAATTGTGCATGATTTGAGACTAAAACATCTAAAGTCTATATTGTTACATTGTGATAATAAGGTAACCATAGCAATTGCAAATAACTTAGTCCAACATGGTCGAACTAAGCATGTAGAGGTTGATAAACATTTCATCAAAGATCATTTGAATTAAGGAACAATTGATTTTCTATTTGTTTCTTCTCAGACTCGACTAGTTGACATCCTTATTAAGGTTGTATTAAAAAATCATTCTACAACTCAGTTGGAAAGTTAGGAATGATTGACATACATTCATTAACTTATGGGGGAGTGTTGAAGAAGTAAATAATTTTTATTGTATATATTAAGAAGTAAATATTTATATACAATGATAAAGTCAAAACATGGTCATACATGATTGACCTAGTGCATATCACAACTCTTAGATTAAATATGAGTTCTATTCAAATTATCCTTAGTCATAACAATATGTTATGGCTAGTATGATGTCGATTGATGATTATATTTAATTAAATATGAATATGAGATATTAAGTCAACTCATAAGTACTTATTTAGGAAATAATGTACTGGATTGACCCATCATGAGAATACTACATAGATAATTGTCATAAGTAATTCTTATTATAATAATATTGATTTAGTTCTTTGACCTTGAAATTATCATGGATTTCTACATAACTATTATGTATTTTGACATAATCTAACATTGTCTTTAACAAGATGATTAAATAAATTGTTGTTGGATATTAAATGAGTTATGTGAGGAATGTGAGTGATTGAGAAGGAATTTGTCCCTCATTTAATCTGAGTAAGATATCTATGAGCCCCTTGATAAGATAGACTGAGAAAAATGCATGGTCATGCCAAAGTGAATTGATAAAGAGTTATCATTCTTAGTCTACTTAGAGTCAAAAAATAATATAATTGAATTATATAAGGATGATAGAAACTATGCCTTATATTCAATCAAGATATCATGTGACAAAGAGATTACAATATTTATTATAAATTAGGTTATGTCAAATTATTGATTTCACATGATTTGGGTAGTCATAATGTCTTGATAGAGGCCATTTATGACTTGTAGACCTAAATAGAAATTTAAGGCCTACTGCCAATGTCATGTGAACTTACAGGGTCACACACTTAAAACAAACCCAAAAACGGATATGGGTTTAAGAAACCCAAATATGCTTTGTGAAAATAAATAACTAGTTTATTTGTTTAAGGTAAATGTTATCTTAAATAAATAGAATATTATTTTTGATTTAATTTTAAATAAAATCAGAATAATAATAATTGAAAAATTACTAAAAAGTTATTTTGGTAAGTGAAACCCTAATTAGAGGTCTATAAATATGTTATATTCTTTAGGGTTTCACTAACTCAATTATTAGTCACCAAAATTCATTTTTCTCCTCTTAGAAAAACTAAAACACAAAGTGTTTTTGTTCTTGATTTGTAAGAAATTAAGAGAAGTGTTAGCACACAAAGTTTTCGTTTTAATCAATGGCTGTTCGTGTGGACGCTTGTGGAGGACAGATTCTTTTGGAGACGTCTTGATCCGAACTACCAAAATCAAAAGCTCGAGGTAAGGTGTCACCGAAGTAAACCTTCTCTATGCCATCCAGAAATCTTGCTTCTTCTACGTTTGTGGTAAGATTTAAAAACCCTAGTTTTAAATCAATTAATCGAATTACTTAGATTCAAGTTAGGGTTTGTGGTTAAAAGTTTTTATTTTCGCTGCGTTTTTTAATTACGAAACCCAACATGTATATATAAAAGTTGTAATTTTTCTTTTATAAATATATAAAATATATTTCCCTTAAATTTTATTTTCTGAATTTTAATCTTCTCTTATGACCAAATAATTAAGCTTGATGAATGTTTGGCCTATAGACAAGAATTATTCTTTGAAAGTAGAGATTAAAAAAAAAAAAAGAAATACAAAGTTTGAGGAATAGTCCTTTAATTGAAAATTTTCTTTTAAAATCTATCGTGTTAATATAAGAAATTACTCCTGAATGTCAAGTTTTCTTCAAAAAGAACAAGATTCTTGCATTTCTCAAAAAAAAAAAAAAAAAAAAAAATCTACATGTATTTGGCTTGCGAGCGAAATTTCATCCGGTGGACATAATTTATACTATTAACTAATTAATTAATTAAATGGTATTACGTTGTAAAGTTAATAATTGAAGTGGATAATTAAGAGTTAATGGAGGACATATCTCAAAAAAAAAAAAAAACAAAAAGTTAATGGAGGACAAAAGTAATTATATGAAGAAAGTAGTTAACCTTTTTTTTTTTTTTTTTTTTTTTTTTTTTTGAGATAGAAGAAAGTAGTTACTTAAAGATATAAGAAATTATTGGAGATTTAAGTTAAAAGAAGTGCAGCACCAATCAATCAAAATCTACATTAATAATACATACTACTCATCTCAAAAATTTATAATTACCCTTAGTATTTTTCTTTTCGATTTTCTTTGGTATTCAAATTTAAAAATACCGTTTTGTCTCATATTAATTTTTCAGATGCCATCTTTCTTTTACTATAGTCACAAGAAATTTAATTTATATTATAAGTCAATTAACCAATTAAAATAGCAGTCAATTTAAAAATTTTTAATTTACTATAATTTTCTAATTTAAGAAGTTAAAATTTCAAATAAGACAATAATTGGTATTTCTCATGTAATTGACATACTCAAATTCATGATTTTATAAACTAGCCTAATTAAAATTATAATATTAGAATGTTTTTCATAATTATTAACTATAAGAACTATTTTTTGAGTGATTTAAATATTATGGAAATTTTTGTAATTTAAGAAGACTTTTATTGAAAAAAAAGAAGGTAAAAATTAATTTTGAAGATTAATTTGATTTTTAATAAAGTTTATGGGCCAAATTGGTAAAAACAATTTGAAGAAATATCAATTTAACAACAGCCGAAAAGTTCGGGGACAGATTGATCTTTATCTATCCCCTTGGATAGGTCCCCACCGGAGCAGACATCTTCAGCACCCAGAAAACCCCAATCCTTTCTTTACGACCACGTGCTTTTCATGCTCGATCGTCTTCTTCCACCTAGTCTAGCCTTGCCGCACACAGCAACCTTAACTGGACGATACGATACGATACGATACGTGTATCTCTGTCAAAACCCTAATAATGTCCATCTTCACATAGCTGTTTAGTGGATGTACTTTACACTTACTCTACTCTTAGGTTAAATTGAATCTGAGCGGTTTTAGGTGGTTATCATTTGGAATAAAATGATGGGATCAGAAAACCAGGGCTTTGAAGAAGCCCATCTTTATGCATCCCGAGAAGAAATGGAGAATCTTGCGTTGGATGAAGAGCCATCTGCCAATAATCACAACAACTCCAATAACGGAACCAAATCTTCCTTTTCCGACTATCGAAGCGCCATGTCGTCACTCGCACATTCCCACCATCCTCTCTCTCCGCCGATGGTGACGGCTCCGCCAGATTTTGATCCCCTGCTTTCTCCTCCACCTTATCGTGATCTCCGTAATCCCAACAGCGTCCCTGATAGCTCTTCCTACATCGAACCCCCCTCTTATGCTGATGTCATATTCAGTCCGTTCGACGAAAGCAGTGTGAACGAAATCAACGGCGTTGATAGCCCTAGTCGGTCTTCAGATTCTTCTGCTTCTTTATCAAGGTCGCCCTCTTCCAGCTCTGATTATATAAGGATTACAGTCTCGAATCCGCAGAAGGAGCAAGAAACTTCAAATTCACTTGTCCCTGGAGGTAGCACTTACGTCACTTATCTAATTACCACCAGAACGAACGTACCAGGGTTTAATGGATCTGAATTTAGTGTTCGAAGGAGATTTAGAGATGTGGTTACTTTATCAGATCGTTTGGCAGAGTCGTATAGAGGGTTTTTTATCCCGCCCAGACCAGACAAGAATGTGGTTGAGAGTCAAGTGATGCAGAAGCAGGAATTTGTTGAGCAGAGGAGAGTGGCATTGGAGAAGTACTTGAGGAGACTAGCGGCTCATCCTGTTCTTAGGAAAAGTGATGAATTGAAGGTGTTTTTACAGGTTCAAGGGAAGCTACCGCTTCCAACAAGCACTGATGTGGCTTCAAGGATGCTTGATGGTGCAGTTAAGTTGCCAAAGCAGTTATTTGGAGAGAGTGGGGCAGTGGCCCCACATGAGGTGGTGCAGCCGGCAAAAGGAGGTAGGGATTTGTTGAGGCTGTTTAAGGAATTGAAGCAGTCTGTCACCAATGACTGGGGAGGATCTAAGCCACCTATTGTTGAGGAAGATAAAGAGTTTTTGGAGAATAGAGAGAGGATGCAGGATCTTGAAAACCAACTTAGCAATGCTTCTCAGCAGGTACATTTTTATGTCCACTTGATTCCTTCATTGATTTAAAACAATTGTAGGTCAATTGCAAGTTCAGTTGTATCCATATGGAGTTTGGACCTAGAATGATTATTGTGTTTTTGTGCTGTGTGATGAAAATTCTTAATAGGCTGAGTCGCTGGTTAAAGCTCAACAAGATATGGGGGAAACCATGGGAGAATTAGGTTTAGCATTTATCAAAATGACTAAATTTGAGAACGAAGAGGCTATCTTTAATTCCCAGAGAGTGAGGGCTGCTGACATGAAAAATGTGGCCACAGCTGCTGTCAAAGCAAGCAGATTCTACCGGGAGCTAAATGCACAGACTGTCAAGCATTTGGTAATCTGCTGAAACTTTTAATCTTTATTGCATAATGAAATTTCTGATTTCATGCACATATCATTTATTTCCCGTATATCGATTGATGCATTAGATTTCTGAATGAAGTGGATGCTAAACATTTATTGCATGAGAAATGGCGTATTTATTTGCGTTTTTTTCTAACTATTGATGGTACATTTGTAACATACAAATACTGGAGGTAGGTTTTGGTTTTCAATATTTTAATGTCAAAATGTATTTCTGAGGAGTCTTTTTTTTTTGTTTCTTTTTTTTTTTTGGAATTTGGCAGGATACTCTTCATGAATATCTTGGGCTGATGTTATCTGTCCATGGTGCATTCTCAGACCGTTCCAGTGCTTTGCTGACTGTGCAAACCCTCCTTTCTGAACTTTCCTCTTTGCATTCAAGGGCCGAAAAACTTGAAGCTGCATCTTCAAAGATATTTGGTGGTGACAAGTCACGGATTCGTAAAATAGAGGAGTTGAAAGAAACTATAAGAGCCACCGAGGATGCAAAAAATGTTGCCATAAGGGAGTATGAACGGATCAAGGTATCATCTTTTACATTTTTGTCTTGCTTATGTTTTCTGATGATCAACATACAGCTAGATTTTTGCAGACTATATTTTTTGGCTGATATTAGGCTTTACTAGCTCAGGAGTGTTTCACCTGATGACAATGAACCTTGCTTAATGTTTGGTGACCAATGAATTTCATTAGATTTTGGTCACTATACCTGTTGAGAGCAAAATAGTTTTGCATGCTCCTGTTTTTCTTTGCATATCATTTTGTTTGAGGTCTACATAGGCTGAAAGATTTGGTTATGAGCATAATATAGGGAAAGCTAGTAGCCTTCCTGACAACATATAATCCCAAACTCTACTTGTTAATGTGGTTCTTCTTGAATCATGATACATTTATTTTTGCTGTTGTGGAGTGTCATAAACATTTTGATTTGCTAGTAGATTGATAAAATGATTCTAAATTATTGACATCTTTGAGGTATAAAGCAATCCCTTTATTTATGCTAATGTATTTTTGGCTTTATGACTATCAATTTGTTTTTCAGGAGAACAATAGGACTGAACTAGAAAGGCTTGACAGAGAAAGGCACGCTGACTTTTCGAACATGTTGAAGGGGTTTGTTCTTAATCAGGTACCTTTAATGTTACCTGTTATCGTTGAGTGACAATTACATACTCTTACTAGGGAATATATCATTTTTTTTTATAGTGATTCAACCATAGTGTCTATTTAAACTTTTTTTTTTTTCCAAATTTGATACTGTGAACTCATTTGGATTATATTTGCATAGTCTGGTACAACCTGCAAAAGAACAAGAATTTTTCTAATTCTTTGCATCATTGTTGTAGTGGCACCAAAAGTATGTTTTTACAAGTGATGGAACATCTTTGGTATAGTTGTATTAATTTGCTGGTATGGCATGATGGTCAAACTAAAGTGAATTTGGTGTTAATGAAATAACTTAAGCAACAAATATTGAATCCAAAAGAAAAGAGTGAAAAAGGTAAGAACCTAGATAATAACCATATACTTGTTTTAGCTAGAGGTTTGAATTTTGGAGCTTGTGTCTTAGTTTATATTATTGGAGACTTTACTCGTCTTTGGGTTCTGCTGTTTGGGACTTGCATGTGCTTGGGGATCTCTCTCAAAGGCTTGCATTGAGAAACATGCCATATAGATGCATGTCTTTTATGGGCTTGTGGCTTAACTACCTCATCCTTGAAGTAAATCATGGAAATTATTATAACTTGGAGCTTATTTCATTTTGGCAATGGTGCAACACAAAAAATGTGGTGAAGACCTTATATATATATAAACTTGGTATTCAGGCTTGCATGAACAATGTATATTTCTCAATTTTTTTTTATCCTAATGCTTTGTATTGGCTGCACTCGTGGTTGGTTGCTCATTCTTCCTAAAACTAAGCTCGTTAGATTTCAGAACTTACACAATTTAAGGAGAAGAAGGGGAAATTAAATGAGGGAGAAACATCAAATGGGGAATAGAGATTATCCAGCCATAATTTGGGTTTTGCAGAAAAAATTAAGTTCAGATTATGATAAGAGAATCTCAAAGAAATAAGCAAAGAGGTTTTATGATATTTTATCATTTGTGGATCCATCAGTATCATCTTGATGGACTTCAACAGTATACAACCTGTAGTTATTAAAGGCACAAGGAACAAGTGTGTGCCTTTTGCCATGGGCCACACAATTTTTTTTTAAAAAAGGAAAAAAATAGAAAACAATACGTATTGGTTTTATCTTTTATTAATTTATGATCTGTGATTTGCTTTATGACTAGTTAATATTTTGTGTTTCATGCTGTTTGCAAAATGTGGCAAATTAACTCACTCTGTTTCGAATGTTGATGTGCTGAAAGGTATTTTAGTTAGATTATTTTTTGGAAGAATTGCTATTTGCCCCTTTTGTTTTGGCTTATTACACTACTTTATTTCTGATATCTGAAAAATATTTATTCATTCATGATATTTGCAAAATTGTGTACTATTTCATTTTTAAAGAAGGCATAATGAGTGTTAACTATTGTAAATATCAGAGATTAATAAATATTTTTTCAAATGTTATGGATGAAGTAATGTACTAGGTCAAAACATAAGGGGCAAATAGCAATTATCCTATATTTTTTTCTTTTTTACGGAAGGTACAAGCTGGTACCCTGTGGTTTCACGCTCTATCATTTTCTTACCTAGTGGCTGTTTTGTAACAAGTCAATATCTTATATTTCATGTGTTTTGTCAAATTGATGTTTGTCAATAAGTCTACGGGCCTTAAGAGTGTCGGCTCATGCAGACACGTGTGGAATTATAAATAGGGTTAAACTCATGTAAAACAAAACCAATTGATTTGTGTTGAAGTCTAATCTACATCACTTGTGAGCCCGCTTTGCACATTTTCAATGTGGGATTCCAACACTTCTACTTATGTGTAATTGAGTCTGGACTAGTTACACTTATGAAACACAAATGGGCCACATCCAACGACGACTCACATGGGTCGTATCAAACTAAACGGGTGCACCCAACTGGAGGTCTTAAACCTTAGTTCGGAATTATTGCTCTGAAACCATGTCAACAAGTTCATGGGCCTCAAGAGTGTTGATCCACGCACACACGTGTGGAGTTATAAATGAGGTTAAGCTCATATAATACAAACCAATTGACTTATGTTAAGGTTCAATCTATACCACTTATAAGCCCTTTATTGCTTTGCACATTTTTAATGTGGGATTCCAACAATGTTAAAAGTAAAAAAAATTTTGAAATTTTTTTTAACTCAAATAGGTAAAAATTAAAAATAAAACATAGGTGATTGATTAAATGATTAATAATATAAATAATCAAACTCATTCACATATATATCTCATTGGTAATATAATAGTAATTGTTTTTATGTAGTTAAACATATAAAGAAGATTAACTTCACAAAATAGACATCAAATCAGAATATGAAAGAAAGTGAAACTACTTTGTTTTATTATGTTAAAATGTATGAACCTATAAAAAGATGTCTAAAATGGTGTCTTTAGTAGATTTTACTTGTTAAAGTAACAACATGACTTAAATATCCTCTTTTGCTAACAGCATTAAAATAAGCTTATGTAATAAAAAATTAAGATTAAAGAAGACATAATTGAAATATTTAGATAACGAATGATAAGAATGCAACAACCAAACAAGGCTAAACTATCTATCTAGTGTTGTAGTAAAAAATGAAGAAAAGGAGATGGTGAAAATTATAAAAAAAAAAAAGAAAAGACAAGAAAAGAAAAGAGTGCTTTGACTTGTGAGGTAAAAAGTGTGAAACAGAAAACAAATAAATGTGAGGAAGAGAAAAGAATAGCTTTAGTCAAGGGAGAGAGGAAGAGGGTGACATGCCTAGATAGTCTTGTTCAGATGATCAGCTGCTGTTCTTACCTTAGAAAATATCAGAAATCACCATTTTATTCTTTTATTATTTTGTTTTTAATTTTTTGAGTGGATTAGGTATAAATAGGCACATGATTTTCTATTTTCTAATATAGTATCAATTGCTCAAACTGTTTATTAATTTTTTTGTTAAAAAAATACATATAACAGTAAAGTGGCGAAGGTGTGCTTTTTTTGCACCTCGCTTGGAGGTCATGGTGCATTGAGGTGTGCATGCCTTTGTGGCATTGCTGCCTTCTTGGGGCTGAGGCACGTGCACCTTGCGCTCAGATGCGTCTTTAACAACTGTGGTACAATACAACCTTGCATGAAACATTAAAAATACTGTACATTGTCAACTCTAATTCGTCAAACTTAAATAAAAAGATAACAAATGTTAGAAAGACATACATGGCATAAAAAGGGCCAGACTATGGATAAATACTTGACATTACTATGCTGCTTCTATCTTTTCTCAATATTTTATTGCAACTGATGCTAGCATGTAGCTCAAGCCAATTGCATTGCATGGAGCTGATTATAATTCATATATAACACATAATATATTATAAGTAAGAATTTTTATAAAATAATATGTTTTATTGGAATTTGATGATGAACATAGTAATATAATTATTTTTATTTTGTCTAAATCTATATAAATTTTAAATATTTTATCTAATACTTTGAAATACAAACTAGAGCTGTACTTTTAAAAAACAAATAAAAGTTATTTTTGTCAATATGTAGAAAATACATATACTATCTTGTGCAAAAAAAGTTGTATCTATATTCATACTTTTATATACAGTATACATACAGAGGGAAGTTGTAGCATTACTGTTCATTAGGGATGAGTAAACCTTGAACGGACTGAAAAACTGAACTGAACTTTTTTGGCTTGACTTTGATTTATGGAAATTAAAGAAATTCAGTTAAAACCTGTTGTTTGGTTTAGTGGTGGTCTTATATTGCTTTACTGACTACGTGGGTTTGAATCTGGCTTGTCTCTGTGTGTGAGTTTTTTTTTTTAAATTTTTCAATAATGTAAAGAAAATGATCAGAAAAAGAATTTGGCTTTACTTGGTGAGCAAGCCCTCAACATTCAAGAGCAAAATTAGCATGCTTACCATCAAGCTGCTGGAAATTGACAAGATTTAGTTGACAGATAAATTTGCTATAAAACTGAACCAAAAACCTAAAAAATGCCATCAGTTTTGTTTTAATATTTGATGAGCATTTTGTTCTGGCTGAACTAAATGCTTACCAATACTATTATAAAACCTTCAATTTTAAAATGCAGAATTTTTAAACCACCATTATATATCGTGTGATCAAGTAGCCTAAACCCTAAATGCTTACTAATACTATTATAAAACCTGGAATTTTAAAATGCAGAATTTTTAAACCACCATTATATATCGTGTGATCAAGTAGCCTCAGAAAATATTTTATCGTGTAACCAATTATACTTTTGTTCAATTGAAGTCTACGTTTGGTGCCCTTGTCAAATTTATCTCTCTATTATATTTTTTTCTGTTTCAAGGATGGATGTAAAGTTCCGTCACAAACCTTTTCTAGAATAACATGATATGCTTGTTCCCCATATTCATATGATTGTGATTTTGAACATGCAGGTGGGATATGCTGAGAAAATTGCAAATGTGTGGGCAAAGGTTGCAGATGAGAGCAGTGCATATGCAAAAGAGAGCACTTGAATGTGCGAATGTAAATTCAGACTTTCAATTCCCTTTTCTCTTTTCTTTGTAGTTTCATTTGTTATTGCACACTGCTTGGAAATATTACCGCATTTGATACAATAAAGAAAAGAGCAATCTCTGTAGCGTATTAAATCACACTTCCAGGTCATCTGTTAATGAGGTTGTAAACCACCTGGAATTTTAGTTGCTTCTTGTAATATGCTTTATTTCTCATTTGAAGTATGGAGGTTGTTAAGTTAATGATTTTGGGATCACTTTGGACGTTTGTCACTTTCCATCTATTTGACTTGAAGGCTTTACTTTGCAACAGTGCACATATGTGTATAAACACAATGAATTAAAAATCGTTAGACTAATGCTTAGTTAACTATAACTATTAATTAATTTGTGTATTTTATACCCCTAATATATATCAAGGATAATAATTAAGTAAGAATTAATCTAATTGTTATAACTTTATTTATATAGATACACGTGTATTGAAGGCTTCTATTACGAGGGCCTACAACATGCATTCAACTATCCATGAGCTTGTCTACCATAGTAGTCTATGTAGTAAAATATAGGAATTTGGTGTTTGAACTTTTCAATTTTTTTTAATTTTTCGACTGATTTGATGTTGATTGGGTTTTCAATCAAATCAAATCAAATTAAATGAAATTTATTTTTATCGCAGTCATTAACTATATTATTTGTCATATTTGTTGTATTATTTAAAATAAAAAATTATGCTTATTCAGTTACCCTTTATGTTTGTGGCTGAAGTTAATATTAATGTTATATTTGTCAATTCATAATATTTAATAAAGTAATAAGTGTATTTTTGTCCTTTAAATAATATAATAAACGTGACATATGACATGACTAATAACTGAGATATAAGTAGATCCTGTTTGTTTAACTTAGCACTCAGTTAACATCAAATTGGCTAGACGTACATTGGTATGTGTAAGTGGCGAGGTTTAGAGTGCACATAAATATTTGATGACCACGACATTATGTGAGCTCGAGGCCTACTAAGAAATACAAAAATAGACATAAAAGCCTAAATCGGAGAAGAAGTCGTCATCCGGATAAAATCCGGGACACACTTTACGGCAACTGGATTTCATCAATGTTTCTAGAAACCGTTATCATAGAACGGGTTCGGAAATTGGGTATAGGCTTTCGGAATGTCCACCCAACTTTGTGGTTGACCTCCGTTTGTGTTCTGTATTTTATTACCTTTGATTATTTAATTATTTCTTTATTAAAATGCAAATTGTAATTGCCTCCAAACAATTGTCGAATTTTATGTTTAAGCCTAAATTTGCACATTAATTCAATTTCATATGTTATAAATTCCAATATTCATTACAAAATAGTACATTCAAATAAAATGGGGGAAGAGATTAATGATTATAACGCTTTGCGCAAGTAAAAGTAAAATAAATGGAAAATAAAGAAAAAATAAACTAACTATTAAATAAGCAAACTTAAGGAAACTAAAAGGGAATACTTAAATGATGACTATGAGTCACCTTAAGGCTTTTTGTAATAAAGCACAATATTAGACTCCACAAAGATAGGAAAACTTCTTCAAAATAACCCACAAAGTTAATTCAATATAACACCAAATGTACATAAATGAAGAAAAAGACAAATTTATAAATACTTTGATTTAAGCATGATGATGAAATAATTATGTAAGAAGGGAACTATCAATATAAAGATGAGAAGACATATAAATCATACAAAAACAAACTTAAGGTCAAAATCCAAAATACTAGACTCTGTTGATGTGGCAACGCCTTATCAATAAGACGTCACCTCTATGCATAAAGGCGATTTCATATTGCCTTAACCTAGAGGGGAGGTGACCCTTTGAAGAGGCGCCGCCTAATGGTCAGGTGCAGAAACTATTTAATTTGGCCTTCAAGCTAATCAAATCACAAATATAAACAACTCTATATTTACATCAATACTTAAGAGCATAAAACATCATGTTATGGACATATTATCTAAAATAAACAATGAAACTAAAGCAAACAAGTAAACAACAAAGAACTTATGTAAAAACTTAAGCTTAATAAAGAAATATGGAGCTTCTTACTGCTCTATATGTTTGCTTTTTAAAAATAGTTGGCTCTTAGAAGTTGTTTTGATCCAAAGCTTCACTTGAATGGAAGATCTCTTTCTTCTTCCTTTAAGAAAATAGATTTTTAAGCTAACTTTTACCCTTCCTTCCCAAGAATGTTTCTTCTTCTTTTTTTAGAGCTTTTTTCTTTTCCTTAAGCTTACCCTCAGTTGCTAATGGTTGTTAACATCATTTTTTGTTTGCACTCTCTCCTTTTTAAGCCCCCCATGCTAGACATCCCCTTTTTATTCCCCATAATTACTTCCTTTTTTCCTTACTTTTTCTCACATAAAAGGTCTCATTTTCATAGCAACTCTCAAGCTTGCATGGGTGTGGGGTCCACCCATTAGACCACTATTGTCATCTCTACATTTAATGCATATGTAATTGGCTGGTGAAGAAGCGGTGCCTCTTTAATGAGGCGTCACCTCATCCCATTGAGGCGGTGCTTCATCGTTAGGGCGACACCTCATTGGCCCTGACTTAGTGTCGAGCTTTTGGGCTAGAATGAGCTTGGGCTCTATAGGGGTAAAAACCAGGCTTTTAAATCTATTTTCAAGGAGGTTTCAGGCTTATTTTGCATTCAAGCTTCGCACGTTCTTATCACTGGGATTCATTGTGGGCCGATCAAACTGAGCATCCACAGTTTGCCTCCTATTATGAACCGATCAAACAGGGTGTCTACAAGATATTTTTCTAAAGTTTAGATACTTGATTGCAAAGAAAAAAAGATTAGACACTCAAATAGAAAAAATTGAAAAGTTAAGACACCAAATTTGTAATTATTCCAAAAAAAAAAAAAAGAAAGCCCTTAAAACTATTTTCAAAAGTTTAATTGGTGCGGTTAAACTCCTAATTTTTTTTTCCTATTTTGATAAAGTTATATTTTGAAAGTTTTGCAATTAAATAATTAAGGGGGACTTTGTTCCATTAAAAAAAAAGGGTTTGATTTATAATCAAAATGAGTGATATTAATTTCTAGTGTTTGGTTGACTAATATTTATATTGAAATGGGAATGAGATTTTTCATCAATAAGAATTATCCATTCTCCTCACCTACATAAGGAATGAACTTCTACGGAAATCAAATCAACTCAATTATAAATGGTAAAATATATTTTTAAAGCAGTGAAATAAAGTATATAAAGTAATAAAAATAGATAAAATTGTATTTTTACACATGTTACGTAAGCACTAAGTTTATTTATTGTACTGTAATTAATTATAAACCATCAATTAATTAATTAATTAATGATTATGGGAACTGGATTCTGTTATACATTGATAATATTACAAATGCTGAATAAGGAATTAAGTATATCCCATGTAAATAAAATCTATGAGAAGCAAGCAATGCATAATATATATTTAGTTAAAACAAAAAAAACAACAATTAGGCACATACATGGCCACTGTATATTTAAAACTGCATAAAAATTTTGAGAACCATTAACAATCTGCATTTATGTATTGTCACAACAACATTAAAACTGTATACTAAATATTATAGTTATTGAGCACTAAATGTGTAGTGAATATAAATACTGAACTCTACCATCTTCTTAATAATTAATTGTGTTCCTTATCCACACTTTATATTTATTATTATTATTATTATTTTTACTTTCAATTTCTTAAAACAAAGGCAACGAAGAGAAGTTATACATAAATGGAATTTGCATCGTCGAATCAAATGCTTTTGTGCACTAAAGTGCCTCCGGATATAAATTCAAATGGGATTTTGGAGAAGGCAAAAAACGATTCAGTTTTGGCATATTCATTACCATTGCTGCAGCTGCAAATTATTATCATTTTCTTCACCACACAGTTATGTCATGTAGTTCTAAAGCGTGTGGGAGTTCCTATTATCGCCTCGCAACTTCTTGTGAGTTTTTACCTTCTCTTTCTCATCCTAATTCCTTTTTTACTTTTTTATTACTTAATTTGTTTTAAATTTTTTTTTTCTTTAAGCTTAGAGGGCCAAAATTTGCTTATCTTCATGCAACTAAATCAACATATATATAAGAAATGAATACTATTGTTTGAAAAGAGTTTTTTTTTTTTTCGTACTTTTTTGTTTTACTTGCTCTTTTTTTTATTATTATTATTTTGAAACTCATTATTAGCATTTTCTGTGTTTAATAGCATTCGAAACTAGGTGCTAGTGACTTCATTTTATTTTATTTTATTATTTTTTTGAATAAATAAACAGAAGCAAACGATTTGGAGAAATTATTTTATTATTAAATGTTATAGCATTAATACTCATGATTATCCAATTTGACTTAGGCTGGAGTTATCTTGGGTCCTTTATTACTTGGAAAATCTACAAAATTCAAGGAAATATTGTTCCCAGTTAATAGCCAACATATACTTGGCACAATAGCAACATTAGGCTATTCATTGTTCATGTTTCTATGTGGAGTGAAGATGGATGTGGATATGGTACGTAAAACAGGAAGAAAGGCATTTGTGATTGGTTTTCTATCACTTGCTGCACCTTTAGCGTTTGGCCTAAGCATTGAAGTTTTCTTGAAGAGATGTTTGTCAGCAAAAGATCTACCAGATAACCTTTATATTATAATATCAGTACTTTCTGCTACTCCTTTTCCAGTCATTGCAACACTTCTTGCTGATATTAAGATCTTGAATTCTGAACTTGGAAGATTAGGGCTATCTGCTGCAATGATTGGTGAAATGGGAAGTGTTGGACTATTCACGTTGGCTACCTTGATTACTGTTGGGAAGGAAAATTCCATTTGGATGGCTTTTAGAAGCCTTTTGTATATCATCAGTTATATTGTTGTGTGTGTTTTTGTGATTAGGCCACTGATGTTTTGGATGATTATGCAAACACCGAAAGGAAGGCCGATAAAGGAGGTTTATATTTATATTATCATTATAATGATTTTTGGTACTGCGGTTGTTTCAAATGCATATGGGCAATCAATTTTCTTTGGGCCGTTTATTCTTGGGTTGGCTATTCCAGATGGACCTCCATTAGGATCTGCCATCGTAGAAAAGCTTGATTGCATAAGTTCAGGCATTTTTCTTCCATTATTTATTACCACATCAACAATGAGAGCTGAATTTGGAAGTCTTAGTATGAACAAAAGCTTGATAACAGCTGAACTCATCCTTATTCTTGCAATTTCAGCAGTTAAGATAGGGGCATGCCTCACTGTCTGTTTATACTGCAAGATGCCTTTAGGCGATTCTTTAGCACTTGCCCTTATTATGAGCTGCAAGGGGATTGTGGAGTTGGCCACCTATAGCTTCTTGAGAGATAATAACGTAAACTAAACATTAATTTTTTTAACTAACTTTATACTTTTTGTTCAGTTTTTTAAAAACTTAACGAGCTTGCTAATGCCATTTGTTTCCTGGCTGTGTTGGTACATTGCAGATTATTTCCAGTGAAACATTTACTATATTAATAGTAAGTGTTGTAGTAACAGCCACAATTGTGCCAATTCTTGTAAAAAAACTTTATGATCCTTGCAGAAAATATGCTGGCTACCAAAAAAGAAATGTAATGGATCAGCTGAGGAATAACTCAGAATTGCGCATTCTTATATGCATCCACAGTCCAGATGATATCACTGCTGCAATTAACGTCCTGGATGCCTCTTCTCCAACTCCCGACAATCCTATTACTGCATCAGTTCTTCACCTTATCAAATTGATTGGTCGATCTTCTCCAATTTTTATATCTCACAACATTCAAGTTAAGAGCGCTGCCTGTGGTCATTCCTACTCTGAAAATGTCATCTTATCGTTTAATCAATATCAACGAAACAATTTAGGAGCTGCTTTCGTCAACACTTTTACAGCAATTTCTCCGCCTGATTTAATGCATGAAGACATATGCACCCTTGCGCTAAACAAGCTCACATCCCTTATCATTTTGCCATTCCATATTAATTGGTGTATTGACGGATCTATTGTGTCCGAAGACCTTACTATAAGAGGCATGAACCAAAATATCCTTGAAAGAGCTCCATGTTCTGTAGGGATTCTCGTTAATCGCGGCCACCTTAGACGCACAAAAGTCAAGCAGCCACTGAAGCGTGTTGCCATGATCTTCTTAGGAGGGAATGATGACAGGGAAGCAGTAACACTTGCAAAACGCATGACAAGAGGCCCAACTATTAGCCTAACAGTAGTTCGTCTGGTTTCGAAAGAGGACCAAGACATAACCACTTGGGAACAGATACTTGATACAGAAGCACTGAAAGATGTTAAACATAGCAGTAGTAGTGGAAGTGGTAGCCAATGCGTTACATATAAAGAGGAGGTTGTGAAAGATGGACCAGAAACTGCACATATATTAAGAGAAATACTGGGATGTCTATATGACCTTATTGTCGTTGGTAGACGTAATGGGATAAATTGCTCTCAAACAACAGGGCTTTCAGAATGGAGTGAATACCCGGAGTTAGGCGTTATCGGAGATTTGCTAGCCTCATCTGATCTTAATGGAAAAGCTTCAATATTAGCTGTGCAACAACAACAAAAATTTTGTTAGTTTTTTTTTTTGAAAATAATACAATGCAAGAATTTAATTAATTAATTTTTTTTGAAAACTTCATAAGCCCTTATTTGGTTTAATTCCATCAAAAAATTCATTTCATTCAAAAATAAATTCCAAATGGAATTCATTTCCAAATGAATTTTTTATTAATGAAGTGTGCTTGATTTAAAAGAATAGTTTATAAAACTCATTTGAAATGAATTCCACATTTTATTATATTGTATTTGGTATAAATCATAAATTCAAGTTTTTATTAAAATTACCTTTTTAAATATAAAGATGTTTTTGAAAATAAAAATAAGGGGGGGGGAGTGTTTTAGCCATTTAAAAGTATAGACTTAAAATTTGTGTAATTCATTTGGAAATTCCAACCATTTTGAAAGAATTTGGTTTAGTTATAATCAATTCCACAAATTTAAAAATTTAGAATTACAAATGAATTCCTTACAAAATGTATTTAAACCAAACGTATATTATTAATAAGTGCACCGACTTACTCTTTTTACACTTTTCTAGAGTTAATTATTTAATATTTTAATTGGTCTAGAATAATCTAAATCTAGAACTTTATAGGCTTGGTTAGACAAAATAATTGGTTTGACAAATTAACTTCTCACCTCTAATCAAGAAGCTTCCAATAACCGACCTTGTACAAGTATAAATATAAGTGCACTTATGTTTGTGGAGTGTGAGAGTTAGTAAAGAATCAAAAAGTGTGTTGTGAGGAATATTGAGATCTCAATATGACCTTATTGCCGTTGGTAGACGTAACGACATAAACTGCGCTCAAACATCGAGGCTTTCAGATTGGAATGAAAATTCGGAGTTAGGTGTTATCGGAGATTGGCTTGCCTCATCTGATCTTAACAGGAAAGCTTCAATACTAGTTGTCCATCAACAACAAAAATTTTATTAGTTTTTTTTTTTTTTGAAGAATAATACAATGCAATAATTTAATTAATTAATTTGTTTGAAAACCTCATAAGCCTTTGTTTGGTTCAATTCCACCAAAAAATTCATTCCATTTGGAAATGAATTTCAAATGGAATTCATTTGCAAATGAATTTTTTTATTAATGAAGTGTCCTCGGTTTAAATGAATAGTTTATGAAATTCATTTGAAATGAATTCCATATATTGTATTTGGTATAAATAATGAATTCAAGTTTTTATTAAAAATAACTTTTTAAATATAAAGATGTTTTTGAAAATAAAAATAAGGAGGGATGTTTTAGCCATTTAAAAGTATAGACTTAAAATTTGAGCAATTCATTTGGAAATTCCAACCACTTTGAAAGAATTTGGTTTAGTTATAATCAATTCCACAAATTTAAAAATTTAGAATTACAAATGAATTCCTTAAAAAATGTATTTAAATCAAAAATATATTATTTAGAAGTGCACCGACTAAATTTTTTTTACACTTTTCTAGAGTTAATTATTTAATATTTTAATTGGTCTAGAATTATCTATATCTAGAACTTTATAGGCTTGGTTAGAGAAAATAATTGGTTAGACAAATTGGCTTCTCGCCGCTAATTAAAAAGCTTCCCAAAGCTTCCAATAATCAATCTTGTACAAGTATAAATATAAGTGTTCAGTATGTCTATGGAGTGTGAGTGTTAGTAAAGAATAAAAAAGTATGCTATGAGGAATGTTAGGATGTCAATATGACCATATTGTCGTTGGTAGACGTAATGAGATAAACTGCCCTCAAACAATAAGGCTTTAAGAATGGAGTGAATATCCAAAGTTAGACATTATCGGAGATTGACTTGCCTCATATGATCTTGATGGGAGAGCTTCAATACTAGTTATGCACCAACAACAAAAATTTTGTTTAAGAATAATACAATGCAATGATTTAATTACTTAATTTGTTTCAAAACTTCATAAGCCCTTGTTTGGTTCAATTCCACCAAAAAATTCATTCCATTTGGAAATGAATTTCAAATGGAATTCATTTGCAAATGAATTTTTTATTAATGAAGTGTGCGTGGCTTAAATGAATAGTTTATAGAATTCATTCGAAATGAATTCCATATGTTGTTATATTGTATTTGGAATAAATAATGAATTCAAGTTTTTATTAAAAATACCTTTTTAAATATAAAGATGTTTAAAAATAAAAATAAAAATAAGGAGGGATGCTTTAGCCATTTAAAAGTATAGACTTAAAATTTGCGTAATTCATTTGGAAATTCCAACCATTTTGAAAGAATTTGATTTAGTTATAATCAATTCCACAAATTTAAAAATTTAGAATTGCAAATGAATTCCTTACAAAATGTATTTAAACCAAACATATATTATTAAGAAGTGCACCGACTAACTCTTTCTATACTTTTCTAGAGTTAATTATTTAATATTTTAATTGGTCTAGAATTATCTATATATAGAACTTTATAGGCTTGGTTGGACAAAATAATTGGTTAGACAAATTGGCTTCTCATCGCTAATCAAGAAGCTTCCTAAAGCTTCAAATAATTGACCTTGTACAAGTATAAACATAAGTGCTCATTATGTGTGTGGAGTGTGAGAGTTAGTAAAGAATCAAAAAGTGTGCTGTGAGGAATATTGGGATGTCAATATGACCTTATTGTTGTTGGTAGATGTAATGGGATAAACTGCCCTCAAACAACAAGCCTTTCAGAATGGAGTGAATATCTAGAGTTAGGCATTATCAGAGATTGGCTTGCATTATTTGATCTTAACGAGAAAGCTTCAATACTTATTGTGCAGCAACAATAAAAATTTTGTTAGTTTTTTTTTAAAGAATAATACAATGCAAGAATTTACTTAATTAATTTGTTTTAAAACTTCATAAGCCCTTGTTTGGTTCAATTCCACCAAAACATTCCATCCATTTGGAAATGAATTTCAAATGAAATTCATTTGCAAATGAATTTTTTAGTAATGAAGTGTGCTTGACTTAAATGAATAGTTTATGGAATTCATTTGAAATGAATTCTATATTTTGTTATATTGTGTTTGGTATAACTCATGAATTCAAGTTATTATTAAAAATACTTTTTTAAATATAAAGATGTTTTTGAAAATAAAAATAAGGAGGAATGTTTTAGCCATTTCAAAGTATAGACTTAAAATTTATGCAATTCATTTGGAAATTTCAACCATTTTGAAAGAATTTGGTTTAGTTATAATCAATTCCACAAATTTAAAAATTTTGAATTGCAAATGAATTCCTTACAAAATGTATTTAAACCAAACATATATTATTAAGAAGTGCATCAACTTACTCTTTCTATACTTTTCTAGAGTTAATTATTTAATATTTTAATTGGTATAGAATTATCTATATCTAGAACTTTATAGGCTTGGTTGGACAAAATAATTGGTTTGACAAATTAGCTTCTCACCACTAATTAAGAAGCTTCCCAAAGCTTCTAATAACCGACATTATACAAATATAAATATAAGTGCTCATTATGTGTGTGGAGTGTGAGAGTTAGTAAAGAATAGAAAAGTGTGATGTGAGGAATAGTGGGATGCCAATATGACCTTACTGTCGTTGGTAGAAGTAATGGGATAAACTGTCCTCAAACAACAATGCTTTCATAATAGAGTAAATATCTGGAGTTCGACATTATTGGAGATTGGCCTGCCTTATATGATCTTAACGAGAAAGCTTCAATACTTGTTGTTCAGTAATTTTTAAAGAATAATACAATGCAAGAATTTAATTTATTAATTTTTTTTGAAAACTTCATAAGCCCTTATTTGGTTCAATTCCACGAAAAAATTCCTTCCATTTGGAATGAATTTCATTTGCAAATGAATTTTTTTATTAATGAAGTATGCTTGACTTAAATGAATAGTTTATGGAATTCATTTGAAATGAATTCCATATTTTGTTATATTGTGTTTGGTGTAAATCATGAATTCAAGTTATTATTAAAAATACCTTTTTAAATATAAAGATGTTTTTGAAAATAAAAATAAAAGGAGTGTTTTAGCCATTTAAAAGTATAGACTTAAAATTTGTGCAATTCATTTGGAAATTCCAACCAATTTGAAATAATTTGGTTTAGTTATAATCAATTTCACAAATTTAAAAATTTAGAATTGTAAATGAATTCCTTACAAAATGTATTTAAACCAAACATATATTATTAAGAAGTGCACCAACTTACTCTTTCTACACTTTTCTAGAGTTAATTATTTAATATTTTGATTGTTCTAGAATTATCTATATCTAGAACTTTATAGGCTTGGTTGGACAAAATAATCGGTTAGACAAATTGGCTTCTCACCACTAATCAAGAAGCTTCCCAAAGCTTCCAATAACATACCTTGTACAAGTATAAATATAAGTGCTCATTTTGTGTGTGGAGTGTGAGAGTTAGTAAAGAAATAAAAAGTGTGCTGTGAGGAATATTGAGATGTCAATATGACTTTATTGTCGTTGGTAGACATAATGGGATAAACTGTCCTCAAACAATAAAGCTTTTAGAATAGAGTGAATATCCAGAGTTAGGCATTATCTGAGATTGGCTTGCCTCATCTGATCTTAACGGGAAAGCTTCAATACCAGTTGTGCACCAACAATAAAAATTTCTTCTGTTTTTTTTGAAGAATAATACAATGCAAGAATTTAATTAATTAATTTTTTTGAAAACTTCATAAGCCGTTGTTTGGTTCAATTCCACCAAAAAATTCATTCCATTTGGAAATGAATTTCAAATGGAATTCATTTGCAAATGAATTTTTGAAATTCATTTGCAAATGGATTTTTTATTAATGAAGTGTGCTTGACTTAAATGAATACTTTATGGAATTCATTCAAAATGAATTTCATATTTTGTTATATTGTATTTGGTATAAATCTTAAATTTAGGTTTTTATTAAAAATACCCTTTTAAATATAATGATGTTTTTGAAAAAAAAAAATAAGAAGGGGTGTTTTAGTCATTTAAAAGTATAAAATTAAAAGTTTTGGAATTCATTAGGAAATTCCAACCATTTTAATAGAATTTAGTTTGCAAATAATCAAATGGAATTCATTTGCAAATGAATTTTTTATTAATGAAGTGTGCTTGGCTTAAATGAATAGTTTATGGAATTTATTCAAAATGAATTCCATCTTTTGTTATATTGTATTTGGTATAAATCTTAAATTCAAGTTTTTATTAAAAATACCCTTTTAAATATAATGATGTTTTTGTAAAAAAAAGGAGGGGTGTTTTAGTCGTTTAAAAGTATGGACTTCAAATTTTTGGAATTCATTAGGAAATTCCAACCATTTTAATGGAATTTAGTTTGATTATAATCAATTCCACAAATTTAAAAATTTGGAATTGTAAATGAATTCCTTACAAAATTCATTTAAACCAAACATACATTATTAAGAAGTGCACCGACTTACTCTTCTTACACTTTTCTGGAGTTAATTATTTAATATTTTCATTTGTCTAGGATTTTCTATATCTAGAACTTTGTAGGCTTGGTTCCACAAAATAATTGGTTTGACAAATTGGCTTATTGTCACCAATTGAGAAGCTTTTTAAAGCTTCCAATAACCATCCTTGTACAATTATAAATATAAGTGTTCATCATGTGTATGGTGTGTGAGAGTTAGTAAAGGATCAAAAAGTGTGTTGTGAGGGATATTGGGATGTCAATATGACTTTATTGTCATTGGTAGACACAATGGAATAAACTGCCCTCAAACAACTAAGCTTTCAGAATAGAGTGAATATATAGAGTTAGTCATTATCAAAGGTTTGCTTACCTCATTTGATCTTAACGGGAAAGCTTTAATACTAGTTGTGCAGCAACAACAAAAATTTCATTAGTTTTTTTCTTTGAAAAATAAAACAATGCAAAAATTTAATTACTTAATTTTTTTGAAAACATAATAATCCCTTGTTTGGTTCAATTCTGCCAAAAAATTCATTCCATTTGGAAATGAATTTCAAATGGAATTCATTTGCAAATGAATTTTTTTATTAATGAAGTGTGTTTGGTTTAAATGTGTCATGACTCGAACCCAGGGGCACGTGACCGACACTAGGGAATGGAAAAACATAAAGCTACTGAATCCCGTAGTAAGCTTAAAAGAAAAAAGTGGAATATTTAAACTTTGAAACCTTACAATCAATAATTAACTCACAATGCACATTATCAAACTGATTTTTTTTCTTAATATAATTTAAACCATAATATCATAGTGTATAAAATAAATAAACATTAGTTATACAAATACTATCTCAGTACATAAATTATAAATACATGATATCCTAAATAAAATATGCAGTTATATAGTTTTCTCTACTGCGGTACACGAATATAAATACAACACAACTAAGTAGACCTACGCAGAATAGTTGGTGATGAAGCTACATGGCGAAGAGAAGTAGGCCTAACAGGAAACTCCCAAACTCCTAAAAAAAATAAGTCAAGGGGAGTCAGACCTCACTGAGTAAGTTAATAAAGAAATGAATGCGGTTTGAAAGTCTCCTTTAAAATAAATTTTTATGGAAATATAATATGTTTATAACTTATTCAAATCATTTGATATACATATAAGAAATCCATTTTTAAAGGAAAGAATTAAATATTTAATTTTTTAAAAACATTTCAGTATAAAAATTTAGGTAGAACCTGGTTTATCAATTTATATAACAGTCATACGACTCACTTATATCCAAGACTGTCGGATCTCGAGAGCAAAACATCACCAGGATGCACAGTTGCAGTCACATCACTTAATCCAATATCACTGGCGGTGTTCGAGAGCAAAGCATCACCAAACCATCGGCCCCAATGATTTAATAAATATTAATCCAAAATATACTGGTGGTATCCGAGAGCAAAGCATCACCAGACCTTCGGCCTTAGTATTTATTAAATAAACAAATATTATACTACTGGCGGTGTCCGAGAGCAAAGCATCACCAGACTTTCGACTTCAGTAATATAACTAATATAATCACATATTTTACCGGTACACACACGGTTCTAATGAAACCCAACAGGTAGTCCGTTCTACCGTGGTTTATTTAAAATAATTGCAAATATATAAAATAAGAAAAATTACAATAAATAACAATAAATTAAATCAATAAAATCATGCAATATCATATGAAGAATGCCGACTAGAATCTCATAAAATTAAATTCATCAGAATTTAATATGATTTAAATTAAAAAACCTGACAATTAAATCAAATATTAATTTACAGGATAAAGGCGCTCCTCTGGCATGTCGTGTCTGACCTCGACTGGTAGATGTGACTGGAGGGGCGATTAAAAGACAAAAAAAAGATAATGACAATCGGAATAAAGGAAACCTAACTTCTAGAATTCTAAGAAAGACTTGATTCGAACTCAGAATAACAAGTTTACGATTGACCTGGTGTCATATTTACAAGAAATCTACCGAAAAGAATTTCCTTTGTAAAACGAACATCCCCTCTACTGAAATAGAGTCAATCCTATAAGCAAACACACTTCTAAACTCACACAATCTTAACACCTTGGGTTGGGACCCGAACTACTCAATCCCCAGCCG
Source organism: Mallotus nudiflorus (assembly GCA_947683625.1). Classification (NCBI taxonomy): domain Eukaryota; kingdom Viridiplantae; phylum Streptophyta; class Magnoliopsida; order Malpighiales; family Euphorbiaceae; genus Mallotus; species Mallotus nudiflorus. The sequence continues at coordinate 117,282 of CANTUR010000984.1, forward strand.
AGGTTCACAATCCACTAAAAATAAATAATTTAATAATAAATATTTAAAATCATTAAAAATCCATAGAATACTCAAAATGCCACAATTTAATTTATTTTAATAATAAAACATTAAAACTAATTATTTTTTTCCAAATTAGATAATAAAATCCCAATAATTTTTATAATATTAATAAAATCCAATTTAATAATTATTTATCACAAAATAGTCAAATTCACATTTAACTATTTAAATAGCTTAAATATATCATAAAGCTAATCAAAAACCCATTTAATCACAAAATAATAAATAATTTAATATTGAATATAATTTTCAAAAATTAGAATTTATTGTTTAAAAATAGTAATTAATTTATAAAAATTATTCTAATACTCTATAAAATTCTAAAACCATTTAAAATATAATTTAACTATATTTTCAACCAAATTACATAATTACCCCAAAATTCCAATATTCACATAAACATAATAAATCCTCAAAAATAATATAAATTTACTAAAAAATAATTTTATTAACACAGAAATTATTAACTTAATATACTAATCACCAATTACTCAAATTCGAACTAAAAATAATTAATTAACATAATTAACAAAAATTACAATTTATATTATTAAAATATTAAAAAATACACATAATTAAAATTAACTAAACTAATTTCAAATCAACTAAGTACATATAGATCAACTCGAAAATCAACCAAATATTAAGAAATAAGTTAAGCAAAAATTACATTAATTAACTAAAAATTAAAATAAAAACAATAACTAATAAATAACTAATAGTCTACTAATAAACAACTAATAGTCTACTAACAAACAACTAACAATCTACTAACAAATAACAAGGAAACAACCCAGAAATCAACCTCACAACTCAACTAAATCAGTCTAAAACTCACCTAAAACAAAAATCTAGAACAAGGAGGGTTGCCGTTATCGTTGATGTTGCTGTCCCTGCTGTTCTTGCTGCTGTCGTGGTTGTTGCTGTTGTTGTTGTTGGTGTTGCTGTCGTTGTTGGTGTTGCTGTCATTGATGGTGTTGCTATTAGAGGAAGAAAGAAGTAGATGATGGTTACTGGAAGAGGAGAAGGACAACAAGAAGTGGGCAATAAGAATGGGATAACATGAAGAAGAGAAGGAAAAAAAAAAGGAATGGCGTGAAGGGATGGAAAAAAGAAAAGTGGGGTGGGTTTTGGTCCTTTTTTTTTCTATTATTATTATTATTATTATTATTATTATTATTATTATTATTATTATTATATATATATATACACACTACTCAATATAAGCCACACAATATATATATACACATATACATAACACACACATATAACAATAACAATATAACTCTAGTAAAAAAAATATAATGCTATAAAAATAATAATAATCAATAATAATAATGCTATTTAAATAAAATATTAAGACAATTAAAATAATAATGTATGTGCATGTAAATAAAATGACATAGAAATAAAAATATTATTAGTTCTTAAATAGAATTTTAAATTTAGTATTTAAATATAATAATCTAATATATCAATAATAACAACATAAGATAAGATAATTAATATCATTGAAAATCCAAATAATTTATATAAAAAATAATTTAAAATATTCGGGTTATTACAAAATGAATAGTTTATAGAATTCATTTGAAACGAATTCCATATTTTGTTATATTGTATTTGTTATAAATCTTGAATTCAGGCTTTTATTAAAAATACCAATTTAAAAATAAAGATGTTTCTAAAAATAAAAATAAGGACGGGTGTTTTAGTCATTTAAAAGTATAGACTTGAATTTGTGCAATTCATTTAGAAATTCCATCCTTTTTGATAGAATTTGGTTTGGTTATAATCAATTCTAGGAATTTAAAAATTTGGAATTGCTTACAAAATTCATTTAAACCAAACATACATTAATAAGAAGTGCATCGAATTACACTTTCTACACTTTTCTCGTGTTAATTATTTAATTTTTTTAATTGGTCTAGAACTATCTATATCAAAAAGTGTGTTGTGAGGAATATTGGGATGTCAATATGACCTTATTATTGTCGGTAGACGTAATGGGATAAACTGCCCTTAAACAACAAGGATTTAAAATTGTAGTGAATACTTGGAGTTAGGCATTATCGGAGATTTTCTTACCTCATTTGATCTTAATAAGAAAGCTTCAATATTAGTTGTGCATCAGCAACAAAAATTTCATTAGTTTTTTTTTAAAATAATACAATACAAGAATTTAATTAATTAATTTGTTTGAAAACTTCATTAGCCCATGTTTGATTTAATTCCACCAAAAAATTCAATCCATTTGGAATTAAATTTCAAATGGAATTCATTTGAAAATGAATTTTTTTATTAATGAAGTGTGCTCGACTTAAATGAATAGTTTATGGAATTCATTTGAAAAGAATTCCATATTTTGTTATATTGTATTTGGTATAAATCTTGAATTCAGGTTTTTATTAAAAATACCTTATTATACATAAAGATATTTTTAAAAATAAAAATAAGGATGAGTGTTTTAGTCATTTAAATTTATAGACTTAAAATTTGTGGAATTCATTTGGAATTTTTCAACCATTGTGATAGAATTTTGTTTGGTTTAATCAATTCTACAAATTTAAAAATTTGGAATTTGCAAATGAATTCTTTACAAAAATTCATTTAAACCAAACATATATTATTAAGAATTGCACCGACTTACTCTTCCTACTCTTTTATAGACTTAATCATTTAATATTTTAATTAGTGTAGGATTATCTATATATGAACTTTGCAGGCCTTGGTTGGACAAAAAAATTGGTTTGACAAATTGGCTTCTCACCACCAATCAAGAAGCTTCTCAAAGCTTCCAATAACCAACCTTGTACAAGTATGAATATAAGTGCTCATTATGTGTGTGGTGTGTGTGAGAGTTAGTAGATGATACAAAGTGTGTTGTGAGGAATATTGGGATGTCAATATAACCTTTACTGTCGTTGGTAGATACAATAGGGCTTTCAGAATAGAGTGAATATGCAGAGATAGGTGTTATCGGAGGATTGCTTGCCTTATATGATTTTAATGGGGAAAGCTTCAATATTAGTTGTGCAGAAAGAACAAAAATTTGTTTTAAAAAGAACAAAAATTTCATTAGTTTTTTTAAAAAGAATACAATGCAAGAATTTAATTAATTAACTTGTTTCAACACTTCAAAAGCCCTTATTTGTTTCAATTTCACCAACAAATTCATTCCAGTTGGAAATGAATTCCAAATGGAATTCATTTGCAAATGAATTTTTTATTAATGAAGTTTGCTTGGTTAAAATGAATAGTTTATGGAATTCATTTGAAATGAATTCCATATTCTGTTATATTGTATTTGGTATAATCTTAAATTTATATTTTTATTAAAAATAACCTTTTAAATATCAAGATGTTCTTGAAAAAAAATGAGGAGGGGTGTTTTTAGTCATTTATAAGTACAAACATAAATTTGCGGAATTCATTCAAAAATTCTGACCATTTTGATAGAATTTTATTTGGTTATAATCAATTCTACAAATTTAAAAATTTGGAATTGCAAATGAATTTCTTACAAAATCCATTAAACCAAACATACATTATTAAGAAGTGCACTGACTTACTCTTCTTACATTTTTCTAGAGTTAATTATTTAATATTTTAATTGGTGTAGGATTATCTATATTTGAACTTTGTAGGCTTGGTTAGACAAAATAATTGGTTTGACAAATTGGCTTCTCACCGCCAATCAAGAAGCTTTCCAATAACTGACCTTGTACAAGTATAAATATAAGTGCTCATCATGTGTGTGGTGTGTGAGAGTTAGTAAAGGATCAAAAAGTGTGCTGTGAGGAATATTGAGATGTCAATATGACCTCATTGTCATTGATAGACCAAACCGTAGGGCTTTCAAAATGGAGGTGAATAACTGGAGTTAGGCATTATCGCATATTTGCTTGCTTTATTTGATCTTAACTGGAAAGCTTCAATATTAGTTGTGGAATAACAACAAAAATTTCATTAGTGTTTTTTTTTTAAGAATAATACAATGCAAGAATTTAATTAATTAATTTGTTTTAAAACTTCATAACCCTTGTTTGGTCCAATTCCACCAAAAAAATTCATTCCATTTAGAAATGAATTCCAAATGGAATTCATTTGCAATTGAATTTTTTATTAATGAAGTTTGCTCGGTTAAAATGAATAGTTTATGGAATTCATTTGAAATGAATTATATAGTTTGTTATATTGTATTTGGTATAAATTTTGAATTCAGGTTTTTATTAAAAATACCTTTGTAAATATAAAAAGGTTTTTGAAAATAAAAATAAAGATGGGTGTTTTAGTCATTTAAAAGAGTAGACTTAAATTTGTGGAATTCATTTGAAAATTTTGACCATTTTGATAGAATTTGGTTTATTTATAATTAATTCCACAAATTTAAAAATTTTGGAATTGCAAATGAATTCCTTACAAAATTCATTTAAATCAATCATACATTATTAAAAAGTGCACAACTTTCAGTTTCTGTACTTTTCTAGAGTTAAATATTTAATATTTTAATTGGTCCTAGAATTATCTATATCCAAAACTTTTTAGGCTTGGTTGTACAAAATAATTGGTTTGATAAATTGGCTTCTCACACCAATCAAGAAGGTTCCCAAAGCTTCCAATAATCGACCTTGTACAAGTATAAATAAAAGTGCTCATTATGTGTGTGGTGTGTGTGAGAGTTAGTAAAGATCAAAAAGTGTGTTATGAGGAATATTGGGATGTCAATATGACCTAATTTTCGATAGTAGATGTAACGAACATGAACGATCCTCAAACAGCAGGGCTTTTAGAATGGAGTGAATATCCAGGGTTAGGCATTATCGGAGATTTTTTCCCCCATTTGATCATAACGGAAAGCTTCAACATTAGTTGTGCAACAACAACAAAAATTTTGTTAGTTTTTTTTTTAAAAATGATAAAGTGCAAGAATTTAATTAATTAATTTGTTTGAAAACTTCATAAGCCCTTGTTTGGTTCAATTCCACCAAAAAATTCATTCCCATTTGGAAATGAATTCTAAATGGCAATCATTTGTAAATTAATTTTTTTTATTGATTAAGAGTGCTTGGTTTAAATGAATATTTTATGGAATCATTTGAAATGAATTCCATATTTTGTTATATTGTATTTGGTATAAATCTTGAATTCAAGTTTTTATTAGAAATACCCTTTTAAATATAAAGATGTTTTTGAGAATAATAATAAAGAGGGGTGTTTTAGTCATTTAAAAGATAGATTTAAAATTTGTGAAATTCATTTGGAAATTCCAACCATTTTGATAGAATTTTTTTTAGTTATAATCAATTCCACAAATTTCAAAATTTGGAATTGCAATTGAATTCCTTACAAAATTCATTTAAACCAAACATACATTAGTAAGAATTGCATGGACTTACTCTTTCCATACTTTTCTAGAGTTAATTATTTAATATTTTAATTGGTCTAGAATTACCTATATCTAGAAATTTGTATGCATGGTTGAACAAGATAATTGGTTTGTCAAATTTGCTTCTCACCGCCAATCAAGAAGCTTCCAATAATCGACCTTTTTCAAGTATAAATATAAGTGTTCATTATGTATGTGGTGTGTGAGAGTTAGTAAAGGTTCAAAATGTGTGTTGTGAGGAATATTGGGTTGTCAATATGACCTTATTGTTATTGGTAGACATAATGGAATGAACTGCCCTCAAATAGTAGGCCTTAAGAATGGAGTGAATATCCGGAGTTAAGCGTTACCGGAGATTTGCTTGCCTCTTCTGATCTTAATGGGAAAACTACAATATTAGTTGTGTAGCAACATAAAAAATTTCGTTAGTTTTTTTTTTTAAAAATAATAAAATGAAAGAATTTAATTAATTAATTTGTTTGAAAACTTCATAAGCTCTTGTTTGGTTCAATTTCACTAAAAAATTGATTCCATTTGGAAATGAATTCTAAAAAGTATTTATTTACGAATGGATTTTTTTTATTAATGAAGTGTGCTTAGTTTAAATGAATAGTTTATAGGATTCATTTGAAATAAATTTCATATTTTTTTTATATTGGATTTGGTATAAATCTTGAATTCAACTTTTCATGAAAAATGCATTTTAAAGATAAAGATGTTTTTTAAAAATAAAAATAAGGAGGGGTATTTTAATCATTTAAAACTATAGACTTAAATTTTTGGAATTCATTTAGAAATTCCACCCATTTTGATAGAATTTGGTTTGGTTCTAGTCATTTCCACAAATTTAAAAATTTGAAATTGCAAATGAAATCCTTACAAAATTCATTTAAACAAAACTTACATTATTAAGAAGTGTACCGACTTACTCTTTATAAAATTTTCTAGAGTTAATTATTTAATATTTTAATTGGTCTAGAATTACCTATGTCTAGAACTTAGTACGCATGGTTTGATAAAATAATTAGTTTGACAAATTGGCTTCTCACCGCCAATCAAGAAGCTTCCTGAAGTGTCCAATATTCGACCTTTTACAAGTATAAATATAAGTGTTCAATATGTGTGTGGTGTGTGAGAGTTAATAAAGGATCAAAATGTGTGTTATGAGTAATATTGGATGTCAATATGACCTTATTGTTGTTGGTAGACGTCATGGAATAAAATTCCTCCAAACAGCAAGGCTTTCAGAATAGAGTGAATATTTAGAGGTAGGCATTATTGGAGATTTGCTTGCCTCATCTGATTTTAACGGGAAAGCTTCAATTTTAGTTGTACAACAATAAGAAAAATTTCGTTATTTTTTTTGAAAATAATACAATGCAAGAATTTAATTGATAAATTTGTTTGAAAACTTCATCAATCCTTATTTGGTTCAATTCTGCCAAAAAATTTATTCCATTTGGAAAATAATTCCAAATGAAATTTACTTGTAAATGAGTTTTTTTATTATTGAAGTGCGCTTGGTTTCAATGAATAGCATATGGAATTCATTTGAAATGAATTCCATATTTTGTTATATTGTATTTGGTATAAATCTTGAACTTAAGTTTTTCTTAAAAATAGGCATTTAAATATAAAGATGTTTTTGAAAATAATAATAAGGAGGGGTGTTTTAGTCATTTAAAAGTATAGACTTAAAATTTGTGGAATTCATTTGGAAATTCCAACCATTTTTAGAGAATTTGATTTAGTTATAATCAATTATACAAATTTAAAAATTTGGAATTGAAAATGAATTCTTCACAAAATTCATTTAAACCAAACATACATTATTAGGAACTGCATCGACTTACTCTATCTACAATATTCTAGAGTTAATTATTTAATTTTTTAATTGGTCTAGAATTGTATATCTAGTACTTTGTAGGCTTGGTTGGAAAAAATAATTGGTTTGGCAAAGTGGCTTCTCATTGCCAATCAAGAAGCTTTCCAATAACTGACCTTGTACAAGTATAAATTTAAGTGCTCATTATGTGTGTGGTGGGTGAAAGTGACTAAAGGATCAAAAAGTGTGTTGGAACGACCCGAAACTAGAGTTACATAACTGGCAATAGGGTATGGAAAATGCAAAAATGCAATCGAAATCCGTAGTAAGCCTTGATAATTTTCACAAATTTATAGCAATCACTTAACAATAATACCTTGGATAAAATCATTAATATCAAATATATAAGTCATTACTCTATTACAACAACACAACACAAATTTATAATATAAATAATACAAGTTTAATAATCAACTACTGCGGTATCTACAATTCGATTACATAATGTTAAAATCAAATAGACATACATAATGCAACCGGTGAGGAAGAAACTTGGCACAGTCGATGACCAGTACTAGGCTGACTGTGAGGACTTGAAAAAATAAGTTGAGAGGAATCAGACCTCACTGAGTGAATTAATTTTATAAAATGAATACTAGTTTAAAAATATTTGTTAAAACCCTTTTTGAAAATAAAAATAAAATAAATATAAATATAAATATAAATATAAATATAAATATAAATATTTTAAAATCATTTACTTTGATATAAAAATCTAGTACATAATCATATAAATTTATTATTTTAGAGGAAAATCTAGTAGAACACCTAGACCATCAAATTATAATTGATTATCGGTCCCAAATAGCAAGCTTGACCAGGGTCTAGCCATAGTTGGTCTCTTATTCCAAATGATCTCTAGTGCCTAAATAGCATGCTTGACCAGGGTCTAACCAATATCATACCTCTACCTAGAGAGTAAGCTCAACCAGGGCTTAACAATAAGCACACATTTCCCTAGAGAGCAAAGCTTTACTAGGGCTCACAAATTAACCAATGGCCATATAAAAAATTATTACTAGTGCGCAATGAGTACAATGTATTTTCAATTCAAACTATACGTTCGAGTGTATTCGGCATTGTATGACCGAGTGCAATGTATTGTTCCAATCAAATTATACGATCAAGTATAATCAACATCATACGACCGAGTATGATGTAACTTTTTAATTTAGACTATACGTCTGAGTGTAGTTGGCATTGTACAATCGAGTACAATGTATTTTCAATTAACATCATACAAATGAGTGTGTGTATCTTTCTATTTAGATTATACATACGAAGTATAGTCCACATTGTACGACCGAGTGCAATGTATCCCTTTCACACAAGACTATATGACCGAGTATAGTCAATATCTTACGACTAGGTATGATATATCCTTATAAATCAATGTTGTACATTCAAGTATAGCAAGTTCATAAGCAGCTTCATGGAGCACAAGTAAGTATCCTAACTTTCAATTAAGAAATTGAGTGTTAGTTTGCTTTGCCATAATTTATCAAGTAAACAGCGACAAAGGGGGACAACTGTAAGCACCTAATTTTGGGATGATGTGTTATGGATGCAACAAAGGACTCCAATGATGAAAATGCCATGAATAATTTTTTAATACTTGAACTTTGAAACTTCAGAGGTTTGATTGCATTTTTCAAAGAAAGAATTTAATGTTTTTAAGGACTTAATTGTAAAACTTAAATTCTTTCAAGGACCTTTTTGTAATTAAAAGTTAAAAAAAAGTGGTCGGAATTCTATAATTCCAATTGGAATTATGTAATTCTGATATAAATTATGTAATTCTGGTCGACACTAATTTTTATCGGAATTGTGTAATTCTGATAAGAATTAGACCTATTCCATCTATTTTTTGGATTTTTCAGAAAATAAAAATATCTTTTTCTTGAATCCTGATTAGTCTAAAATTTCCTTAAAATTATTTTTGATATTTGTCTGATATTTTTAAGGAAATAGAAGTCTTTTAGGAATCAATTTATATGTAGGGTTATTTCACTATAAAATGAGTGTTTTGGCTCTTGGGAATTGGATTAGGGAGGAGTAGTCTTTTATGCAGAGTTTTACTTTGATATTTTCTCTACACCAATTGTCTTTTAGCTTTTGGTTGATTTTTCTTAAAAAACATGCTTTACTCTTTTCCTTTGTTAATTATTTTTGAGTTTTAATTTTATTGAAATTACTGTTATAATTTATTCACTAATCATAATTTTTGTTCTTTTCATGGTGATTATATAGGAAAATACATTATCATATTTAAAAGACTGAACTCATAAAAAGTCCATGGAATGTCATAGATAAAACCTTACAGCTAGATTTAGTTTTTAGATTTTTTTATTTAATTATTTTATTTATATTTTTGGGGTTGTATTAATTATTTTATTATTATTTTCAATAGATTATTGTAATAGCCCCAATAGTGGGAATAGTGAAATTGTGTGTGGTTGTTTGTTTATTTTAATTAATTGGTTAGTAAAATTAGGGTTTCAATTGGGTAATTAATTAAAATCAATGGAGGAAGTAGATTAATTTAGGTTGCATGTTGATGAAAATTAGGGTTTTAGAATGAATGAATGAATTAGTTGTTTAATCTTTTATTTAATTGTTTTGATATGTTTTATTTGTTTTTTTGGGCTTGTTTATTTATATTTATGTGTTTTGGGCCTTAAGCTCATATTAGATTCTAATCCACTTAAATAAATTTAGGTTTGTTTAGGTTTAATTAATTAAAATGTATTTTAGGCCCATAATTAATTAGATTTTTTGGTTAGAGATAACTTAAGCCCATTTAGGAAATTAGATGTAGGTCCACCTAATTTAATTTAAGTAATTTAGACTTAGCCCACTTAATTTAAGCTCTTTTCATAACTTGTAGATTAAGATCACCTTAGAGTTAAAACATGTAGAATTAGGCCCACTAAGTTAAATACTTCATAATTTGTAGATTTAGGCCCATTTTTAGAATTAAAATAAATAGACCTAGGGTCATTTAATTAAAATTAAAAGGAATTAGACCTATTAGTCTTTACCTTACTTGTAAGTTAAAAAAATGTAAATTTAACTCATTTAATTAAAATCAATGTAGATTAGATTAACTTAGAGATTATATTTTTGAATGAATACATTATTTACTTGTATTTTTGTGACTAGGTTTGCCTTGGAGTTAATTGCTAGAATAAGGGTTTATATGAAATTGCATGTAAATAGAGGATAATATAGTAATTTGTAAAGTAATTTTAAAAGAACACGAGACTGAAAGAAGTTGGTATTCCGTTTCTAGAATCTCCTGGTTGTGGTGCTAGCTTTCTTTTAGGGAATCGAGTACCACCTTTTCGATTTGTCCCAATTATTACCCTAGGTGGTGACTCCTCATCTCAACGCCATGTCTTTGTGACAGTATTTAGTGTGTTCTCTAGAGCCCTGAGCTAAAACAGTATCGCAGTTGCTAAAATCTTAGACACGTGTTAAACCCCGCCGTCTACAGGTAGCATGTTCTACAATTATTTCCAAATAATTTAAATAATAATAAATAAAATAAAATAAAATAAACAAACAAAGTAGAATAAAATAGATTCCACAAAGCATTCTTCAATTACTATTCATGATAAATAAAGAAATAATCATGCATGTAGCAATATAAATAAATTCATATAATCATTTCATTATTATTTAAATCATATGAAAATATAATCAAAGTTGTCACAACATACATTCTATAAAATCAACTTACAGATTGAGCATGTTGGGTGACATGTCCTCTACTGCCCAAATGCTACAGCTTTGGTCTCAGAGTTCTCTAAAATAAATAATATTTGTGCTTATATAAATAAATTCATAAAATTCTCAAAATTTAATAAAATCATGAGATAATGAGGTTGACTCAATTTAAGACAATCCCATACAGACTTGGAATTAACACATACTGATGTCACATTTTATGAGAAATCTACAAAAAATTTCACAGAGTCTCCTTTATAAAACAAAAATCTCTCTACCGAAGTAGAGCTGTTCTTACATAAAAACAGCACTTCTAATAATCTCACAACTCAACAACTCGAGTTGGACCCCACACTACATTTATGCCCAACAGAGAACTACAATTCACAACATATATAAAAAAAATAATAATATAATTTATCTCAAATTACTAATAATTCATAAGAATTTAGTTAACTAATTCAAATTAATTTATTTATATATAATAAAAATATAAGGGAAATTTATTTCCAAGTAATTAATAAAATTTCTAATTTATAACAAAATATTGTCAATGAAATCTATTTTCCATTTTTACTACTAAATTAGCATCAATTATAAATAGCTATATAAATTACTCAAATGATTCATAAAAAATAAAAAAAAAAAAAGTAATTCATTTAAGCTTAAAAATAATAAATAAATTCATTATTCATTTATTTTCCCAAAATTACTATTAGTTAACTAATAATTGAAAAATAATTATAAAAATTATTTTTACACTTTTATTATTTACAGTATAAAACAACATAATTAATGACAAATTTAATTAAAATTAAATAATTACAAATTTCTAACATTTTCTCAAAAATACATATTTATACATAATCTTTATTTTTTAAAAAAAAATATGAAATTCTAAACATAATTTCACAAAACTTTCTTCACAAAGTTTAATCCACATAATATATATAGAATTTATTAAAAATATAAAATTTTTTCAAGCTTGGAATAGTAACCCAAACCCGAAAAATTCGAGCTACATAGAGCATTGGGTACAAGATTGGATTTCAGCACAACTTTTCATCCTTAAAATGAAGACTAATATAAAAGGACTATTCAAGCATTAGAGGATATGCTTTAGATGTGTGTGATAGATTTTGGTAGTCATTGGGATTTGCACTTACCATTAATTGAATTTGCATATAATAATAGTTATCATACAAGTATTAAGATTGCTCCATACGAAGCATTGTATGGAAGGAAGTGTATATCACCCTTGTATTGGGAAGTTGGCGAGAGACAGTTAACAAGCCCATAATTAGTGCAAGTGACTACAGAGAAGATTCCTATCATTTAACAGAGAATGAGGACAACTTTTAGCCGACAGAAAAACTATGCTAATCCTAAGAAGAGAGATGTAACATTTTCTGTTGAAGACATAGTGTTCCTCAAGGTGTGTCCAGTGAAGGGAATAATAAGGTTTGATAAGAAAGGTAAGTTAGCTCCAAGTTATGTCGGACCCTTCAAAATTCATTCAAGGGTAGGCAATATGGCTTATAGACTGGTGTTGTCACTAGATTTTTCGCGGATTCATCTAGTGTTCCATGTCACTATATTGAGGAAGTACATCTCTAATCCTTCATATGTTCTTCAGGCTGAGATAGTGGAGCTTAGTGAAGATTTAACTTATGAAGAGTATCCAATGGCGATAGTGGATCGACAAGTTCATTAGCTCCTCACCAAAGAAATTCCTATGGTTAAAGTACTGTGGAGCAACCATGTGGTGAAAGATTGCACTTGGGAGACTAAGGCAAAGATGCGTGTGGCATATCCTTATATTTTTCTCAATAAAACCTTGTACACTTTTCTATCTTATTAAAATTCGAGGATAAATTTTTGTAAGGGAAGAAAACTGTAAAGACCCATATTTTTATTTATTAATATAAAATGTGGATTATAAAGTTTTAATTATTATTTTTTAAAATTAGAGTTAAACGAGTATTTTAATAAATTTTATTAATTATTAAGAGTACTTTGGTGACCTCCTTTTCCCTTTCTCCTTTATGTTTTCTTGCCAACCGAAAAGAGAAGAGGCTACCGGTGGTGACATTTGACAACGCCATCGGTCTCGATCGACTCCTCTCCTCCTAGGCAATAAAATCCCTCAATCAATTTCACTAGGTAGCTCTGACAAACACCTCGATTTGAGGTAAATTAATTTTAGGTATTTTGGTTAATTTAGTTAATTTGAGTTTAAATTAGGTTTAGTGGTAGTTATATAAATTAAAAGTGGAGTTGAGATCTGTCCATTTATATTTTTTTCATAATTTTATAGAATTTTTAAATTTTTTAGTACTATTCCAGACTTGGTTACTGTTTTGGGGTAATTGTTCCAAAACTAGGTGTTTTTATATTTTTAATAAATTCTATAAATTGTGTAAATTAAACTTTGTTAAGGGAGTTTTATGAAATTCCTTATAGAATTTAAGATATAATTTTTTTAAAAGATTATCTTTAATATGTATTTTTAGAGAAATTTTGTATTTTATTATTTATTCAAATTTTTAATTGAATTTAAGGTTATTTAACATGTTTATTACTAATATTAAAATAATAAATTATGAAAACAATTGTTATATGTAAATTGTAATTTTTAGTGAATTGGTAATAATTTCGGAAAACATTTATTATTATTATTTAAAAGTAAGTTCTTTTAATATTTTTATATATTTGGATGATTTAAATAGTTTATTTATAATTAACAATAATTTTAGTTAAGGAGGTTTAAAGGAAGCTTTATAAATTTAATTATTTTAAATAGTTGATTTCAGTGACATTAAATAAGAATTTTATTAATTGTTTGAAAAATAGATTTCCTTAATTTTTAAATGAGCTAATTGAAATGGTTTAACTAAATTTTATTTTTTTGATATATTAGAAAATTTGATAAAACCATGCTAAGCCTATATGTGTATCTGTGTTGATTCTCAATTGGGCATAAAGTATAGTTCGGGGCCCAACCCGAGTTGTTGAGTTTTGAATATTATAGGAGTGTTGTTTTGTGCAAAAATGACTTTACTTTTAGTAGAGAGATATCCGTTTTACAAAGTAGACTCTGTTAAATTTTTGGTAAATGTCTCGTAAAACGTGATATCGGTACGCGTTAGTTTTTGAGTTTGCATAGTATTGTGTCTTTGATTGAGTCAATCTCATCAATGCTATGATTTTAAGAATTTTTATGAATTTATTTGTTATATCATATAATCATGTTTTAAGTAAATATAATTTATTTTAGAGAACTCTAGGGCGAGAGCTGTAGCACTTGGGCAACCGAAGACGCGTCGCCCAACACACTCAACCTATGAGTTAATTTTATGGAATGTGTTGAAGATATTTAAATTAAATTTTCATGTGGTTAAACTAATATTGAAGTTGATTATATGAATTTATTATAAAAACATATATATGTATATGTATATATATATATATATATATATATATATATAATTTATTGAACGCATCCTTTCAAATATATATATTTTCCACATGCATGATTATTTCTTTTATTATCATGAATAATATTTGAAAGGATGCTTTAGTGGAATTTATTTTATTCTGCTTTATTTATTTATTTTATTTATTTATGATTTAAATTGATTTGGAGAAAATAGTAGAACGTGCTACCTAGTGGGTGTCACTAGGGCCATGTGCACATTGGTTGAGATCTCAAGTATAGAAGAATATGTGGATTGGCTTAGTGGAGTGTGTGCTCTCGGGTAGAGTATAGATTGAGCTCGGTGGAGCTAGTGCTCTTGGGCCGGAAATAAGATGTAATTCGATTGAGTTTGCTCTCGGGATGACAGTCACTTGGATTAAAGAGAGCTAAAAGGCTATTAGAATTCATGGTTTAGGTGTTCTACCATGTTTTCCACCAAAACAATTAATTTATATGATTTCGTATGAGAATTTTATATTAAAGGGAATTGTGAATTTTGGAAAGGATTTTATATAAAGATAATTGAGGAAAGGAATGGACTTTTAATATGTATATTTATTTTATTTTATTTTATCTTAAAAGGGTTTTAATAAATGTTTTAAAACCATCATGCATTTTATAAAATTGATTCACTCAGTAAGGTCTGATTCCCCCTCACTTATTTTTTTCAGGACCTCATAGTTAGTGTGATATTGGTCATTGTCTGTGTAATACCCTATATATATATATAAATAAAAAGGGACATTTTTCTTAAATAGTATTAGTAATAGTTACTTTTGCATTATATTATATTATATTTATGTTAATATTATATTTAGGGTTAAATATTGTTTTAGATGTGTATATTAAAGTAATTTGTGTACATATGTATGTATATGTAGTATATGTATATGTGTGTGTATATATATATATATATATATATATATATATATATATATATATATATATATACATATGTACTAATATTTATCTATATACATACATGCATAACTATATATTAATATATAGTTATATATATTATATTAATGGTTATTAATATGTATATATATAATATAAGTTCATGTAGTGTATGTTTATATATATATATATATACATACACTAATACTTACCTAGACACACATGTATGTACAATAAATATATTAATATATATACATATATTAGTAGTTTATAATATAGTATATATATATATATATATATATTTATATACATATAGGATATATTTGAAGAGAAGAAGAAGAAACCGAAGCTCCACCCCCTCCCTTACCGCGCGACATCCCCGACCGCCACCGTCACTGCGCCTCCCCTATCTCCGACCACCATCTGCTGCCTCCTCCTCCTTCACCCTCACCTCCGATCGCCTGTAGAGCTGTCGGAATCGCTAGAACGGGGAGAAGCCGAGAATAGCTCCTAGAATCGGCCAAGCTCCATCTGGCCACCGTTTCACTCCATTCCGGTGTCAATTCCCTCCTCTTGCACCGGTGAGACTCATTCTAAGCTTAGTTTAAGCTTTGGTCATGAATTGATTGAGTTTTGGTTGATTGTTGGTTTTGAGCTTTAGGGTTTTGGAATTTTTTTTAGCTCGATCTAGCTTGATTCATGCAAACTCCCTTTACAAATGTGATTCCTAGTAGCTCAATCTATCTCTATGAATTTTTCTATAATTTTTGGAATTTATTTTGATTTTTGGTGAATTTTTGAATATTTTAATATTATTTCAGGAATTTTCGTAAATTAATTATAAAAATAATAATAATAATAATTTTTGGTATTTTTGGTGTTATTATGGGTTGATATTAATTTTAGAGTAAAGAAAATAATTTTTTTGAATATTATTCAAATTTTAGGAATTTTTATAGTTTATGTCAAAAAAAAAAAAATTAATATTAGGTTAAATTATATTTTAGAAGAAATTAGAAGTTATTTATATGTTTTAATTATATTAAGAATTTAACATTGAGAAAATAAGTTTTAGATGATTAAATAATTTTAAGGAATTTTTTTTTTAGTATTAATAGCACATTATGTAATTTATATATTTTAGGGGTAAAAATGTAATTTTACGCTATATATAGTTAAATATATATTTTAATTAGTTTATTAATATTTGAAGGGTTTAGACAATTTTTTTTATAAATTAATTGATATTTTACCTAAGTAGTGTAAATTTTAAATATCAAATTCCCAATATATATATATATATATACATATAATACATTACAATAGTTTAATTTGGGTTGTAATTATATTTTTTATGAAGGAATACAAATTTAGTTGTTTAATTTTGAATAATTGAGATTTTATATAATTTTATTTATTTTTAATATATGTGTATGTGAAATATGTGTTTGGGAAATAAATGTTTTTTTTATTTATTCTTGATATTTCATTGAGTTGTGATATCGGTCGGGGCAAATTGTAGTTTTGGGAGCCCGACTCGAATGTGAATGTTTGTGGATATTAGAAGTGCATTTTCTATGTTGGTCTGGCTCTACCTTGGTAGAGAGATGTCCGTTTTACAGAGGAGACTCTGTCGAAATTTCGGTAGATTTTCTCGTAAAACGTGATACTCGTAAAATTTCTACCGTTAGTTAGGTTATATCCGTCTGTCGAGTCTTGTCCGATTTTCCTCGAGTCAGCCTGGAATTTTATTGTTTTATTGACTGTTGATTTCGATTCCATAGTCATATTCTAAAAGTCGATTCATTATTTTTCTTTTAGAGTATATCGGAGCAGAAGCTGTGAGACCGAGGCAGACGCATGATCGTCAGTCATCGCATTCATCCTGTAAGTCGATAGAATGATCTGTCCGTGTGTTTTGATTAACAAATGCGTGCGCTTATATTTTAACATTGATTATATGATTTATTTAATTTAATGCTGTTATTTAAGCTTTAAACACAATTTATTTATTTAAAATCGATTTTGAGAAATTTTGGTAGAACGGGCTACCTGGTGGGCTTCACCAAGACTATGTGCACATGGTAGAGATTGAGAGATGGATCCGATATATGTATGATTAATGAATGTTAAACTGGGACGGGTGCCTCGGTGGAAGCCTTTGCTCTCGAGGACCGCCAGTGATTGTAAGGTTATCAATGGACTGGGATGGGTGCCTCGATCGATGCCTTTGCTCTCGGGGACCGTCAGTGCCATATATTTGGATTAAGTGAATGACTATGGCTTGGTGCCTCGGTTGATGCCTTTGCTCTCGGGGACCGGTAGTCTAGTTGGAATAAGTGGGCCCAGTTGGCCATTTAGATTTTGCATTTAAGGTTCTACCGAGATTTTTTAAAAGCTATAATTATACATTATAAGTTATTTTCACTACAAATATATATAGTTTTCAAAAGGTTTTTAAACTGTACAGCTCTTTTTATTGACTTACTCAGTGAGGTATGATTCCCCTCAATTTATTTTCTTCAGGAGCTTGGGAGTTCGACCTCAGACTACCTCCACGCTGGGTTTCTTCTTCACCGGCTATTTTATATATGTCATTGTAAGCTGTACTGTGTGTTAATCTAGGTTACTGCAGTAGTATATGTATTAAGGATTTGTATGGTTTAAATATAATTGTGTAAGTTATTTGTGTAAACTACACTTATGTATAAGATTTAAATTCAATTTATAATATGAGATGTTGAAACACATTTTTATTAAGCAGTTGAATTTGTGTGTTTTGAGAAAAAAATCAGTTTGATAATATGTTCTGTTATTAATTAAAGTTTAAATATGAATGGTTTTATTTACTTTTCCTTTAGGCTTACTACGGGTTTCGGGGGCCTTATGCCTACCCATTCCCTAGTGCCGATCACATGCGCTCGGGTTCGGGTCATGACAGTCTGCATTGGGTTTCTTCTTCTGTTGTTATATGTAGGTTTATTTAACATTTGCATTGTGTGTTAAATTTTAGACACTACAATAGCATATGGTTTTCTATAACTTATCTTATGGACTTTATTTATTTTGAGATATATGTATTTAGCTATGGTGGATTTATTATGAATTATGGTTTTATTATTAAGTTCATTGATTTTATTTGTGAAAATTTTCTAAGGCTTACTACAGGTTTTAGAAACTACATGCTTTCCCATTCCTTAGTGTTGGTCACTTGCCTTTAGGTTCGGGTCATGATGCCTTAAGAAATGGATTGGGTTATGTGCTAATATAATAGGGTAAAGTGGTAGCATATGCTTCTAAAAAATTAAGGTCACATGAGCTAAACTATCCTACACATGATTTAGAATTAACAGTAATTATTTTTGCTTAGAAGATTTGGAGGCATTACTTATATGGTGAGAAGTGTCAAATTTTCACAGATCACAAGAGCTTGAAGTACATACTAAGTCATAAAGATTTGAACTTAAGGTAAAGAAGATGGATTGAGCTTCTAAAAGATTATGATTTCACCATTCAATATCACCTAGGGAAAAGCTAATGTGGTAGCAGATGCACTTAACAAGAAGTCCTCAAGTAACTTATCTTATATTCATTATGTGCAAATTCCATTATTACTTAAGTTGAGGGCATTGAATGTAGAGCTAGCTCAGGATGAGAAAGGAGCATTGCTTGCTACTTTGAAAGTTCAACCAATGTTGATTAATAGAGTTAGGGAGGAATAGGGTCAAGATGAACAAATGGTAAAAATCAAGAAGCAAGTCCAGCAAGGTAACAAGGTAGATTTTATGATTTTAAATGATGGTACTTTGCTTTATAAGGGCAGATTATGTTTACCTAATGTTGAAGTTCTAAAAAAAGAGATAATGGAGGAAGCACACAATTCAACATATGCAATGCATCTAGGAAGAACCAAAATGTACCATACTTTATGTCAGGAATGAAGAAAGACATTGTAGAGTTTATGGCTAGATGTTTAGATTGTCAACAAGTTAAAGCATAACATCAAAACCCAATAGGAACATTACAGCCTCTTCCTATTCTTGAATGGAAGTGGGAGCATATTATAATGGATTTTATGGTTGGTTTGCCCAAAACTCAGCAAGGACATGATGCAATTTTGGTGATTATTGATAAACTCACTAAATCAACTCACTTTTTGCCTATGAAGGTGAGTTACTCATTAGATAAACTTGCTAAAATCTACATTAGAGAAGTGGTTAGATTGTATGGTATTCCATTCTCCTTTGTATCAGATAGGGATATGAGGATTACATCTAGATTTAGACCAACTTTGCAGCATGCTTTGGGTACTAAATTGAGATTTAGTATAACTTTTCATCCCCAAATAGATGGTTAGTCAGAAAGGACAATCCAGACATTAGAAAACATGCTTCGAACTTATGTGATGGAATTGCAAGGTAGCTGGGATAAACATCTACCTTTGATGGAATTTGCCTATAACAACACCTTTCATTCTAGTTTAGGAATAGAACCTTATGAAGCCCTGTATGGTAGGAAGTGTAGAACTCCAATCTATTAGGATAAAGTTAGGGAAAGGTAGTTAGTTAGTCCAGAATTTGTACAAATGACAACAGAGAAGATTCAGTTAATTCGGGATTGACTAAAGGAAGCCTAAAATATAAAAAAAAAAGCTATGTAGACTTAAAGAGGGAACCAATTGAATATAATATGGGTGACAAAGTCTTCCTGAAAATTTCATATTGGAAAGGAGTATTACGATTTGGTAAAAAGGGGAAACTCAGTCCTAGGTATATTGGTCCACATGAAGTGATTAAGAGGGTTGGTCCAATAGCCTATAGTTTGGCCTTACCTTTTGAATTGTCTCAACTTCATGATGTTTTCCATGTATCGATGTTGAGGTGTAGGAGTGATCCTAGTCACATTTTACAAGCTCAGCTTATAGAATTAAAAGAAAACTTATCCTATAAAGAAGAGCCAGTTGCAATTGTTGCTAGGGAAACCAAAATGTTAAGAAATGAAATCATAACTTTGGTGAAAGTGTTGTGGAAACACCATGGGACAGAGGAAGCTCCTTGGGAGCGAGAGGAAGACATGAGAAATTAATACCCTTATTTATTTTAACACAATTTTGGGGATGAAATTTCCTAAGTTGGGAAAAATTATCATATATGTACCCTAATTATAAGTACATTTTCATTCATGTTGCATTGCATTTATGTATATGTTGATAGAATTTGAGTATAAGCTAGTATATATAGTTAGACTCGTGTATTAGGTTAAGCCGTGACTTGTACTTGACTAAAAAATGAAAATTTTGAATTTTGATGACACTCAAATGAGTGAAATTATAAAAATAAAAGGAATTAGGAATGAAAATGAGGTAATAATAAGTATTCAAAAGGTTAGGACGATAAGGACTCAATTAAAGCAAATAGACATCTTAGAATGAACAATTGAAAGCTTAAGGTTTTATAGGTAACTAAGCCATTTCAACAAAGGTCTAAATGAATATTTTACATTAAATATATCAAAATTGGATTTGGAATCTTCTCAAATTCATGGCTTTAGGGAGCAACCTTAGTTGTTAAGGAAAAGAAAAGAAAAACTTAGAAAAGAAGAGAGAAAGCTACAAAGATTTCAGAATTCTTCAAGTTGGCCTGGTTTATACAGGAGGGATTTGAAGATATAAACCAATTTTAGGATATTAATAATCTTCCCTAAAGCTGTATTAATTGAATTAGTAAGTGATTTTATTGTTTGGTTGATTTAATCTAGGGTTCATATGCAGCAGTTCTCGGGTTTGGGAATTCTGGTTTTTCAATCTTATTGTTTTGATGTATCTTGAGCTAGGAAGCTTTAAATTGAGTGTTCTTTGATGATATGAAAAATTTTAAGAGTTATATCAAACTTTCCCTCATTTATCTTGATATGATTCAATTCCTATGTTAGATTAATAAGAGGAAACATTTCAATGCTCAATCTATTTAAGTAAAATGACCTGGTTGTGTTCAATTGCCTATATCTTCCTCTATGGTTGTCCAAATGAAGTGAAGTTTTTATAGTAGTTATTAGACATATAAATCTAGGACTAAAATTGAGCCTCAAATTACTTTTTTACATGAATGAGAAATTTTTCTAAGTTTGGCCTGAAACAACCCTTTTAGAGTTAATGGGTCAAAATTATGAAATAGAGTTGGTCTGCATTTTATGCATATCATATGGGGGCTGCATGGTTAGATTGGTATGTGAGATTATTATATTGATGATTTGTAAATAAATTTCATGTTTTAGGTGCTGGAAAAGGCAAAGAAAGTGGTGGTGCAAATTGAGCAAATCTATAATCAAGTTGTGTTCAAGCCCTTTAATACCTTTTATAATAGCAATAAAATGAGCTTTTTAATATTGTTTAATGAACCTGAATTAAGGTATTATAAATGGTTTTAATTCAGCCTTATGCTACTTGAATCACATGCTTAACTTTTAAGCTTTAAAGTTTCCAAGTATATGAATTAAATGTGTTGCTTTTATATGCTTTTCTTTGTGATTTGAATTGAGATCCTTTTGGTTACTTAGTGATTAAAATGAGTTTATGCTCAACCTGATTTCACCTTTAATGAGATTGTTTGATTTTGAATGCTTATTTAACCATAAATGCAATAATGTTGTTTTGAGTGATTATTTGATAAAAATGGCTTTTTTTTTTATTACCACCCTATACAAGATGTATGAATGTGTTGAGGTGATATATGCACATTTGAGATTATGTTGGTTGTTATTGCATAATAAAAAATAAGGCACTTGATTGCAAGATGGTGAAAAAGGAAGGGTCGTTCTGTGCTAATGTAGTCGAAGGGTTAACCTTCAAGTGTGCCTAGAGAGTGAGTTTGTGATGGCAAGGATGGGTTGTAATGCTTGTTATAAGGATGGTTAATACGTGTGAAAGGTTGTATTAGCATTTGTAAAGGTATGTGTTTTACTTCGCTAAGCTTTGTATAAGTTTAAGAGCAAGAATGGCTTTGATATTTCAAGTGGATTGTAATTTGATTTTAATTACTTCAATATGTTGATTTAAGACAATTATTGTGTTCAGTTTAACCATATTTTTGCTACTTTGAATATCTATTCATTGAGTATTTTATACTCATTTTACTCTATTTTACAAACTTTTCAAATAACATGACTTGTTAGCTAGTGGCCTAAGCTGAGTGAGTGTAGATAGAAGTTTGATAATAAGGTTTTCCAACATCATTGTCAGAGAAGCCTTGTATTTATGTTTCTTAACCTTGTTTCATTATGTATTGTAAATAAAAATGTCTTGTAGTTAAACGATGGTGGCTAGACTTTATGTAAAGTAACTGTTTAGAAACATGTTTTATATTTATTTAATAATGTTTACTACCATGCTTTCATTGTATATTCACCAATATTAATATAGTTTAAAAGCATGATTTGCTAAACATCTAAATTGTAAAAGTTCTTATTTCCTAAATGACAAAGAATCTTTCCAAGATATTGTTTTTAGTTCTATTAGCAATGTAATTATATTTATAATATAAATTAACTGAATTAATTGGTTTGCTGAATGGTTGATTTTAAATGTCCATCTCAAGCTACGTGAGACGAGGTGTGACATTGTACAAGTATAAATATAAGTGCTCATTACATGTGTAGTGTATGAGAGTTAGTAAAGGATCCAAAAGTGTGCTGTGAGAAATATTGGGATGTCAATATGACCTTATTGTTGTTAGTATATGTAATGGAATAAATTGCCCTCAAACAACAAGGATTTGAATGGAGTGAATATCTGAAGTTAGGCATTATCGGAGATTTGCTTGCCTCATCTGATCTTAAGGGGAAAGCTTCAATATTAGTTGTGCAGCAATAACAAAAATTTCATTAGTTTTTTTTTTTTTTGCAAAATAATACATTGCAAGAATTTATTTATTTAATTAATTAATTTGTTTGAAAACTTCATAAGATCTTGTTTGGTTCAATTCCACCAAAAAAATTATTCCATTTGGAAATGAATTCCAAATGAAATTTATTTGCAAATGAATTTTTTATTAATGAAGTGTGTTTAGTTTAAATGAATAATTTATGGAATTCATTTGAAATGAATTCCATATTTTGATATATTTTATTTGGTATAAATCTTGAATTCAAGTTTTTATTAAAAATACCCTTTAAATATAAAGATGTTTTTGAAAGTAAAAATAAGGAGGAGCGTTTTAGTCATTTAAAAGTATAGACTTAAAATTTGTGGAATTCATTTGGAAATTCCAACCATTTTCATAGAATTTGGTTTGGTTATAATCAATTCCACAAATTTAAAAATTTGGAATTGCAAATGAATTCCTTACAAAATTCATTTAAACCAAACATATATTATTAAGAAATGCACCGACTTACTTTTTCTACACTTTTCTAGACTTAATTATTTAATATTTTAATTGGTCTATAATTACCTATATCTAGAATTGTGTAGGCTAGATTGGACAAAATTATTGGTTTTACAAATTGGCTTCTCACTGCCAATCAAGAAATTTCCCAAAGCTTCCAATAACAGACCTTTTACAAGTATAAATATAAGTACTCATTATGTGTGTGGTGTTTGAGAGTTGGTAAAGGATAAAAAAGTGTGTTATGAGGAATATTGGGATGTCAATATGACCTTATTGTCATTGGTAGACGTAATGGAATAAACTACACTCAAACAGCAAGGCTTTCAAAATGGACTAACTATCCGAAATTTGCTTGCCTCATCTGATCTTAATGGGAAAGCTTCAATATTAGTTGCACTGCAATAAAAAAAATTTTGTTAGTTTTTTTTAGAAATAATACAATGCAAGAATTTAATTAATTAATTTGTTTGAAAACTTCATAACCCCTTGTTTGGTTCAATTCCACCAAAAAATTCATTTCATTTGAAAATTAATTATAAATGGTATTCATTTGCAAATGAATTTTTTTTATTAATGAAGTGTGTTTGGATTAAATGAATAGTTTATGGAATTCATTTCAAATGAATTCCATATTTTGTTATATTGTATTTGGTATAAATCTTGAATTCAAGTTTTTATTCCCTTTTAAATATAAAGATGTTTTTGAAAGTAAAAATAAAGAGGGGTGTTTTAGTCATGTAAAAGTATTGTGAAATTCATTTAGAAATTCCAACCATTTTGATAGAATTTGATTTAGTTATAATCAATTCCACAAATTTGAAAATTTGCAATTGCAAATGAATTCCTTACAAAATTCATTTAAACCAAACATACATTATTAACAAGTGCATCGATTTACTCTTCCTACACTTTTCTAGAGTTAATTATTTAATATTTTAATTGGTCTAGAATTATCTATTTCTCGAACTTTGTAGGCTTGGCTGGACAAAATAATTTGGTTTGACAAATTGGCTTCTCACGGCCAATCAAGAAGCTTCCCAAAGCTTCTAATAACTGACCTTGTACAAGTATAAATATAAGTGCTCATGATGTATGTGGTGCGTGCGAGTTAGTAACGGATCAAAAAGTGTATTATGAGGAATATTGGAATGTCAATATGACCTTATTGTCGTTGGTAGACATAATGGAATGAATTGCCCTCAAACAGTAGGGCTTTTAGAATGAAGTGAATATCCGGAGTTAGGCGTTATCGGAGATTTACTTGCCTCATCTGATCTTAACTGAAAAGCTTCAATATTAGTTGTGCAACAACGACAAAAATTTTGAGTTTGAAAATAATACAATGGAAGAATTTAATTAATTAATTTGTTTGAAAACTCCATAAATCTTTATATAAAGGTCTCAAATTTGTAGAGTTTTTTACTATTTATGATACATCAATTGGCATATTGAACTTTGAATTCCATTCTTGACTTTTTCTAATGATTTAATAAGTAGTAATTAAGGGTGTAAACGAGCCGAGCTGCTCACAACCTTTTATCGAGTGCAACATGAGCTTGTTTACACCCCTATTAACATCTTTATATTTTGTTTATAGAAAATTAATCCCTAAAGAATGCTGTAGAGCTGATGTGCTAGTTGAGTGCAACAACATGTTGGATAACGAAGTATGTTGAGTGCATGTTTTGTGAGGGAACTTTACAAAGACTTTGAGATAGGTTTGTGCATGTTTTGGTTGGTTGATTAGGAATTAAAAAGAAAAGCAATGACTCATCATTCATTGTCAACTAATGAAATTTGTTGATGTATTCGCGGGGTAAGTGGGACATATTCTACAAATTTATTTTCTTTAGATTAGATTTAGAATTCAAGATTTTGTGGACACCGACTCATGCTTGCTTGTAGCTAATAGCTATTTTTATTTTAAGCTACTGACCTACCTACAAAATTGACTCTGTTGAAATTGAGCCAAATATACAGTAAAATCATATAAATTTATGTGCAATAATTAGAATGCAAATTAAAATTCCTGCAATATTAACTTTGATAAATGCAAAAAAAATTAAAATAAATAATAAATATGCACTTTTATAGCGAATAATACATACCCGCTCGAATTGTAGGAATTATAGTGGTAGCATTATATGCACTCAAAGTTAGATTGAAAGATATAAATTGATTATTCATTAATTGTCAAAAAGAAAAAAAAAATGTTCTAATACTTGCATTTAATTGATTGATTCTAGTTTAAGTAATTCTTTTCCTGGAAATTATTGATTGGTTGTTATAAGTGATAAATAAAGCATGTTTCAATACTCAACTACATATCAAATTACTTTAAAATTCATTAAGATAATATTAAATAAATGATAATTATAAAAAATGCAACATCTTGGATAATAAAATATGTTGAGTGCATGTTTTGTGAAGGAAATTTATAAAAGGTTTGAGTTAGGTTTGAGTTTTGGGTGGTTGATTAGGAATTAGAAAGAGAACAATGAACAAATGCATATAAATAGAGGTACCTTCTTATTCTTCAGAATATCTAGAAAATACACTCTAAAATTCTGCCAAATTAAAGACTCAAGCTTTCCAAGATCAATAACTGTCTTCCAATTTTACAAAATCAAGTGTTCTTGATCAAATTCAACTTCAATTACATTTCTGCTACAAGATTCAAATTAGAATACCTAATTTTTTTTATGATTAAAATGTTATATTAGAGATTATAATTCACTTTTCAAGTTAATAAAGTTAATTATTTGTTCTCAAATTTCTGTTTAATTTTTTATAAACAAAATTTAAATGTAAATGTAATATTAAAATTATATTTTTAAGCATTACAAATACTTTATCTTCATGTTCTCATTACAAATAAGGACCAACGCAGTCCATCCCTTGACTTTAGTGATATGATACAGCAAAATGAAACCAATTTCTTTCAGTCATTTACAATGCTAACACACTGTTCATCTAGACAAACAGTAACTAGACAATAGAACCGAAATGAGCTGAAATCTGCCACCCTCATTCTTTATTCAAATATAAGTGTGAGCTTCGTCCAGAGTTCACTAGAAGTAGCAGTCTGATCAATTCTTAGTCTGAATTCCAGCGCATTAGAAGCATATGAGAATGCTAGAGGCTTGGTTGAAGAGATTGCCGAAGGTCATATTTGCTGCTGCAAAAATCAAATCGATTTTGTCAGTTACTTGCAAAATAATTACAAGTTAACACAAGCTATTAACAATTAATTAAAATGCCAATTTTAGCTTCCAACATTTATTTTTCTCCTACAAGTTCTTGTCCATAGCATATATGGCAGTTCTAATCAGCTCAAACATAACCTTTTCAAGGTAAGTTTATATCACATCAGTATTTGGCACTAATTGCAATCCAAAATACAACAAATAAGTTCTGTTAAATAAAAAAAAAAAAAAACTATGAAATTATAGTGTCAAAGCTATCAACTAATAAGATTGACCAATATACTTACAGTTTGAAATCCTAATCTAAGAGCCTAGAAAAACAAAGCCAAAAATGTTTTCTTCCTTAGGGCTTTTATATTTGTTCCCAAAATAACTGATATGATGGACCATTCTCATGAATTGGATCTGTAATCCGCCCTTGAGGTATTGTCAAACTGTATGCAGAATTTCACAAACCACAGTTTTATTCACTCAAAGTAACTACATTTCCTTGAATTGATCTCTCCTGAAGCGATTTTTTTTTTTTTTCCATTTTTATAGAAACTAAAAGGAAAAAATGCTAGTATTTAAAGGCTAACGAGGCCTCTAATATGCCTCACCATCTAAATTCTTGAAAAAGGACCACCCATTTAATTAGCTGCTTTCTATGTGTAAATTTCAATTCAAAAGCTCCTTTATTTTTTTTCCAGTTTTTGTAAATTTAAGTTGCATATTTCTGTTGCTAACTAGAATTCAAAACTAAAAATCCCGAGCTAATTAAGAGAGAGAAATCAACAAAGAGTAGCGGCTAAGGAAATTAGCCCCTTGTGCAAAAGTCCCCATAAACAAGGAATACTTCATTAAATATAAGCTAGAAAACTCCAAAATTAAAAGGTAGGAAACAAAACAAAATTAACTATTTCTCAAAGATTCCTCCTCTATCTACAACATGTTTAAATAAATGCATGCAGTAACCAAGATAATCCACCACTTAAAAAGATTGCTGAGAGTCTGAATTTGCTATTCAATTGCCTCCCAAAAAGAATAGCAACCTTTAAGGAGGCTCTAACTAGCCATTGCATGTTAACAAGGATTTTTCAAAATGATTCTCATCAAAACATCCCTTCATAGACAACTTCATTGAACTATCTTATTGGGAAAGCTCACCACCATATTATATGGTATCATCAAGTAAAACTATAAACATCAGTTGCTCCAAACATTCTTCATCATCCAAGGCTCGATAACATAAATGTAGCGAGTAGTTATCTAAAAAAGTCACTTGCTCTCATGAATTCTCACTTGAACCTACTAGTAAATTGACATTCTTCACACACCATGACTGTAAGCTAAACTCTGTAGGCACATAAAGTTTTAAGTATAATGAGGTATATAAAACAGCCAAATACAAATTCACGTGTTTGAAAGTTAATGTTGCACACAAGTTCAGGTATCCATGAGGTTCAACTAATAGCACAAAGGGTCAAGCAACTTTTTGGAGCAAGCATAGATGCTAATTTACCTATTAAGCCTAAAATTTAATTAATTCTTTCTTTTGTGGTGATTGCACACATGATTTGGCAACACAACATTGTCCAACCACTTAATTGCCATATGTTTACTCAATAACAAATATTATTCGCACAGTCCACCTGAAAAGTACAGTATGGGCACACAGAAATAATTGTTTATGTTCACTTGGGTAGCATTGGCTATTATTAGGAATTAGTTTAATTTCCCATAAAGTAGAAATATATTCAGATCAAATAATGAATGCTTAATAAACGAGATACTTACTATACATCCTATTTGAGGGTTTTGAGGCGAGGCATTGGACAAATCTAATATGCATCTGCATGGGAGTTTCCTAATTCACAAACACTGTGTGATCATACAAACATACGACAGCATACCACTGATCCTTCTAAGTAATTAATACTAAATTTTATAATAGAATAGAAACATATAACAAAAATATAATGCATCTCATCAATGACAAAGCATTCTGATTGATTGTGATACTTGTCCATAATTTCGTTCATCCATTGGAAAGCACAGCACTGAATCCAAGAATTAATGATGAGCCATAATCATCAAGTGAAAATTCAGATTTGACAAAATTCAAAGGAATAAATGGATGGCAATGACTTACCTCTACTTTCTGCTCCCAACTGATCCCTGGAACAACTCATTAATATGCATTTCAATGTCCTCCAAACTATAGTTGATATACTTATCTGCATACTTCCCCACGTCAGTACTATTTTGGAACCTTCTAAGAAAGTTTTCATAAGCTGGCAGCAAATGGTTGGCCACAGAGGTCCTTAGCTCCTTTTGTTGCTGCTCATCATATATGATCCACTGCGACTGAGTTTTATAAATATCCTCGAAGTGAGAATTAAATAACTTAATCTTATCTTTCATAGACATGGACTTTCCAGCAACATTAGAAGCTGGAGGGCCATTATCTAATTTCAACACTCCCAAAATCTTGTTCCAAGAACTCCGCTGGTAGCTGAACTGAAATTGCTTGATTTTAGCAGTGTGTTTTCTTATCCAGTCATCCCCAAGAAGAGAAACCAATTCACTATCCTTGACCTTTTGCACAATATACCTCCCATTATTCATCATAAAAACAAAACACAAGGCAGAGTCCCCATAAATCTTGGACTTCATCTCTAAATTGCTCTCCAGTAGCTCCATAATCCATGAAATTTGAACAGACAATGCAGATGAATATGAATCCTTGGGTGGAACAACACTACCATTCTCCTCAAAAACTTGTTCCAACGTCTCTCTTGATCGACAGGCAGCACGTACATAATTCATTACGTACCGTGTAATTGGATGAAGACCACCACCAGGCACTGGAGCCTTCGCTGGGTCTCTTCTGATCAAATTCTCCAGCTCCATGAATATCCCTCTTATTGCTTCCCCTAACCTCTTGCATATTGCAATGGCATCATTCCTGAGAGCTAAACAGTACTGATCAGAGAAATTAGAGTCAAACTCAGGCATTAAGTCCCTCAACGTCTCAAACAAATCAAGAATCTTAAACAGTCGCTCAGGCGACCGACTTCCAATGGCCACAGCATCAGCGAAGTTGAGAATCTGAATTGCGGATCCCCGACACACCTCCATAAACGACAGGTCGGCTGCGGATGAAAAGCCGAAAAATACTCGATCACACAGCCTTCGCTCGCTGGGGAAGAGGATACGGAGTGCCACATTTGAGGCTTTAATCCACCTTTCAATTTCGTCTTCAAGATCTTGCCATGCCATTTTCTGAACCTCTTCTATGCTCAGCTTCTGTATTCCCAGTCTCGACATGCTTTCTTCTAGAAACTCTCTCCTGCAGCTACTGTACACGTGCGAACACTCTGTAACAAATCCAGCTGCCACCATTCGTTTCACCATTTCGTGAAGATCATTGATCGTCCCTAAAGGAAGCGCGTCGATCACAATGTCGTAATCGGTAAGTGGCTGAGCCACAGGGATGCTGCTGTGATCCTCATCGTTGGTGATAATTACTTCTTCGTCATCATCAGAGTCAAACATCGTTGGTTCGCCGTTGTTTCCATATGACGACGGCGGAATTAGTTCAAAAGACTCGCATCCACGTTCCATCAAAAGCCTAAACTCGTCCTCCAGGCGGTACATGGCTTGCTGCATGAAGTCCTCGGCGCGTATCAAGCACGAGCCAATGTTTTTATCAGCAGAGGCCATAGGGGACCAGTGTCGCATGGTTGAGATTAGTTCGTCGATCGAGTCGAGAAAGGCAGAGGCATCAGCCGAGTCAGACCAGATGGGGTGATCGGCAGCCACGTACTGAGAGATCTGACGATCCAAAGACGCGAGGGTCTGGTCAAGAGAGGGGTAACCTCTCAAATCGTCGTTCATTTTCTCGGAGGATAGTTTCTCGCGAGAGAATCTGCCGTCAAAGTTGGAAAATATCTGCAAGATATCGTCCGAAATTGACTCGTTGTGGCCGAGTGTCTTGGCTATGTGTCGCGCCATTGCTATCAACTTCTCTTCGCCGTTTTCCTCCATCGTTTTCAGTTTCTAGATCAGTACTGGTATGATGAGGTCATTAAAGAACACAACAACTAGAAAGATAGAACTTGGTCAGAGTAAGAAAATGGCTTTTCAGAATGTAATGACCAAAAGGTCCTTTGAAAACGCGGTATGAACACTGAAGATGATTAATAAGAAAAACTATTTCAATTTTTTTCATTTTTATTATTTTAATATTCATATTAATTTTTATATTTATGTGTCTGAATTATTTAATTTTTTAAAATAATATTTTTTAAAATAATTAAAGTAAATAAAAATGAAATATAATATAAAAAGATGTCACTCAAGTCAACTTCATGTGTAAAATTTGTTACAGAAACATTTCAACATCTAAAATCTCATAAATATACCACTTCAAAAAAAATATATAATGATTCAAATTCTAGTTATTAAAAAAATAATTCAGATATTAAAATAGTAAAAATTAAAAGTTTTGATATCATTTTTAGAATTTTTTAATTAATAACATTTAAATATTTATATAAATAAAATTAAAAATAAAAATTACTAAATTTATTATTATTTAATTATGAATATATATTATTATAAATATAAATATTTAAAAATTAATTTAAATAAATTTTAAATATATATTTAAAAATTATTTAATTAATCTTTAAACATCTATATATATTATATATATAATTAAAAATTATTAAATTTATTGTTATTTAATTATAACTATTGATATTTATTATAAATATAAAATATTTAAAAATAAATTTAAATAATTTTTAAATTTATATTTAAAAACTATTTAAATTAACAACCCATCTGAACCTAATTTGATATCCTAATTGATCTAACCCGACCAAATATAAATATATATATATATATATATATATATATATATATATATATATATATATATATATATATATATATATATATATATATATTATTTTTTATATGGTCTAAAAATATTATGTGCCCAACCCATCCGAGCCTAATTTGATGTCTGAACAGATCTAACTCGACCAAATTCGACTTTTGAATTTTCAATTTTGTCTTCCTATTCGGTTCGGCTTGGCCCTATCTTTCCTTTCATAAAACCAATCAGTTTCAATGCATTTTTCATTCAATCTAAATGACTTGACCAATGCTCAGGCCTATCTATGCCAGCTTGTCCCTCCTTATAGTCAAGTAATCTATAAAGGATTCATTAAACTTTTGCTTGGTGTTTTGTAAATCCCTTACTGACACTTCATTCTGAGAGTTTAGCCTATATTATTTCACGAATGTGGCACATAGTTCTTTGTAATCAGCTTGAACATTTGGCTCTAAAGCTTAATATAAATGGATAAGTGCCCCTTCTAATGACATAGAAAACTATTTAACAATTTGAGCTTTGGTTAAACCAGTTGCCTTCATATAGATTATGTATTGTTTTAGGTGTAAATGAAGATCATCTATACTAGCATACTTCTTTATATTAGGAAATTTGAACATCTTAGGCAAAGGATCTTCATCATCTAAATCCATATCACTATAGTCCAGCAAAGTATCCATTCCTTTCTCTTTTAGCTTTAGTTGCATCCGCGATACTGTTTTGGCCATATTCTTTGCCCAATCAAGTTTCTTAGTACCGTTAAAATGGTTCAAATTAAATCTCGATCTACTGGCCAAATCAGCAAGCACGCCTTGAGGTCATCACCATCTTTGTCTCTAAGTTTAGTGGCTATTTCAGTATCCAAGTCAATAGGTTGTTCCCTTACCATTTGCATCATTTCACCTATTATTTCCCCCATTATGTTCTGGGTCTCATTTTCTATTTCCTCTTTCAGGTGTTTTTTGAATTCTTCTGCATTAGAATCTGCAATTGTTGCTTGTTATTTAAAGGTTCTAGCTAGAGAACCTACTTAGGATTGTGTCCAAATAGAAGATGGTAAAGGATCTATATCTACAATACAAGGTGTTAGAAATATGCATGACATGTATGCATGATATGTGTGTGATTTTATCTATTTTATTTTATTTTGGATTTATTTATTTACATATAAAAGAACAAACACAAATAGGCAAACATAAGTCAATCTCGAACAATGCCTTCCAACCTTATTGCTCTCATACATATATTCAATAGTGAGTCTCTTTTCTTATAATACTTAGTCTAGGTTTTAATTATCATCGAGGAATAATAAAACCAACATGAAAATAAATCTCCCAAGATGATATTAGCAAACAAGTAGTAAATTATAAATAAAACTAAAGTTTAATATAATGGTCATAATAAGAGAGTTGGGCCTAATTTAATATAGTCCATATTAGTGGGCTTAAACTTTTTAAATGAGACTTTTATATGGCATCAAACATATGTATTTTGAGAAGAAACCTAATGGAAGTTACTAAGTTGCTACATGCGCTAACTCTTGGGTGAAGAGTTTAGACTCCCACAATGATATACCTCCATTACATCTCCCCACTCAAAGGTCCATGCAATGCAAGACTAGTATGTATTGTAAGTTATAATAGCCATATACCCCACTACCACGTTTAAATAAAACACAAGTAGTAGAGCAATGATTACCATCGAGTTATTCAGGACTGAGTGCACATTGTGTGACTAGTGTCATAAAATGCAGAGGAAGTAAGAAAATGACTAAAAATGATAAAACACAAAACATTAGAATCAATTTCTTTATCCCTAGTGAAGTTGCCACTGTAGATGACTAGGTTCATTACACACCCGTATTTGGCAACTATGGCATTGTCTGGGTTCATGACCGACTAGAGAATACAATCACAGGCTTTAAGCCTAGACTGAAGATGAGAGTCTCTACCTGAGTGAAATCCAGGACATACTTTATAGCAACTATATCCTATTGAGGGGTCCAATGGTTGTCCTTAAATACTGGATTCGGAAATTGAGTATAGGTTTTTTGAATGCCCACCCAACTTGGAGATCGGCCTTCTTTTGTGTTTTATTATTTTAATTATTTAATTGTTTCCTTATCCCACACAATTTTCATATTTTACGATTAGGCCTAAGTCATTTAATTAATTCCATTTTCATGCAATTTTGATTTGATTCACAACACCTAACACAAATTATATACATCCATTCATGATAAAAAGATAAATATATAAATAAACAAATATGCATGCAAAGAAATGAGGGAGAAGAAAAAATACAACCCTTTAGCACATAATAAAATAAAGCAATACAATTAAACTAAATAAATTAATCAACAATAGCTAGAATGCCATTGTTTATTCATCACCCTCAAATGAAAATTCTAAAGTTAATTTTCTAAAAATAAAAAATGACCCATGGACAAAAAAGAAATATAGTTAGCTCGTGAAGTAACGTAAAACAACAACAATAATAATAAATTAAACACATAACATGAAATTATTAAACAATGAAAATCATTTCCAAAACGTCTAATTTTTATCCAAAAATAAATTAAATTCACTTTGAAATAAAAATGCAATAATAAGAGAACCACATAAATATGAAATTTATTAATGTAAAGAAATAGAAATTTAATTCCTAAATAACAAGACAAAAATAAATAATGAATAAATAAAAGAGAGTTGAAATTATGCAATTACTAACTAACTTTAGCTACGAGGAATGAATAATAAATATATAATATTAAACACGAGACACAAACAAAATATTAAAGCTCTTGACAGAACATACATTCTGGCCATACAATAGTTACACCTTAGCAATAAAGCATTGCCTTTATGCATGATTTAATCTATGTCTTTATGCATTAAGGCAGCGCCTTAGTTATAAGGCGTCTCCTTAGTACAAGAATTTTGAGAAATTCGACAAATAAACATAATAGAAAAATCAAACAAACAAAAAAAAGAAAAAAACTAAAAGGAAATAGCAAAAAAGGACACAGTTAGACAAGCTCACAACACTTGTAACTCCAAACAAAAGAAAAATAAAATGATTTCTTTTTAAAAGGTAGCATAATTAAATGAAATGAGATACTAAATTTTGGAGTTTATTAAAAGAACTTTAGTGTTTGCAACAAGGATTAGCTCCCTTGTCTTTGTGTCTCAAAATTGAATTTTTAAATGATCATAACAAGTCCTGACAACTATTCCAGCCTCTTTTTCTTCTGTTGGTTTAAAAGTTTTCAACCGAAAATCTTGTTTCCACTAGTTTTAGCTCATATGCCCTTCTTCTTACAAATTGTAGCTAATCTTCTATCGTTTTTTTATTTTTTAAGTACTAAAAAGCTCTTCTCTTTGATTTTTCAATCTTTTTCTATTATGCCTCTCCTCTCATTTTTCCTTATTTTTCTATTTCTTTTTAAAAATATTTCAATGCCCCCTCTTCCTTCCGTGATTTTTATTTTAAATCTCCTTAATTCAAAATCTTAACTTCCTCCCCACATTCCTCCCAGAATATTTCCCATTTTTCTACTTATGTTGGCAACAACTTCGTTATTTTAGAAGTCGTGCTAATAATTACAAGATATATGCAACGTATTATTTTAAAAAAAACCCTACATCACTAAGGCAAAACCTTAATGAAAAGGCATTACCTTAGTTAATAAGGTGTCTGTGGACACTGTCAATTTGATCGACCCGCAACGAAAGCCCGATGATGAGAAAGTTCAAGTTTTGAATGCAAGAAGAGCTCGAGACTTCTCTAAATTGACTCTAAAAGCCCAAACATAAAGCCAAAGTCCAAGCTCATCGCCTCTTGACCCAAAGGCCCTGACTTGGCCTAGATGAAGAAGCGATCACCTCTTCACCCTAGGCATCGAAGAGGCGGCGCCTCTTCACACCCACTCTCTATAGTATTAAATGTCATTAGTGGCAGTGGTTGGCAGGCCACCTATTGAGTTTTGGTCATTTTTTGACGTAAAGGAAAAGGGAAAAAGGGAGGAAAGGGCCTAAGGAATGAAAAAAAGGCAATGAGAGAGGGTAAGAATAGGTTTTTAGGAATTTGAAAAAGGAGAAAATAGGAGGAGCTTTAAAAAGGATTTTTTGGACTGGTTGTTAAAGAAGAAGAGGATTCAAGAAAGAAAAAACATCTGGAAAGAGGGAAAGAAAAAGAAAAAAAGGAGAGGAAGAAAGGGAGAAGAAGAGGAAGATACTTTGAAGCTTGAGGGACTTAATTCTTGGGAAGAAGAGGGAACCTGCTTGTATTTAAAGCCTCTCCTCCATCAACTAAGCTCTGAGGGTAGGAGCATCAAGCACGTCTAAGTTAGTGAGTCTCCCTATTTTTAAGCTTTAAGTTTTTATCTTCATTAAAAACTTTGATTTGTTGTTATTTTGTATGCTTTATATTACTTATTTGAAGTTATAGAGAAGCATGGTTGCATGAGATATTGAATAATGATTGTTAATACTTGCATATTTTCATCTGTTTCACATTTACATGTTTGATCATCGTGTTTTTTAGGATTTAAGAAATGTAGAGTGTTCCTGCCTCTATTGAAGAGGCGACATCTCTTTACAGAGGCATCGCCCCTTTATAATGAGGTGACGGAGGCATCGCCTCCTGGTCAAGAGGCGATGCCTCTTTGCCTTTGACAGAGTCCTGCCTGATTATGCCCTGATTTTCCATCAGTATTCTGCATGTTTGGCATGATTCCTTTGTTTTATTTGTTATATTTCGTGAGATTACGCATGCTCCCTATGTTGATCAATATTGTTTCTATGTTATTTTCCTTTTTTTTTATGATTATTTTGTGGACCATTTTATGAGTTTATTTTCATTTATTTTTGTGAATACTATTTGTTGATGATTTGTAAATATTATTGTTATTGTTGTATGGAATTAACTTATATGTGTTGTAGGAATTATTTGATGATTTTTAATCACTAGACATTTGCTTTATTTATTTTTTAGAGTATTAATTTGTATAATTAATTAATTGATTTTTTGTTTATGTATGGTTTATTTTTAGTATTTTTATGCTTATTTACACCAAAAAGTTATAATCCTTAATCTCTTCCTCCTTTTATTTGGAATGAATGGTTGTAAATTATTTTTATTTGTTTTATTTATTTATGATTGAGGATTTAAGCATAAAATGAGACTAATGTGCAAACTTAAAACCAACCACGATTTGTATGTTAATAAGGAAATAATTTAATAATTAAAGGTAATAAAATACAAAACACACACAAAGGCCAACCACAAGGTTGGGTGGGCATTCTAAAAGCCCATACTCATTTTTTGAACCTGATCTCTGATGACAGCTTCTAGGAACCTCCGTAGAATCCAGTTGTTATATAGTGTGTCTCAGCTTTCATTCGGGTGGTAACTCCATCTCTGTTTTAGGCCCGAAGCCCACTATGTATTTCCTAGTGAACCCCAAGTTCACACAATGCCATGGTCGAGAATACTTGGTCGCGCGACCAAAACCGCTGCCTATCATAAGCCTTGATAAAATGGGCCTTTCATGCCTATTATTAGCCCATTCCAAAGGGATATTGACAAGCTGGGCTTTCGATATCGTTCTTGGCCCGTTTAAAATGGACTTTGGAACTATTTGGAGGAGTTGCCACTTGTTTGTACCATCTTGAGAGTTATCTTGCATCCGTCGATTTTATCATCCCCTATTGATAATCAAACCCAGAACAAAAATCTTAGGACAAGGAACTCATCATTAAACACGTGTGTAGGAGAAATAAGGGTGGAGATACCGTCTGAGAACTTTTTCTTTGTGTTTCTTTTTGATATGTGTATATGTGTTTTTTTTTCTTTTCCTTTTTACTAGTAGGCTTGCATTCCATGCATACATGCCATGCATGTTTCTGACCCTTACAGATATAGATCCACAACAGTCTATCAATTGGAAATGATCTGACACCGGCTGCCTAGTTAGAATCTGTAAAGAGATGGTAGAATTTGATGCTAAAGCCTTCAAGGAATAGTTAAAAGCTTAAATGGCCAAACAAACTAAGATGATCATGAGAGAAATTATGGGGGAAATGATGGGTACAACTAGAGGAGAACCGCCAACACCTCAACCTCGACCTCTTGATTTGGATGCCAAGATTCCTGAAAGGCAAGAGGTAGAGGATGATTAATAGAAAGTATTAGCAAAACCTATTATTTGGCAAAAAGAGGATGCCTCAGGAAATGTCAAGAAGTCGGATTGGGCTAAAGACCTTGTCAAGTCTATAGCTCAAATGCAATTAATAATGAAAGAAAAAGGGATTGATGCCCCCAATGAGCTATTCCGAGCTGAGCATGGATAAAGATGATGATCCCCTACCATGAAAGTTTAAATTTCCTGATATAAAGAAGTTCACTAGAATAGAGGACCCCCACCTCCATTTAAAGCAATATGTGACCCACATGAAGACGACTGAATTAACTAAAGCATAAAATTATGAAGCAATTCCCACTGTCTTTAGAAGGAGCACCCATCAAATGGTATTATGCTTTAGAATCCCGTGTTTAAGCTGATTGGGAGGAGTTATGCGCTACATTCATCAAGCAGTACAGTCT
Organism: Mallotus nudiflorus; assembly: GCA_947683625.1. Lineage (NCBI taxonomy): Eukaryota > Viridiplantae > Streptophyta > Magnoliopsida > Malpighiales > Euphorbiaceae > Mallotus > Mallotus nudiflorus. The sequence continues at coordinate 155,804 of CANTUR010000984.1, forward strand.
TAACATTCAGATGGAGGCTTCTTTGAGAGACTTGCAAAATGTGAAGCAGAAGTTCAATGAATCCTTTGTGAATTATTTGATTAAGTGGACAATAAAATTAGCACAGATGAAGCAACATCCTGCGGAATCTGATCAGCTAGTAATAGCTATAGAAGGGTGTGTACTCCCTCTCTCCAAGAAGTTGAGGGATTTAGGAATTCAAAATTTTAAGGAGTTATATAGGTTTAGAGTATATAAAGAATCAGACTTTGTGCAAGAAAAGAAGTTTTTCAGTGGAAGATCGATGAACAGAGAAGGGTTTGGATCTAGCAGCAAAGTTGGGCCAAGCAGTAATATACAAATCAACACAATTGGGCAGTCCCAATGCTATACTGCTAGTACCACCAAAACATTGGGCATGATACATACAGCTACACTCGCTTGAAACACTATATTCAAGATTTGATTGATTTATGCAAAATAACCGACCCAGAAACCAGAAAACCAAACACCCAAAATAACCTTTTACCCTACTACCGAAATGTACCACCATCAAATCCCCGTATTCTGATGATCAACATGGGTCTAACAAAGGAACAAGTCATTAATTCCTTTGTTGATGTCGTACCTACCCACCAAAACCATAACTAAAAGACCTGAATTTGAGGTAGCAGGCCATTGAGTCTTGTGTAAATGTACTAGATATTTGCAGTTTTGATGACGAAGAGGGAGGAGTAATTGATCTATGGAAGAATAATAAGAGGAAAGCGGCATAGTCCATTAAGAAATTGAAGGAGGGGGAGGAAGAAGTGAAGAAGGCTAGGACAAAGAAAAGGGGAAGTAGTTCAAAAAAGGGATCAAAGAAAAATGAGAAAGCTAAGGAGATTATTGAGGCCAAAAGTGATGAGAAAACTCTTGCCAGTATTTAGGAGCTGCTTATGAACTCCTAGGCCCATCATGAAGCATTGGTTTTTGCCTTTGATCATAAGAAGATACCTTCAACACACATTCCAGAGCAAATGGTGAACTCGCTAACTAAAAGTCCTCAAGGGACAATTGTGTTCACAGATGATGACCTGCCTTTAAAAGGAAGGGATTGCAATAAAGCCCTATTTATTAAGGTTAAAGTGAAAGGCAAGTTGACATGTTGTGCCATGGTCAATAATGGGTCAGGTATTAATATGTGTCCTTTAAAGATCCTACCAAAGCTGGGCTTGATGGTAGCTAATTTGAAACCCTTTGATGTAGTCATAAAGGCTTATGATGATACGAAAAGGCCAGTTGTGGGAACTTTCTAGGCTTTAGTCAAGACTGGACTTATTGAAGTTTGGGTTAACCTTCATGTGATAGATATTCCAGTTACCTTCACTATTCTTCTGGGAAGACTGTGGTTCCATCCTTTGGGGGGGGTGCTGTCCACCATTCATCAAAAGATTAATTTCCACATGAGGGGAAGGTGGTTACTATAATGGTTGAAATAGAGGCTGCAGTTGTTGCATTGAAACTGGCTCCTACTGAGATCTCAAAAAACATAAGTTTTAAAGTCTGCATGATTTATAAAGATGAGCTAAACCCGAATGTTGTCAGTATGATGAAGAGCATGCAGTTTATGCTTGGGATGGGACTAAGAAAGAATCAACAGGGCCCACTGGAATTCATTGAACCTAAAGTGACAATCTTGAAGTATATGGTAAGATATCCAGGGGAAAATGAGTCAGATAAAGAGAAAGAGGCTGAGGATAAGTCTAAAAAGAGAAGAATTAGGGCTAAGTTGAAAAAGAAGATGCTTTAGGAAACATTTATGGAGGAAGGTGCCAATTACCCCGACCAAAGAGCTCTTAGGCCTTTGATGATCATTAAAAAGCTGGTCCCCAGGTTCAAAATCTTCACAGAATATGTGGGTGGGATCAAAGAATCTATTGTTGAAGAGCCTATGGTAAAAGAGTTGTACTGACTTTGAAATCATAGGAGAACATTCCTATAATGAGGCTGAAGGATGCTATTAACCAGGAAGAGGAATTCAACTTTGAAGCCTTTGTCCTTGATTCTATTATGGATGTTTTTTATGATGACATTGACTTTTCTCTTATTAATTTTTTTGAAACTGATGACATTTTTCTTTCTAAAGTTAATGTGATGAAGTTTGATTATGCTTACTTGTGCGATGTGTTTCCTAATGGTTATGCTATGTGTGATTATCATTTCATGCATATGTTTGACATTAATTCAGTGCAAATTAAATCATTTAATCTAGGCACAAGCGATAACCCTAGAAATATACTTATTGCTTCTGACTTAACTCTTAAATGATAGAGAAAAAATGAAAGAAACTCTTAAAAGAAGATAGAAAGTATTTGCTTAGGGCTATGAGGATATACTTGGGATCGATAAAGAGATTATGGAACATAGGGTTCCCACGTATTCTCACATCACATCGATATAACATAAAAAGAGAAGATTAAGGCCAGAATGGGCTCTCCTAGTCAAAGAAGAAATAGAAAAATAGTTAAAAGAAAAGTTCCTAAAAGTGGTAGATGACACTCAGTGGTTGGCTAACATAGTCCTAGTTCCCAAGAAAGATGGTAAGGTCAGGATGTGTAAACTATAGGGATTTGAATAAGGCTTGTCCAAAGGATGATTTTCCTCTACCACACATTAACACCTTAGTCGATAGTGCAGCTTCCAGCGCTATGTACTCCTTTATGGATGGCTTCTCAGGATATAATCAGATTATGATGGCAGTAATTGACAAGTTGAAGACTTCTTTCATCACTGAGTAGGGTGTTTATTATTACACAGTTATGCCATTCGGGTTGAAAAATGTAGGGGCTACTTACCAAAGAATGACTGCCACACAACATGACTTGATCCATAAAGAGATAAAAGTGTATATAGATGACATGATGGTGAAATCTCTTACCAGAGAAGGGCATTTCGAAGCCTTAGATAAGTTCTTGACAAGAGCTGACAAGTATAACCTTAAATTAAATCCAAAGAAATGTGTTTTCGGGGTGACATCTGGAAAACTATTAGGACACATTGTTAGTTAGAAAGGCATAGAGGTGGATCCAAAAAAAGTTAGAGCAATTAGAGAAATGTTTGCACCAAAGAATAAGAAAGAAGTTAGAGGGTTTATAGGAAGGCTACAATACATCAACAGGTTCATAGCCAAACTGACTACCATTTATGAGCCGATCTTCAAGCTCTTAAAGAAGAATTAGTCGATTATCTGGGATGATAAGTGCCAACAAGGCTGTGAAATTATTAAGCAGTATTTGATGAATCCTCCAATTTTGCAGCCACAAAGATTGGGGAAACCCTTAATTATGTATTTGGATATAGAGAAAGATACGATTGGTGCAATGTTGGCTCAAAAAGGAGAAAAGAGAGTTGAACATATTGTATATTTTTTGAGTAAAAAGCTTCTACCCTATGAAGCCAATTACAGTCTAGTAGAAAGAACCTACATAGTTGAAATTTGGGCAACAAAAAAGCTACAACATTACTTTTAGTCCTACAGAATTCAAGCAGTTTCTAAGCATGATCCTCTTAGATAACTCCAGCAGACTCCATCACGGATAGGGAAATTAGCCAGATGGTTAGTTCTACTTATGGAATTTAACATAGATTATATTACTAAAAAGGTGATAAAAGGAAGAGTTATGGCTGACTTCTTGGCCTAGAATTCGGTAGACAATGGATAAGAATAGGAGCTAGAATTTTTGGATGAACATCTAGGGGAAATATAAATATAGACATGGAAAATGTACTTTGACGAGGCAGTGAACAACAGAGGGGCAGGCATTGGTGTAATTTTGGTCTCGTTATAAGAAGAAGTAATTCTGATGGCAAAGAGGCTGGAATTTGAGGTCACTAATAACTGAGTTGAATGTGAAACCTGCATTTTTTGTTTGGAAGCACTCAAGAATGTGGGGGGCAGAAGAGATAACAGTGTATGGGGATTCAATGCTGGTAGTGAAACAGATCGCCAAAGAGTGGGAAATAAGGGAAGATAAGTTAAAGTCGTATTGGGATTATTCAGCCATGATCCTATTATCCTTCGGACAATATAGATTCATACACTTACTCCAAAAGGAGAATCATATGGCAAATGCGTTGGCCACTCTTGCTTCGATATGGGAAGGAGACAAACGAGCATAAATAAAGCGTCTTATCTTAGTAAGGGCTCAGATTCCTTATTATGAGGAGATCAAAATAATGTCGATTGACCCAATAGAGAAGCCTTGGTTTTATGATCTACAATAGTATCTTGAGATAGGGAAATTCCTAATGGAAGCTGATAGAAAAGAAAGAATGTCACTGAGGATGCTATCTAGGCAGTTCATTAGCCATAACGGGATATTGTACAAAAGGATGCCAACGAGAGTGCACCTGAGATGTGTTGATAAGGGTGAAGCATAAAAAATCATGGAAGTAATTCAAGAGAGTGTATGTGGGCTGTATATGAATGGGATAGTCTTTACTAAAAAGATAGCCCATCAAGGGTACTTCTAGCTAACCATGGAGGTATATTGCGTGAAGTATGTAAAAAAATGCCATAACTACTAAGTCTATGGTGATGTGAGCCACTTGCCTTCTAGGGAACTTCAAGGATTGACCTCTCCTTGGCCATTTACAGTCTAGGGAATTAACATTATTAGAGAGATAAAGCCAAAAGCATCCAATGGTTATCGTTACATTATAGTAGCAATCAACTATTTCTCTAAATAGGTAGAAGCTGAATCATTCACAACTGTAGGGGCAAAATAAATGGCCAGGTTCTTAGAGAAGAATATAATTTGCTGGTATGGGTCGCTTTATCACGTCATTACTGACAATGGTGTTTAGTTTAGGGTAGAAATGACCACTCTATTGGAAGAATACAAAATTGAGCATCATAGATCATCTCCTTATAGACCACAAGCTAACGAAGCTATAGAAGCAGCAAACAAGAATGTGAAAAGAATATTGGCCAAGATACTAGAAAATTACAAAGAGTAGGCAAGTTACCTACAGTTTGCATTATAGGGATACAGAACCATTGCTAAAACGTCAAAAGGAGTCACTCCATATTCTCTAGTATATGGGTGTGAAGTTGTGTTACTAGTTGAGGTTAAAATCTAGTCATTAAAGGTTCTCCTAGAATTTAAAATCCCTAAGTATCAATAAGTAGAAAGCTGATTGGCACATCTGATGTTGTTAGATGAAAAGAGGATAAAGGCCATGTATCACTCTTAGTTGTACCAGAAAAGGATAACTCAAGCTTATAACAAGAAGATTAAGCCAGGCAAGATCAAAGAGGGTGACTTGGTCTTAAAGCTCACTAGGCCAATCATGATTGATTAGCAGGGGAAGTTCAAGCCAAATTGGGAAGGTCCCTACTAAGTGAAGAAGTTATTTTCCAAAGGAGCTGCTATTCTATTCGACTTAGAGGGGAATGAATTCAGAGATCCCATCAATATGAACAAGCTCAAGAAATACTTTTTGTAAAAGTCTCGCTAAGGAGAAAACCTCAAAAAAAGCTACCTAGGCAAAAGTTAGAGACAAAAAAAGGAAAAAGTAAAAAGTCCTACTGGATTGAAAACCTAAAAAGGCAGTCTAGGCAAAAGTAAAGGACATGTAAAATGAGAGAGAGAGAGGAAAGGAAAATAGTTAGTTGGAAAACTTATAAGGGCAAGCCAATTAATGACGTGAGATATATAAGAAGCAAAATTGTATAGTTGCATTGCGCTTAAATTAAATGGAATGGATTGCTTTTATTATTGAAAACATTGCATTAAATGCTTATTACACATTGTCTAACTCAAAAGGAAATCCCATCCGGTAAGAAAGTAGATAAAAAGACTAAATTTCATAAATTAAACTAATATTATTTGCTTCTCTTATGACTCCCCTGGGCACTCGATGCCTGTAACGCCATTGTTCTTCTGTTTCTTACAAATTCATCCTTTCTATCTATTGTAATTTAATCCATGCCTTGTACTAGTCATCGGTAGACTGATCTCTATTATAGTCAATGAACCTTTGGATGATTCTATGAGGCCAAGTGGCAATTAGGTTGTCCATAAAGTTTTAAGAAAGAGGTCCTGGTTCAAACTCATGCACTAGCTCTACAATCTGTTGTTTCTGCCTATATTACCTATAAAGCCGAGTTGGATTGTAGAAGGTGACGAAATGGAGCCCGGCTAGGGGAACACAGTAGGTATAAGACCGAAGGGTCACATGCTGCAGTCTTCACCATGGGCACATCCACTGAATCAGAGTATCAGGGAATGTAAATAACCAGAAATAAGTATCTTTTAGGATAGGATGAAATCTCCTAGTGTGGTAGTGTTTGGCCTTATAATGAGCAATGTCTCTAGGTGATTCGAGCAACCTTAGTTTCTCTTGTAACCAAGCCTGCAAGAGTGAAGAATGGATAAGAATGATGGAAAGCAGAAGATGGTAAGTGGAAGAAGAGACTCACCTCTAGCAGAAAAGGACTCCTAGAGAATTGCCTAGTCTCGGAAAAGTTGTTAAGCCCGATAATAGTTTCAGCCAGAATAAGAGGGAAAAGAGTTTAGTCCACTCTCCACCTACTCCATAACATGAAAGATCTTCAGGTCACAGTTGTTAGAGGGGGAGACTAACAAGAATTGAGCATACAGGCAAAGTGCTATCATTCAAGGCCAGGGAACCTCATTGCTATCTACAGTCACTATAGTTTCTATAAAAAGGGCTATCAGGATTTCATTACTAAAAATGTGGCAAAGAGAGGATTGAGGGGATATGTTGAATAACCTTGCCATTTGATATTGAATGGTATGCAAATCTAGGGTTTTAACTGAAGGAATGATGATCTGTTGAGCATAATCTATTTGAGAGCCTAAGATAGCTTCAAATTCTTTTGGTAAAGGGTAGATCTCCACTATATTGAACTAGAAAACATATTTTTGAGGATCCCAAAATTAAGCAAGAATGTGGAGAAATGAGAGTTGATCTTCCTAGCATACAAAGATCGAAAGGAGAATAGGTGAAATGGCTCTATTCTATCCTATAACTCGCCATCCAAACTTTTTAAAATTAGTTGTAGCTGTTTTTAGTCATGATTTGGGGTTAGAATGCTATTTGGGAGCAAAGAATATAGGGAAGTGGCGAAATGAAGAGATTAGGGATTTTGAAGAAGACTTGGGGGTTTTTATAGCTGCAAGATAGATGTGTAGAGGTGATAGTCTCTATGTTCAAGCGACATCTCTATGTGAAGAGGTGAATGATCTATCGCCTTTTCATCTAGAGGTGAAGCCCCTTCAAAGAGGCGATGCCTCTGTGATAGGCAGAATAGGTCTTTATATAGCTGGGAATTCTCCAGGCTGTATATGTAAAGTCAGATGAAAGGCCTCTATTCATTCAAAATTTTGCCAAAAATTCTCAGTAAAAAATATAAAGGCATAAAAAAGTCAATCAAATCAATCAATCAATCCATATAGTAAGAGGACAATAATGTAAAACATCTAATGTTTCTAGACAAGAACACCCCTATGCTAATGAAAATCTATAGAGGGTGCTCCTCTCTACTTATCACTATCAGACTCATTGGCCTCCTCATCAACTGGCTTATCTGTAGAAGCATCAGTAGGGTCAATCCCATATCATTGCTGCTATCCTCAGACTCCTTATCGGATGCTCCCTCCTCCTTATCGACCTTAACCTGAAGAGTGGCGAGCTGGCACTCCAAGGCAGTGATCTTAGCCTGGCTAGCCTCATCTCGATCTTATCGAAGCACGATAAGAGGTAAGAAAATCATAAAAGCATGCATACATATAGAAATCAAGCATATTTTGTGTTTACTTTCAATTTGCTAAGTCACCTACATTAGGAAGTCCCTGTGGGCCTCGATCCTTGATATCAGGGCCTCTAAGCATAACCCTCTTCCTGGATAGAGGGATGGAGCAAGCCATGGCCTGTGTCCACCTAACCTGATGGCCCCACAAGTCCAGGTATAGCTGCAAGAATAAATAAGTAAGTAAGTGAATTTGATTAATGAGTTTATTACTAATTTCAGTTGCATTTGTAGGTGCATACCTTATCATAAGTGAGTGTGTTCAACTGCTCATGGTGGATATGAACACGAGCCATAGGCCTCCTCTAAGCTTCACTGGGACCCCACCTCACCATCGTAGGGAAGGGAGTGTCAATGACCCTGGTGATCCACACTATCAGCTCCAGCTCTAAAGCCCAGTCCTGTGAGAGAAACAAAGGGTTGTTAGTAAGATCGAACAATAACAATTGGAATGGAATATATAGGGAGAAAGAGGAAGTAAAATACTAGTATGGCATACCAAAAACCACTGAGTTTCCTAGCTTCGCATGCCAACTCATCCATGCTCCTATAAAGATAAGTTAAGGCACACTTGCCCCAATCATAGGTCACCACCAAGTCTAAGTCCCTCAAAGGCATCAGGAAGCTCAAGTACATAAAGCTGGTTGTATCTATGAAGAGAGTAGTGCTTAGCAGATAAACTAGGAAAGCACACACCACCTGATCAATCTATAGGGGTATAGTGGCCATCTCAACTCTAGCACGGGTGTAAAAGCTCCTAGTCAACTCAAGCTTTACTGTGTGGGTCCCCTTCATGTCTGGGACTATCCCAAGCAAACGCTTGATGAAAGCCAGATGGTCGGGAGATAACTGATGGAGGCTAGCATCAAAGGGAATAGAATCCCTAGCACAAGTAATGCCAGTAGCTGCAGCGAAAGCCACCAAGTCCAGAGTGAACTCCTCGAATGGAAGATGAAAGGTATGGGTGGTGTTAGACCACCTCTCCATTAAGGCATGCAAGGGTTGGTAGTCTGTACGCCCCTATTGTGCTGGGAGTGCCAGGATAAAGTCGGAGAAACTGATATCATGAATCAGAGTTTGTACGGCCTCAAAAAGCTCATCATACCATATATGCGCACTGCTAAAGTTCCCAGCACCCTGGAGGGTGTGGGCATCAAGTTAAGGGAGTAAAACAGGGAGTATAATCATTTTATGTAATAAAAATTTCAAAATTTTGCTAAATCCTCTTATTGAGGTGATCGCCTCAGTGATGAGGCGTCACCTCTAGATATAGAGGCTATTGCCTCATTACACTTAAAGAGGCAAACGCCTCTTTATGAAGAAGCGATTGCCTCTTCAAAGAGGCGATCACCTCATCGAAGAGGTGACGCTTCTTCATGACGGTAATTGGATGGAATAATTCAAAATTTCAATTTTTAATTAATAAAATTTAATTTCTTACAGTTAAATTGATAAATATGCATATATGAACAATAATCTGATACTATTTGATGATATTCACAGGAAAAAATTAAAGAAATTTGGTACTAACCTCTCCGGTGGCCAAGTCGTAAATATGGGATTGCACGTCTGCAAGCAGGGGGATCTTGTCTCTAATACTGAGCCCAAAACTCCAGGAAGGGTGCACTATAGGTATCATGGGGTCCCATATGGGCAAATCTAGGGTGGCGTCCATATCAGAGAATGTTGAGAATGAGAGAGAAAGAGAAAGGAGAGAAAAATGTAAAGAAAGAGAATTGAAAAGGTGAAAGTGATCCCTAAAAGAGAAAAGTAAGAATTTATATGATTAAGGCGAAAGAGGAAAATTAAAAGAAAGGAAGATAAAGAGAAGGAGGTGAGGCCCACTTGGTGAGACTAAGCATAGAATGACCCATGGCCCGCTGAAAAAAAAATAATGATGAATGAAGAAGAATTTTTGCATCACTGCTCAGGTGTACCCTAAGATCAATATTTGGATTTGAATGCATTCTAATTGAAGCATCAAAAAGGAAAAGTGTCTGGTTGGGTTTGAATCCCCGAATTGCACGAAAGAATAAGCGTCTGGTTGGGTTTGAATCCTCAAAATGCATGGAAGGACAAGCATCTAGTCAAGTTTGAATCCCCGAAGTGCGCTAAAAAATAAGCATCTGGTTGGGTTTGAATCCCTAAAGTGTGCGGAAGAATAAGCGTCTAGTCAGGTTTGAATCCTCAAAGTGCTTAGAAGAATAAGCATCTAGTCGGGTTTGAATCCCCGAAGTGCGCATCTCAAAAGGTGTCTAGTCGGGTTTGAATCCCCGAAGTGCATTCTTTTTTTACTGAGTAATTCTCAGGCCAGGAAAACTCAGGTTTTATGCTAAACTATAATAAGTAACTGATTGGGCCAAGAAAACCTGAGGAACATGATTACATTTCATCTCTTTTTACTGAGTGGAAACTGGACCATGCTTAAGATTCATGCCAAACTATAATAAATAACTGATTGGGTCAGGAAAATTAGAGGAACACGATTATGTTTCATCTCTTTTTACTAAGTGGAGGTTGGGCTATGCTCAAGATTCACGTCAAACTATAATGAGTAACTGATCGGGCCAGGAAAATCCGAGGAACATGGTTACGTTTCATCTCTTTTACTGAGTGACTTCTCGAGCCAGGAAAACTTAAGAATCACGCTAAATTTATAATGAGTAGCTGATCAAGTTAGTTTAACCTGAGGATCATGGCTATGTTTCTCTTATGTCTCTACTGAGTGAAGATTGGGCCATACTTGAGATTCATGTCAAAATTATTAATGAATGACTAATCGGGCTAGGAAAACTTGAGGATCACAGTCATATTTTAAAGATGAAGTTCGACCTCTTAGGTTTGAATTCCCGAGGATGACAGCCCGAGCAGGTCAGGTATGTCGTTCTTACTTTTTATTGTTTGATGTGCATGTTGCTTTTTTAAAAAATTATTTTCAAAAAAAATAATTTTTTTTAAAAAACGAAAGGGGCAAACTGTCAACACTATCAATTTGATCACCCCACAATGAAAGCCCAATGATGAGAAAGTTCAAGTTTTGAATGCAAGGAGAGCCTGAGACTTCTCTAAAATCGACTCTGGAATCCCAAATACAAAGCCAAAACCTAAGCTCATCGCCTCTTGACCTAAGGGCCCTGACCTGGCCTAGGTGAAGAGGCGATCGCCTCAATGAAAATGCATAGTCTCAACGAAGAGGCGTCGCCTTTTCACCCCAAGCATCGATGAGGCGACGCCTCATCGAAGAGGCAGTGCCTCTTCACATCCACTCTCTATAGCATTAAATGTCATTAATGGCAGTGGTTTGAAGGCCACTTGCTGAGATTTGGTCATTTTTTTACGTAAAGGAAAAAGGAAAAAGGGAGGAAAGGGCCTAGGGAATGAAAAAAGGCAATGGGAGAGGGTAAAAATGGGTTTTTGTGAATTTAAAAAAGGAGAAAATAAGAGGGGCTTTAAAAGGGAATGTGTGGGCTGGTTGTTAAAGAAGAAAAGGATTTAAGAAAGAAAAAACATTTGGAAAGAGGGAAAGAAAAAGAAAAAAGGAAAGAAAGAAAGGGAGAAGAAGAGGAAGAGACTTTGAAGCTTAAGTGACTTGATTCTTGAGAAGAAGAGGGAACCTACTTGCATTCAAAGCCACTTCTCCATTAAACAAGCTCTGAGGGCTTAGTTAGGAGCATCAAGCACGTCAAAGTCAGTGAGTCTCTTTATTTTTAAGCTTTAAGTTTTTATCTTCATTGAAAGCTTTGATTTGTTGTTATTTTGTGTGCTTTCTTGAGCTATATTACTTATTTGAAGTTATAGAGAAGCATGGTTGCATGAGATATTGAATATTGATTGTTAATACTTGTATATTTGCGTTTGTTTCTAATTTACTTGCTTGATCATCATATTTCTTAGAATTTAAGAAATGTAAATTGTTCCTGCCTATAGAGGCGTCACCCCTTGGTTAAGAGGCGATGCCTCTTTAAAGAGAGAGGCATCATCCCTTTGACAAAGTCCTGCCTGATTATGCCTTGATTTTCCATCAGTATTCTGCATGTTTGACATGATTCCTTTGTTTTATTTGTTATACATTGTGAGATTATGCATGCTCCCTATGTTGATCAATATTGTTTCTATGTTATTTTCCTTTTTTTGTGATTATTTAATGGACCATTTTATGAGTTTATTTTCATTTATTTTTGTGAATACTATTTGTTGATGATTTGTAAATATTATTGTTGTTGTTGTATGGAATTAACTTGTATGTGTTGCAGGAATTATTTGGTTATTTTTAATCACTAGATGTTTGCTTTATTTATTTTTTAGAGTATTAATTTGTATAATTAATTAGTTTATTTTTGGTTTATGTATGGTTTATTTTTAGTATTTTTATGCTTATTTACACCAAAAAGTTGTAATTCTCAATCCCTTCCCCCTTTTATTTGGAATGAATGGTTGTAAATTATTTTTATTTGTTTTATTTATTTGTGATTGAATGCCGAGGATTTAAGTATAAAATGGGACTAATGTTCAAACTTGAAATAAAATATAAAATTGGAAACCAACCGCGATTTGCATGTTAATAAAGAAATAATTTAATAATCAAAGGTAATAAAATACAAAACACATATGGAGGCCAACCGCAGGGTCGGGTGGGCATTCCAAAAGTCCATACCTAGTTTCTGAACCTAATATCTTATAACAGCTTATGAGAATCTCTGTAAAATCCAGTTATTGTACAGTGTATCCCGATTTTTATCCGGGTGACAACTCCATTTTTGTTTTGGGTCTCAAGCCCACTATATATTTCCTACTGAATCTTGAAATCACACAGTACCATGATCGCTGACACTTGGATGCTCGATCAAAATCGCCGCCTACAGTATCATCTTAGAATTGCGCCTTAGTAAGGTTAGCAAGAAATCTTGGACTGGGCTTTAGGCCCATCATGAAGAAAAGGGCTAGACTTTTGCACTCATCATTGGACTTCTATTCGTGAGCTGATCAACCATGCGCTAATGAGTTGTATAGAAACTTTTTTTATTGTTATGTTTGTTTGCCGGAAAATTAGGGTATACAACATCCTTGTTATTTTTGCTTGTTACTTCAAAGGGTTATATTTATCAATTTGAAAGATTTAAAAGAGTTAAAAATATTTATTTTATTAATTAGTGAATGCATAAAAAGTTGACACAACATCCAGCACTGCATCTAACTATCAATTAACTAGATATTTGACATAACTATTCTAATGTAATTGATAAATATTTAGTTTCCAACAGTATTTAATTATTTTTTAGAAAAATAATGTAACTGAAAATCATTTACAGCAGTTTAATTTGAAACTTTTATTTATTGGAATACAATCATTTATTTATCCTTGTCTATTTAAATTTTACTAATAATCAATTTTCTCCTATATTTTTAAGACATTAACTGTTTTTTTGCACTTTTTTAGTTAATTAATTCTTTTCTGTTTTTTAACTTTTTTTAAAACTCACTTCTTAAACATTAATATTTCATATTCATATTTTGATAATTATATATTAAACGTTTTTTTTTTATTTTTTAAAAAACATACACAAAGTATAGGGTAAATTACATTTTTCTCCTTGTATGTTGTTATATTATACTACTTTATTTCTAATATTTAAAAAAATATTAATTCATCTTTAACATTTTTTTTTCTTATATTATTTTATCCCTACAGAAAGACTAATGAATGCTAAAAAACAAATTTTAGAGATGAATTAATATTTTTTTAAATATAAAAAATAAAATAATGTAATATAACAAAACATATGGAGAAAAATGTAATTTACTCTAAAGTATATTGTTATATAATTTCATTGCATTTATAAATTGTATTTTAATTTTAAAAATTTATAAATACAAAATATTTTTTAAAATTAACACATGAAACAAAAGTTAGGGTGTAGTTTATAATTACCTTGTTTTTACACAGTAAATCTTTCTCTCTCATCCACTAGTAATAAAAACAAAGTAAATGAAATTCAAAGTCCCCTAGAATTTCACAAAAGTTAGATCAGTATAGGCGTCTTGAATACACTGTTACATGAACCATATAGGAAAATACAAACGCAACACTTCCACAGCTAGTATTTAAAAACGTTATGATCCCAAAAGTAAGAAATTCTCCAATCCACATGCCCGTCCCACCAATTTAAGCAAGAAATAGAAGACAATACTCTAGATTATGGGTCAGTTACTTCTTGGCGTAACTAATAGCCATAGGATTTTGAGGAGTAATTTTAAAACCTTGAAGGGCCTGCATTGCCATGGAGGACTGCACATCATCTTCAAATTCTACAAATGCAATACCTGGCTTTGCATCAATCATTCGAACTTCCCTAAATCCCGGATATTGTTGGAAGAGCACTTGCAACATCATGCTAGTGGTTTCATGCGGCAAATTCTGTATAAATAATATATTATTTGGTGGAGCTGTTTCTGGCTGACCCCGGCCTTGTTGGAAAGAAGCCTACAACACAGACAAAGTATATCATAAGCAGCCTTGGTCAAATATAAATATTTTTATAAAGACTATCGGAGTTCATGCACTGCAGATGAACTGCAAAATTGTATCCTTGATACCTTTTGGGGCAGCAGCATATAATAAGATCCCGAAGATCACAGGGAACCCAAGAATTCAACAGTCCCCGAAAGTCATTATTCAAAATTCTTTTCGTCATATTAAATGAAAAAACAGGTGAGATTGCATTATGCTAATCTATACCCAAGCCTACGTTCTTTTCTCTTACAAGAATAGTACTGGCAACTGACACGAGCATGACAGAAGGATAGGGTGCCAGACAACTAGGATATAAAATGAAATACAACTTACTGCGCCTTTATTAATCTCGGCAGTTGTTCCATTAGCTGTAGTGGATTGTTGTGCTTCTTCAGCACGTCTCTTCCGTTCAGCTGAAGAAGGAAATTCACATCACAGATCAATAGAACACCATCAGAACAGTAAAATCATTAAAAAAAAATACAGCAATGTAACCATGGAGATTCTCTGTTCACAACTAGTTTTTTTGGCCCATCTTTGAAAATAATAGTTATAATCTCAGGTAAACACCTGTCAACCAACTAACCATTTGGTAATTTCATAAAGCGAATACAAGTCAACTAAGCCTTAATCCCAAATTAACTAGGATTGGCATAATTTCATAAAGCAAATAATGTATTTATTTATTAAATAACCCATGTTTTCCTAACTACAAATAATACACTATATTCACAAGTTTACATTGTGAAACCAACGGTCCATGACAGTTGCTAAAAGTAACATAATATATTTTTAAAAAAAGCAATAATAAAGTAGAGAGCACAGCTAATTGACTTCTTGTTTACCTTTTTCTTCTTGCTTCTTCTTCTTCTTTGCATTTGGATCATATATTCCTTCTGCCTCTACAAGGCAATCAGACTTTGTCTTTGCATACTGGATACGCTGCATGAAAATAAATTGCACAAAATTTACAATAGCATTTCATCAGATACAGTATGATTAAGGAAACACTGATAATACAATTAAATCTTAACTAAAATTATCATTTGCAAGCAAACAGAATAACTGTATTACTAGCAGCTTTAGGTTTGGATTGTTGAATCGGATAAACCCATTATGAAGCCCCTGACTTTGACACTTTATTCTATTGAGACCCTCAACTTTTATTGTGTTTTGTTAAGCCTTTAATCTTTTATTTTTCATATACATTAAGGACAAATTAGACTGAAGCAACGAAATTGTGAAATAAATTCTATTTACTTTTACCACTATTGTGATGTTGGTGGTAAGTTTTATCCGTCAATGTGTTATTAGAATTATCAATTGAGGTAAATAACCTCCATGAACATTTTTCTTACACCTTCCCCTCACCTTTTTTTCTTTCATTTTTCACAAAACATGTTTTTAAACCTTTTATAACAGCATATTTAGCAACAGTGAACCTGAATTGTTGCACAATTTTATTAATTCAGTCTAATTTGCCTTTAATTTATATGAAAATAAAAGATTGAGGACTTAATAAAACACAATAAAAGTTGAGGGGTTCAATAGAATAAAGTGTCAAAGTTCAGGGGCTTTATTATGGGTTCTTCCTTAATATACTAGACTTGAATGTTGTGATAATATGAATGGCCAGTAGAAAACTGCCATGCTTTAGGAAGATCTGTTGCTTTGGTTAATGTACTAGACCTGAAAGCTGTAACTAAGGAGAATCAACTATCCTCTTTGTTTAATATGACATAATTGAACAATTTTATCAGGTAACAGTAATTCATAGTTCAGAAATGACACAGCTATATCAAGTAACCCCACCCAAAATAAGCTTCCCTTTCATCTTCTTCCATGAATTTTGAGAAAGCAGAAAAGGAATTTCCATTTCGATCTCATCCAATGGAACACTGACATTAATTTTAGGCTTTCAGAACAATCTCATGGCCTTTGAAACAAGAAACACCAATTCCCAAATGGACAACTATTACAAAATAAGTTGCAGTATTATTGTGTATAGAGCAAACAAACCATAGGAATTTGCAAACAGGGTGGTCAAACAGGAAAGGCGTTTTATTGATGAAAACAGTATTGCAACAAAATACCAATCTAGGGATAAGTTAACAAGAAATCTGATTCAATTTATGGAAGCTTAGTGCACATTATAGGACCATGTATCAACAGGTACAGCGATTACTATTGGATTTCTAGGACATACCATTGGCTTGTCATAAAATGGGAAACCCTGCATTTGCCGCACTGCATTACTGGCAGCCATCACTTCACTGAAACAGACCCACGCTTGCCCCCGAAGCTTGGGCGTCTTCAAGGCAACAACATCCAAAATCCTTCCATATTGGGAGAATAAACAGTAAAGTGATCTCTTGAGTTCTGTTTAAGAGAAGGGCGCACAATATGTCAATTTTAATGACTAAGCTGTGCCTAAAGTGAACTATAGAAATAATGGAAGGGTAAGATTTAGGAATACATGATGCAATTGATAAGAACAGAAATTTTACATTATATATATATATATATATATATATATTTTAATAAATTCAATTCAAATGTTTTGGCAAAACTTGCTCATCTGACAGCAGAAAAGGATGGGGCCACATCACACATGGGCAAAAGAAGACTACCAATGACAAAACAGTACAGTATAGTAGTAGCTTAAACAAGCACAACCTTGAAACACATACTCTTCTGCAGCCAAATGTGAAAACATAAACTACAGAATTTAAACTCTCTTTTTCGCATGAAAGACATCAAAACATATGGTTGATACAAAGCAGAGCCACAAAACAAAAGTTCCATAGAATTCACAATTGAATGAAAAGACATAAATTGAGATCACTTTTTTCTAATTCTAGTCATTCAATGAACTAATAGCTCCCTGTCGAACTAAAGCTTTAAAACTATGAAAACTGACTGTTGGAGGCACAGAAAAAGAATGGCTATTACAAGCATCAAAGCAAGCTATCAAAAACCTTCAAGAAAATTGACAAATGCATTACTAACAACAAAGAAATAGAAATCTCATTAACGAGTGAAGTTGTACATATTACCTTCTTTTTTGACCTTTTCATTGAGGTTTTTAATGTATATTGTTTGGTTTGGAGGAATATCACCTGTTAGCATCTTTTCTTTTGTGATAGAGATCGAGCTAATAGCTCTTCGCCTCTGTTTTAGCGCTGTGTAGCAGCGTGCTTCCACAGGTAAGTAAGGAAGGAGTTTAAACTGGACTGAGCCCTAGATATGTTATTGGACCTCAACAATAACTCCGTGAAGCCTCGCAGATCAAATCCCCAAAGACATTGGAAAAGCTCAGCTCAGTTATTCAAAAATTTACAAAAATACCCTCTTTTTAAATATTGTCAGTAAAAATACCTCTAATTTTTATCAATTACAAAACTATTTTATCATAATTAAAAGAGTGCCTTTTATATATTAAAAAATGTATAAATATTTTTTTATTTCTTTTTGATTTCTCTACTTTTATTTTATTTTTTTTTATCAATTTCTTAACGATTTTTATTTTGTTGATTTATATTTTTATATTTTTTTGTCTTTTATAAATTTTTGTTTTATCATTTTTTCTTATATTTTTTTCCTTCCCTTCTTTTTTTATTTTTTATTTTTATTTTCTCTCTTTTTTCCTTTTCCTTTTTTTTAAAAACTTATTTTTTCCTCTTTTTTTTATTAGTGAAACATTAGCCAATATATCTTTTTGGATTTTATTTTATAAATTCATCAAATACGTTATTAGAATATGCAGAATGTGATGACTAAAATACAAACAAAATTCATCAAATACGTTATTAGAATATGCAGAATGTGATGACTAAAATACAAACAACTCACATATAGCAAATTTTTTGTACATAATTGATTCTTTAAGTTCTTAATGTGTACAAGATATAACATTCATTATGATTGAACCAACATGACTATTTATAAAAATCAATAATAGAACTTTGGGTAAGGAAAGTAAAGTCATAATTTCAATTTCTGATAATTTTAAAATAGAATCAATTTTATCAATATATTTCAAGCACTAAAAATATAATCTTAAAATTTTTAAGTGTTGAATCTTGAGGGGTAAAATAATCATTTTTTATAGTCACAATTAATTAAGTAAAATTATATTGAATTTATGTATTTAAGTGTGTATATTCAGACAAATTAATATTGCAAAATTCAAGCTAGGGCACAAGTAATGAAAAGTCAAATATGTTAATTTTTCAAGTCAACAACTTTATCATGAGTGGTGACAGGGACAAAATAAAAAATTTAATTTTTTGTTAAAAAATTAAAGTCAAATTTGGTCAACTATGATGATAATCTTCATTTCCAATGGCCATAAGCAAATCTCAATCATTGAAAAAAATTTTCAAGCAAAATTATGAAGTTCCATATTGCAATTTTTTAAAAAATTTCGAAGCCTGTCATGACCAGCATCATCATCGGCATCATGATCAAGTGAAGTCATGAAACACCCATCATGAGTGATGATAGAGCTGTCATGAGTAATGATGACCAACTCTAAAAGTTGGCTGAAAGTTTCATGACTAGTGTCACCACCAATATCATGAGTAAATGAAGTCATGAAAACATGTGAATTTGAATTTTTCTTTGCACCACGACTATCATGACCAATGAAAATTTTTCATAAGTCATGACAACGTGTAAAGTCACTTTTAATTTGGTGGTTGAATGACTCCATTTGCATTAAATGCACCTCCAATAGCTATTTTTCTCTATGAGGATATAAACACAAGTTTGAAATTAGTTGGAGAGAGTTAATGAAGTTAAGCAAACAAGTTTACAGTAAATCCTTGAGCAGTTAATCTAAAAATTTAATTCTTCAACCACCTAAACTCTAAATCTTTAATTCTTGTAATCTTTTTCACCTCAAGAGCATTCTTAGGAGTAAGTTATTGAGTGTTTAATTCTTTTATTCAATAGTTCAATAGTGAGATTGAGTGAGTTGGGTTAGATTTTTTAATACCTATAAGCTAAAAGGATTACTCTTAGCATTTGGGTTAGAGTGTGAGTCTTAGAAAACACTTAGATTTGAGTGTGAACCTTATGTAAAACACTTGGGTGTGTTATCTTAAGATTGTAAGGGTTTTATCTACACCATGAAGTTGATTGATAATGGATTAAAATTTTCAACAAGTGTTTAAGGAAAGGAAGTAGGCTTTGAGGGCCGAAATTCTATAAACTCTTGTGTTTTTATTGCTCATAATCATTATCTATTTCAACTTTAATTCTGTTTTAAGTTTGCTATTGAGTGTAAAATCAAAATTGCCTATATTTCTTAAAAAGCCAATTCACCTCCCGCTCTAGGCACCTATGGAATTGCATTTGGTATCATAGCTTTGGTCTCTATTTTTAAAGATTTAACCATCTTGGAGAAAAGATCATAGCCTCCACAAGTCAAGTTATTGTCGTCCTTAATGTTCATGGTCCTAGCTACATAAGACCTCCATTTTTTTTATAGAACCAATTATGCATATTGGAGAAACAAAATAGAGACGTTATTAGATAGTAAAAAAAGTCAATTTATGGGATATTATTGAAGAAGGTTGGAGTCCTACTGAAAGATAAAGATGGCAATGAAGTGACTATTCCTAGAAAGGAATGGAATGATGAGTAATCAAAAGTCAACTTGAGAAATAGAAAAGCAATTGCCATCTTTTATTATGGTTTAATTAGGGAAGAATAGAATGGAATAGAGCATTTGAAGTTGACTAAGGAAATTTGGGAATGTCTAATAACTAAACATAAAGGTACTAATCAACTTAAGAACAAGAAATTGCAAATGCTTGGAAGAGAATATGAGTTGTTTAATATGAAGCCAAATGAGAAAATTGGTGAAATGTATAGTAGACTCATTATTCTTATCAATGTTATGAGAAAACTTGGCAAGAAATTTTTAATTAAAGATGTCAACAACAAAATCCTTATGATTTTGCCTAAAAAGCTAAGTTTTCTTCAATTGAAGAAGCAAATATACCTCTATACTCTACTTACGGATGAACTCCTTAGGAAGCTTCTTACCCATGAAATTAAAATGAATCAAATAGTTAAAGAAGAGAAGACCAAAAAGGATAAAAGTATTACTCTTAAAACAAGTAGAGACATTAGTGATAGTGACTCAAATGAAGATGATGATGAGTTTGGTATAATTCGAAGAAAAATTAGAAATCTCATCATGAAGAAGAGAAGAGGCTTCAATAAGTAAGATTCAAGCAATAAAGATCAAGTCATTTACTATGAATATAACAAACTGAGTCATATCAAATTTGAATGCCCAAAGTTGAAGAAATCTTTTAAAAAGGATAAAAAGTTTAAGAAAGAAAAGAAATAAGCAATTAAAGCAACTTGGGATGGTTCTAGTGAGACTAGTGATGATGACACCAATGATAAAGTTGCTAATCTTTACTTCATGGCATTGGAGGAACCTTCAAATGATGAGGTAACTCTAGACTTTGAATCCAATGATGAAATGTTACTTGCTTGTGAGAAATTGATGCACAAATGCGATAAATATTTATCTAAAATTAATTCACTTAAAGAAATGGTAAAAACTCTAGAAGAAGAACTTGAGAAATTAAGAACCTTTAATGAAGAGTTGACTAATTCATTGAATGAAAGTAATTCTAAGAAAATTGAGATTGCAAATGAAAATGCAAAACTTATTGAGCAAAATGTGCTTTTAGAAAATGAAAATGGCAATCTCAAGGAATCCATTTCTAGATTTAATAGAGGAAAGGAACTTATAGATGTAATAATTTCCATGACTTCCACTCCCTTGAAATCTAAAAGTGGTATTGGCTTTGAAAACACTCATGCTAGTTCCTCAAAAGTTATTAACCTAAGTACTTAAATTACTAAGGTTTGTAAAAAATCTAGTCTTAAAACTAATGGACCTAAAAGGTCTAATGGTTACAAGACTAACAATTTTAGAGCAAATAGCTCAAAAGGACCTAAGCCTAGAAAACCTAATCATACTCTTTCTCATGGTTTTCATAATTTTAAAATGAAGGAGTATGCACAAAATGTTAGATGCCATTATTGTGGTGTGATGAGATATAAGAATTCTAAATGCTATATTAGAAAGATTCATTTTAGTTACTCAAATAATTAATATTTCAATGCTAACCCCCAAGGATCTAAATATGTTTAGGTACCTAAAGTGAGATGAACTATTTCGTTGTATGTGTACTTGGAATCCACAACATGTAAAGAAAAGTGGTATTTAGATAGTGGATGATTAAGGCACATGACTGGGAAGGTCAACCTCTTCACTCGTTTGGAAATGAAAATAGGAGGTAAAGTTACTTTTGGTGACAATGCTAAGGGTAAGATTATTGGCATTAGTCAAGTTAGTAAGAAAGACTCACTTTTATTGAAAATGTCCTTTTAGTTGATGGTTTAAAGCATAATCTACTTAGTGTTAGTCAATTATATGATAAAGGCAATATAGTGACTTTTAAACCCAAGGAATGCTTTGTAACTCATATGAAAGAGAACAAAATCATTTTCAAGGGTGAAAGAGTTACCAATGTTTATACTATTGATTTAAGCTTTTGAATAACCAAGGTGTTGAGTGCTTTATTGCTATTAAGGATGACACTTGGATGTGGTATAGGAGATGTAGTCATGCTAGTATGGAGCTCATTGGAGATCTAAGTGAGGGTGATCATGTCATTGGCCTACCCAAAGTAAAATTCCAAAAGGATAAAGTATGTGGAGCTTGCCAAATAGGTAAGCAAGTGAAAAGTTCTTTTAAAGCCAAAAATAAGGAAACTTCCACTAGACCTCTTCAATTATAGCATATGGATTTATTAGTCCTTGTAGAGTTATTGACCTAGGTGGTAAGCACTATGCATATGTCATTGTCGATGACTACTCTAAATACACTTGAGTACTCTTTCTTGCTTATAAGGAGATAGCTTTAAAGCATTTAAAATTCTTGCAAAATGAATTTAAAATGAAAAAGGTTTTAAAATTTCTTCCTTAAGAAGTGACTATAGAAAAGAATTTGAAAATGATTATTTTAAAACCTTTTACAATGAAATGGGAATATCTTATAATTTTTCTTTTCCTAGAACACCTCAACAAAATGGGGTTATGGAAAGGAAAAATAGAGTCTTGGTTGAGATGGCAATAACTATGCTTAATGAGTATAATTTACCTAAATACTTTTGGGCCGAAGCCATCAATTTCGCTTATTATTTTTCAAATAGAGTTTTTATTATACCTATTTTAAATAAAAATCCTTATGAACTATGGAATAAGAGAAAGCCTAAGATTTTATATCTAAGGGTATTTAGGTGTAAATTTTATATATTAAATACTTAGGATAACCTTGGAAAATTCGATGCCAAAACCAATGAGAAAATCTTCTTTGGCTATGAAACTAATAGCAAGTTATATAGGGTCTTCAATAAAAGAACCTTTGTGGTAAAAGAGTCCATGTACATTATTTTTATGAGATTAATCCATTTGAGCCAAGAAAGGTTATTATTGTTGATGATGATGATGTAGGTGTTCTTGAAGAGCTAAATCAACAACAATGAGCAATTAAAAATGAGCAAGACATTTCCCCTCCAATTTAGTATTCTCAAAACATGGTAGATGCTCAAAAGGAAAAAGTTGTAGAGGAACAAGTGGCCCCCACAACTTCAAGTGTACATAAAGGCCTACCTAAAGAGTGACACTTCAAGAAAGACCACCTTAAGGACTTAATCATTGGTGAACCATCAAAAGGGGTAACTACTAAACACTTTTTTAAAAATTTAAATAGTCTTGCCTTTATCTCTCAAATTAAGCCAAGGAACATTGATGAGGCCTTAAATAATGAAAGATGGGTTCTTGCTATGCAAGAGAAACTTAATCAATTTGAGAGAAATAATCCCTAGACCTAAGAATTATCCTATAATTGGCACCAAGTGGGTTTTTAGAAACAAATGTGATGAACTAAGTGCAATTACTAGGAATAAGGCTAGGTTGGTGGCTAAAGGCTACAACCAAGAAGAAGGTATAAATTATGATGAAACATTTACTTTAGTTACTTATTAGAAGCAATTAGTATGCTTCTTGTATATGCATTATACATGAATTTTAAGCTTTTCCAAATGGATGTAAAGAGTGCATTATTAAATGCTTTTATTGAGGAAGAAGTATATATTGAATAACCTTCGAGTTTGAGTAACATGACTTTCCTAACCATGTTTTTAAATTTTCAAAAGCTTTATATGGTTTAAAGCAATTTTTTAGAGCTTGGTATGAAAATTAAGTACATTTCTTTTGAAAAATGACTTTTATAAAGGTAAAGTTGACACCACACTTTTTATCAAAAAGTATAAGTTCGCATTCTCATTGTGCAAATATATGTGGATGATATTATATTTAGTGCTACTAATGAACTTTTATGTGAAGAATTCTCTAAATGCATGAAGAGTGAATTTGAAATGAGCATAATGAAAGAAGTTAAATTCTTCCTTGGATTCCAAATAAAACAATGCACAAGTGGAATATTCATCAATTAAATAAAGTACACCAAAGACTTGCTTAAGAGATTTGGAATGGATAGGGCAAAAGCTATAAGAATCCTATGTGCACCACCATCAAGCTTGATAAAGATGAAAATGGTAAAAGCATTAATAAAAAGAAATATCGAGGTATGATTGGTAGTCTTCTTTATTTTATCATAAGTAGGCTTGATATTATGTTTGCCGTGTATATGTATGCTTGTTTTCAATCTTGTCCCAAAGAGTCACATTTGAATGCGGTCAAAAGAATTTTAAAATATCTTATTGGCACATCTCATTTAGGACTTTAGTATCTTAGAAATGCATCATTTGATTTTATCTATTATTTGGATGCGGATTATGCTGAGAATATCGTGGACAGGAAAAGTACCTCTGGTACTTATCAATTTCTAGGAAATTCTTTTATTTCTTTGCTTAGCAAGAAACAAAACTCAATTACATTATCTGCTGCCAAAGCGGAGTACATTACTGTAGGTTATTATTGTGCATAAGTCTTATGGATTAAACAACAACTCATGGACTTTGGATTGGTTCTTGATCAAATTCCAATTAAATGTTATAACACTAGTATGATAAATTGGTCTAAGAATCCAATTCAACATTCTAGGACTAAACACATTAACATTAGACATCATTTATTGTATGATCATGTGCAAAAAGGTAATGTTGTATTAGAATTTATTGATACAACAAATCAACTTACGGATATATTTACTAAACCTCTTTATGAAGAAAGAATGTATTAGCGATAGGCATTACTTACCTATTTATTATATTCAATATAGAGTTCTACTTGTAAATAACTACATGCGTGTATATATTTACAGTACATTAATATACAACATGTGATTGATTTTCCCTGCCAAATACTAAACTTCACTTGGTATCAGAGCCTTGCTCATTATGGCCTCAACAAATTCCTCAATGTCATCTTCTTCTTCTTCTTCCAGCTCCATAAATACCTTACTAACTCTTATTTCTTTTTGCTACCACCAACTTAAACCATACCTTCTCATCTTCAACAAACTTTCTCCATTAAAATTTATTCTAAAAATTACATACCCTAGAAACTCCAGTTTTAACCTTTACTTAATTTTTATAATCTTTATAATATCTTGAATGGAACTGAACTTGCTTCACCTAAAGAAATAATCAACTCAACCTCTTCCACTTTAGAACTAAACCCTACTTACCAACAATGGTACAACAAAGATTAGTTGCTATTATCTTGGCTTCTTTCTTCAATTTTTGAGGAAGTATATCCTCATCTCATTGGACTTAATTCATCTTTATCAGTTTGGAAAGCTCTTGAAATGGCCTATGGCATTATTAATAATGCTCAACGAACTCAGCTATATATTGAGCTCCATAATCTTAAGAAGGATGATAAATTTGTATCTGTTATCTCTTTCAACTAAAATAAATTACAGATTCACTTGCATTAGCTAGCCAACACTTAGCATTGGCTGAATTTAATGCAATTATTTTCAAACAACTTTCTTTTGATTACAATGGCATAATTGGTGCCCTTTAACAACATCTTGAGCCTCCATCTTTTCATGAGTTGCATAGGCAACTCATTACTTATGAGCTATTGGTTAAAACTCAATAAGCTTCTTTACCTTTAGATCATCTTGCTCATCAGTCTTTATTCTTTACTTCATATAATTTTTTGCCATATTTCAACCATGGTTGTGGTGGCCATTATGTTTTTTATTTTCAAAATTGAAAGTAGTCACTTTCATGCCAAATCTATAGCTATAATAACTGCTCTGCCTTTGAATGCTGGCACAAGTTTGATCAGAGCTTTAATTCCTGATCTACTAATGACAATCATTTTGGTAATTCTCAGCCTCAACAATCCTTCTTTAATCCTTAGGCACAACTATCCTTACTTGGATCACCACCTATTTCTCAAGCTAGTTCGGAGTGGTATCCGAATAGTGGTGCTACCCAGCATATCATATTAGACTTAGCTTCTCTCCACAGTGTCAAAGAATATAAAGGTAATCAATAAGTTATTGTTAGTAATGGTAAAAGTTCACCATTGATCATATCAATTAAGGTTCAATGTCCACCATTTATAGTACTTCTCTTTTCCTTAAGAATGTTTTACATGTTCCTGACATTACAAAACCTTTGGTTTCGGTTAAAAGATTATGTACTAAAAATAATTGTTCTATTAAATTTCACCTTTCTTATTATCTTATTAAGGATCATTAGAGGACCAACATTTTGCTTCGAGGAACGAGTGACTTAGGGCTTTACAAGCTAAATTCTACACTTGTCCAACCTTCTCCTTCCATTACAACTTATCTTACTTGGAAACTTAGCACCAGTGGATGGGACATCCAAATTCAGTTATTATTCATAGAGTTATCAATTAATTTCAACTTCCATGCAAAAATAAAAATATTATTTTAAATAATTATCATGCATGTAATTTAGGCAAATTACATTGTACTAGTTTGTATCTTACTTATCATAGAAGCTCTCAACCATTAGAATTAATCCATTCTAATGTATGGCCAGCTCCTATTCAATCTTCCAATGGAGATAAATATTTCTTAATTTTCATTGATGATTATTCCTTGTTTACATGATTTTTTCCACTTAAAAAACAAAAGTGATATCTCTCATATTTTTATTCAATTTCAAACCTTTATTCAGAATCAATTAACACAAAAATTAAATCCTTCAATTCTGACTGGGGTGGGGAATTCTATCCACTTTTCACTCATTTCAAAACTATAGGCATTTTGCATCAAATAACTTGCCCTCATGCTTATGAGTAGAATGGAACTGCTGAAAGGAAAATAAGACATGTTGTTGATATTAGCCTTTCATTATTGGGACATTCTAATGCGCCTTTCAAATTTTGGCATTTTTCTTTTAAAACTGCTATCTTTTGAATCAATTGCATGCCATATAAATCTCTTTCCCATAAAATTCCATTTCAAGTTTTATACAAAAAACTATAAGATTATTCTTCTTTATGAGTATTTGGATGCACAATTTATCCTCTTTTATGCCCTTTTAATCAACATAAGTTTTTTTTTTTAGAATAAAGTCCTGTGTTTTTCTAAGAAAGTCATGTGGACATGCACAAAAATAGACAACAATCCTAATTCAACTAGGAATAAACTTTTCAAGGAAAATTTGCTTCCTATTTATTGAACATTTGCATGGTCAACTTAGTCACCATTTTTATTTTGACATTAAAAAATAATGTTTACATAATAATAATTTTTTGTTTAAGTGGTTGAAGTGTAAATTAGATTTTGAAAGACTAAAAATGAAAGTCAATAAATCAACCTTAAAGGCATGAGAATCAAACTCAAATAACTCCTCATTTATGCATCCCCAAGCAAAGAAATAACTTAAGATGCAAAGAAGCTTTAAAGTACTTAAAAAGGATCAAATTTCCTTCATGGTTAACTCTGGTTAAAGGGCTGCTCACTCTGGTCAAAGGGCTGCTTAGGATTGTGATCCTAAGGAGACTAGACTGCAAAGACACAAGTCAACCATAGATTTTCTCCATTTCTCACAATCATTTGCTCATGATTGTGAGGCTACTACTCATGATCATGAGCATGATCTCATGATTCTGAGGTAGTCATGACTCAAGTCATAATGGCTCTTTACAACTCTAATGACTAGTTTTTTTTATGCTTACGATCCTGAGCAAGCATTTCACTACAAAAGGTTAAAATTGGATTTAATGAAGAAGACATAAATTAGGGACAAAATTAATGACTCTCAACAACCATTTTTCACTCTCTAACTATAAATTAAAACCTGGAACTTCATTTAATAAGTTAGACAAGTTGGTAGAAGCAATTGAATTCTTTGAACAAATTTTCTATTCTCAAAATTTCTCATTATAAATGAGTGTTGGTTGTGTCCTAGGTTAACTCTCTTTTTAATTTTCTTTCTTGGGTTGAAAAAGGAAAATTAAGAGTTAATGCTAATGAATTAGGCTCAAGTGTAAGCCTAAAAAACACTTGAAATCATTGTTGGGTTAGAGCTTAGCCTAGAAAAGCTCTTTATGTTATAAAGGTTAGAGTTGATCCTCAAAACTCTTGTAAGTTCAATCTTCATTAATAAGATTAGTATGGGTGTTGAAAATCCTAACTTGGGGATAAGTTAGGTGGAGACATAGATTCATATGTGAATTGAACTCTTTAAATTCTTAAGTTTCTTTCTTACTTTACCATTTAAATTATGGTCTAGCTCTTGAACAATTCCTAATCCTTTCTTAATTTTTTATTTGCCATATTCACCCCCTATAAGGCCCTTTTCACTATTCCATCAAGGACAAGCTACCACTATATAAAAGACCCTCAAGGTATGGAATAAAGGAGAGATCATATCATACATCATTCATCCTTTACATATTACTTATATTACTCATGTACACACTAGAGTAGTTTTTGCATTAATAACAAGGATTCAGAGTTCAAGCATTTAAAGGAGACGAGCATTCAAGATCAAAATTAAGGGGATTCTAAACTCTTCTTCTATTTTCTTAAAGATATTTGCTATAATTTCCATGAATTATGTTTTTATAATCATAAACATGTTCAGTTAGATTTTTATTATATGTTAGAAAGGTTCTGAGTAGCTTGGGGATGTATTAACTCTTACTTTTATTTTAATTTAGTTTAACTTCTTGCATATGGATTTTGTTCTTATGCTTAATGTATATTTAATGTCTAATATAGTTAAAGTATATTGAGACTGGGAGGTAATATGATTGGGGCTAACTGCAAGTATATAAATTGCTTAAGTAATATAGTAGATTAAGTACGAGTATCGTTCCCTCAAGGAATAATGTTAAATACTAATTCACTTTTGTTAACTATTTGTTTGAATAATTAAATGAAAATTCAGAGATGAAAACTTAAATTAAAACTGAATAAAAACTAAGAATAAAAATAACTTAATTCAATGCAAATTAATTTAGAAAAATAATTAATAATGAATGCATGTACTAGAAATTCACGTTTCATTTTTAGAGTTTATCTATTAATTAAATAAACTTTACTTAACCTAATCTAAATTTTTGCATATGATGCTTACCACTAGTAATCTTATAATTCTCTCTTAAGTAATTAAAAGATAATTTAATTAATTTAATTGATAATCTAAACTTATGGACTCTTGCTTCTCTAAGCCAAACTAACAAATCCTTAATTAAATTTCTAGCATAAGGTAATTCATGTAATATTAAGTATTCAGAAGGTCTCTTAACTAAATTGAACTTAATAGATTTTAAACTAGATCTTAAGTCATTAATCTCCTCTCAGTCTCAAAATAACTTATATGAATATTCAAATTAAACCTTAAATATAAAGCATGCATCACCTCTCAGTCTTAACAATACTTGACCCTAACCAAACATTGAATATCATGAAGCACAAATTTAAAATCCAAATGCAAGAAATCAGACTTCGATTAAGCAAAAAGAAAGTTAATTAATACATCCCCAAAGCTATTAAGATCCTTCCTAATACACAATAAAAACTTTGCCTAACATGCTTAAGGAAACAAAAATAAAAGTATAAGAAATCTTAGCAAACATAATGAAAATAAAAGAATTAAGAAGAAGAGAAATTATGGTCTTCAATTCTTCAAAATGCATAGCTCCTTTTAATGCTTGAAACTTCTCCTCTTGAATCCTTACATGATGTAGAATTACGTTGAATGAAGTATATCCCCCCTTTTAGTCTAATAGCTTCTTATATATAGCTTAAATGCATCCTTGCTTAAGTTGGAATAGAATTAGGCTTATGAAATAACCAAATCTTAATAAAACTAGGATACTTGTACAACCCTGTGTTAGAAACCTAACTTCAATCCAATTTTAGTCCTTGAAAATGAAAGAATCAGCTTTAGATTTCTTCATGAAAATTGTAGAATTTTCTTTTAGCTTTTTATAGCATCTTGAATTATCTTAAGTAGAACTTTTTAGCTCAATTTATGGCCTAGAAACTAAAGCATGTGCAAATTCAAACTCACTTAGGAAGGACCAGATGGCTATGTCCTCTCAATCGCATGGTTGTGTGATATATTCTTCATGCCATCTAGAGTGTAGCCCACAGCTGTGAGGTTGACATCACATGGTTGTGCTATTAACAAGTGTGATTCTCCTTCTTTTAGAATATATAGCACAGGTGTGTGATGAAACTTTTTTTTATCATTTGAGCATCCAGCTTCATTTGCATGGTTGTATGGTCAAAGCACACAACCATGCGGTCTTTACTTCATATTTTCAAATTGCTCTTCAATTTATTCTAATCATGAGCTAAACTTAATCTATTAAACTTCAAACACCTTATACTTACTCATCCTACATGGAAACACTTAAAAACCTTAAACACCTTTAAACTTATTTGAAAAACTTAGAATTTAATAACTTAACTACATATATTCTTCTAAAATTCTATGAATATGTTAATGAACTCAAAAGTAATTATGTTAACTTAATTACGCTTATTTTAACTTGAAAAAAAAACATACTATGACTCTAAATAATTATTTTTATGCATTTATCAACTCCCTCACTCTTAGATTTTTACTTGTCCTCAATATATAAACTTACCAAAGTACAAACACATTTAAAAATAAATAATACATACTTAACATAGCTCTAATCTTATTAAAACCAAAGAATAAAAATTAGTAAAATATAGTACTTCTCAATGGAATTAATGAAAGACCTATAGAATAAAACTCATAGATCATAAGCAAATTTGAAAAATTTTAAATGTTAGAAATCCCTTAACCTCAAGAATGATAGCTAACTAATATACTTTTCAAAAGAAAGCTTTTATTGCTTTATAAATGCATTTTAAGCTCTATTTTACCATTTTTTTTTCATTTTTTTCTTTTAGCAAGTGTGTTTTATGCTCCATTGTGCTTTTTTTTTTCCTAAAAAAAACTTTGACAAGTGCATTTTATGCTCCATCTTGCTACATTTTTCAATTAGTTATTTTCTACCATAGCTCAAAATCAAAGGTAGTTCTAATACTTAAAATCATGTGAATAAAACAAAATCTCCACAAAATAGTCTTCCACGCACGTTTCACTCACTCAAAGGAGAAGTACTTTTTAAGTTAATCAAACTCTAATACTTATTCCTAACCTAAGGTTTTTACACACAGAAGAACTAAATTAAGCCATGATTATACTAACAAAACTCAACCTAATATGCATAACTTATAACATTGATAAATGCAAAACTTATAAGGTAAGGAAATTGACAACACTTAAAATTGATAAAACTCACAATATGAAAATTCTACAACAAATGCATAACTAATCAAATCTTTATAATTTAGGGATATATGTATAAAATTCCAAATTTTCTTTCAAGTTTAAACTAAACCACAATACTAAGCAAAATCAAATTAACTAATAAAAAATAAAATAAATAGAAGTAATAAAATAAAGTAAAAAATAAAAAGAAAATAAATAGAACACAAATATAAAAATAAAAAAAGAAAGAGAGATACTCCCCCAACACTTGAATTGAGTATTATCCTCAATGATCTAATGGAAGGAAGGACTATTAAAAGCATATAAGGAAAAAGTAAAAGAAAACCAAGAATATAAAATAACATAACTTAATGGAAATGAAGCACACAGAAATGCACAATAACATTAATAGTGAGAAAAATAGAATAAATAGTCTTGATGAAAATAGCAAAAAATAAAAATAAAAATAAAAACTAAGAAATAAACATAACTTGACAATAAAAAAAACACTTGAAATAAAACATAAAAATAGTAAAATAACACTTCAATCATTCATTATCTTTGCTATGGTCCTCTTCATTATCATCATGCTCATCTCCTTCTTATTGTTCTTCTTCTTGAGTAGAACCATGTATATGATCTTTTTATAGGTTATGAGATGGGGAAGGATATGGTGGAGGAGTGAAACTTTGATGATCAAAGTAAGCATCTAAATTAAAACTCATTCTAGTCATATTAATATTGATCATTCCAACCACATTCTCCAAATTATGCATTCTAATATCCATGGCATCCATTCTTATGGCAAGAGTTTCCACTAACATTAAAGGTGGTGGAGTCACATCCAACTTTGGTTCATCTTAAGGTTGGGTTTCTTTTAAGTGTTTTTTAGGTGGTTGAGCACCTCTATTATGGGGTTTCAACACATAATGATCCTTTAAATGCTCAACTAAACTCATTTTCAATATCATATTAATGGTGATTTTCATTTCTCCCTTACACTTAGGATAAGAAATAAAATCTAAATCAAACCCAATACAACTTGCTAAAGCTAACACTACTCATCCCATTAGCTCCTTTAGGAGTCTTGGCCACTTTATTCAATCTCAATGCAAGTATTATAGATCATCAATTTTCCTAGAATTCACAATAGCATGCAAAATCTCTAATTCATAATGAGTAAGATTCCCATCACTTTCCTTTCTACCAAACAAAGTATGAGAAAGCAACCTATGCATATACCTTAAGGAATGAGATACAATATGAGAAGCCTTAGCATGTCTAGTGAGGAATGGATCATTAAGACTAATGATGTGCCTCTAAAACTCAATTTTATCAAAAGGTCCTTTAAGCGATCTGTTTCTTATTTTTGGTTTCGAGGCAAATTGGTTTCGTAAGGATCTTTTTATTTTGTTTCCTTAGTACATGGAAAATTTACCGATTAGGGTTAAATGATTAGTCTCAGGAGGAATGAGATGCTTTTTTGATTTTATGGAGTCGCCACCTGATTTTAAGAAAATTAGGAAAATAAAGGGACAACATCAAGTCACTCAACGAGTATTGCCCATAGTAGAGATTTTTAGGTTTGGGAGATTGCATATAATTTTTTAATTATATCTCATTATACAATGTTTGATGTATAGCTACCACAATACCTTAATTTCGGTAATGACAGTTTGTATAACATTCACACAATTCATCAAATAGTGGAAGATAATAAAGCTAAAGATATTACTATTACATCACTTTCCTAATAAAATACATATAAAAGGAAAAAGAGATTGCAGAAAAGTAAATCTAATTTAGATATGATGAATTTACAAGGTAAATATGACCATTAACACAACTTACTCAATCATATGAATAATAGGATAAGCAATGGACACTTGATCACTCAAAAGAGTAAGCAAAATATGGATGATCATGCATACTCGCAGTGATTATTTATGCTATGGTGATATATGATAATAAAATAGGGGTGCATGATATCATCATTGGACCAAAAACATGATGACTCTATTTTGAGATATGAACTTTTCACATTATTGATATTTACGATGTGATTTCATATTTTAGAGCTAGAGGATGCAAAATGATGATATGAAATGAGCATAATAAAGCATAGATTATTCATGTAGCATGCAAAATTACCAGTTTCATCACATAAGCACAAAAATATTCCTAAATGCTATTGATAATAAAATAAAATGCAATCTAATAAAATAAATGTGCTAAAATGATTGTGTGGTCCTTAGATTCGATTGAGCTTGTGTGGGTTTTAAAGCTTTAGCTTTGAGGGATTATCAAACTTTCCTCGTTGAGAGGTTTAAAATAAAAATAGAATGATGCTAGTTTGTATACCTTTAAAGCGTGCTTTGACAAAGATGAGGCCTAGTTTGGTGGAAAAGAGATCTAATCACCTAAAAAAAAGCAATGGGAGAGCGAAAACTATTTGGAAAAGGATTTCCAACACCTTTGATCGGATAGATTTTTGAGTGTGTGTGTGTTTCCACTTGCTCCCCCTTAAATTGGGGTGTGGAGAAGTCTATTTATAATGAAAAATGTATGGAATAGGGGAGTATAGGTGTGGTCATATGCACGTCCTTAGGGCAGAGCGCGTGGTCACGTGCTTGGTGCATGGCCAAATGTGCATGCATGTGCCCATGTGCTCTAACTGGGGCTTATGCAGGCTTTTTTGAGGTTGGTCTTAGGGTTTTTAAGCCTTTCAAATGCATTCTCAAAGTTTATTTTGTCAAATTCGGCCTTAATTTTAGCATGTGGTACTTAGGGGTGTTTATGGCTTTACGCGTACTTCTAAGTGACACACGTAGATCCTCATGTTGTGTTGGACCATTTTAGGATCACTTCTTGAGGTTTTAGAGCCTTTTAGATGTGTTTCTAAAGTCCATTTTGTCAAAATTAATTTCCATTTTTTTCACAAAGTTAGGTCCCAGTTTAACGAGATGAACATCGACCTAACAAGCTAAGTGTTCTGAGAAAGGAATTCTCAAAATAAGCTTCTTATTGTTATGATAATTCTTATTTCATAAGGTCAAAGCATAACTTAATGGCTCAGTGATCAATTTCACACACTGCTGGGGTAGGTTAGTTTAAGGTTGCACAATTTAGAGGTGTTATGAATGAGCAAACTTTAATCATCTCGAAGCTTCATTTCATCATTGGACCTTTTTGGGGATAGTCAAATTTGAGGTATGATAGTTGTCCCCTACTTCACATTTATTGTATAGCCACCTAGCACCAATGTCGATACACGTGAAGTGAATGCAAAAATGTAAAAAATTATTTTCTGAAGAGAGAGGTACTTACCTGAATGTTATGTTATTATGATTCAATTGTTGGGATATTGCCACTATAGCCTTTTTAGGTGTCAAGCGAATATACATATACTACCACTATAACCTCTTTAAGTGTTAGGAGAATAGACATATACTACCACTATACCCTCTTCAAGTATCAGGCGAACAGATAAATACTGCCACTATAACCTCTTCAAGTGTTAGGAGAACAGATAATTATTGCCATTATAACCTCTTTGGGTGTCAGGTGAACAAAATCATGCCACTATAACCTCCTCAAGTGTCATGCAAATAGATAAATACAGCCACTATAACCCCTTTAGGTGTCAGGCGAATAGAATCATGCCATTATAACTGCCTTTGATGTCAGGCGAATAAACAGATACCACCACTATAACCTGTTCAGGTGTTAGGTGAACAAAGTCATGCCACTATAACATCCTTTAATGTTAGCAAAACAAACAGATACTGCCACTATAACCTCTTTAGGTGTCAGGCGAATAGAATTATAAACTCCTCCGATGTTAGGCGAATAGACAAATAATGCCATTATAACTTCTTTAGGTGTCAGGAAAAAAATCATGCCATTATTATTAGGTGTCATGAATCTATATATAGCAAAAAATAAATTTTAATCATAAACCTGAACCCGGATCCAAGTAATTTGATTAATTGATTAAATCTAAGGTTTTTAAAATCTTACCACAAATACAAAAAGGGTAAGATTTCTAGAAGGGAGAGAGGATGTTCACTCTGGTGACACCCTATCTCCAACTTTTAATTTGGTAGTTCGGATTAAGATGTCTTTAAAAGAATCAATCCTCCATAAGTGTACACATGAACAACCCATGATTAAAAATGAATTTTTGTGTGCTAACACTTTCCTTTGACTTCTCACGAATCAAGAATGAAAAGCACTATGTATTTTTGTTTTCTAATAGAGAGAAAAAAGAATTTGGTGGCAGAATAATGAGTGAGTGAAACCCTAGAGAATATAACATATTTATAGACCTCTAAATTATGGTTTTACTTACTAAATGACCTTTTGGTAATTTCTCACTTATTATTGTTCAGATTTTATTTAAAATTAAATCTTTACCTTACCTTAAATAAATAATTTTATATTTATTTAAGATAACCTTTACCTTAAATAAATAAATATTTTATTTATTTATTTACACATAACTTATTTATGCTTGTTAAACCCAATTTTGTTTTGGGCTTATTCAAAGTGTGTGACCCTGTAGGTTCATATGACATTGGCTGTGGTCCTTAAATCTTTATTTAGGCTAACAAGTCATAAGTGGCCCCTAGTAAGACATTATGACTACCCAAGTCATGTGAAGTTAATAATTCGACATAATCTAATATTCAATGAATATTCTAGTCCTTTTGTCACATGATATCTTAATTGAATATAAGGCATAAATTATGTCATCCTTATAGAATTCAATTATATTATTTCTTGATTCCAAGTAGATTGAGAATGATAACTCTTTATCAATTTACTTTAGAATGACTATGCATTTTCCTTAGTCTATTTTGTCAAGGGCCCCATATATATCTTACTTAGATTAAATGAGGGACAAATTCCTTTTCAATCACTCACATTCCTTACATAACTCATTTCATACCTAACAACAACCTATTTTATCATTCGGTTAAAGATAATGTAAAATTGTATCAAAATACAAAATAGTAATGTAGAAAGCCATGATGATTTTAAAGTTAGAGGACTAGGCTAATATTATTGTGATGAGAATTACTTATGATAATTATCTATGTAGTGTTCTCATAATGGGTGAATTCATCACTTTATTTCTCAAATAAGTACCTATGAGTTGACTTAATATCTCATATTCATGATTAATAAAACATAATCATCAATCAACACCATACTAGCTATAATACATTATTATGATTAGGGATAATTTGAATAGAACTCATATTTAATCTAAAAGTTTTACTATCAAGTCACATGCTTGATGACCTTAGTAATAATTGACTATTTAATTAATTATCATAACACAAAATGATAATGAAAAATGCCTATTTATTAATAAAATGATAAAGTCAAAATATGGTCATACATGATTGACCTATTGTATATCACTAACAACAGTAACCTCCTCCGGTGTCAGGCGAATAAATTTTTATAATCATTGTGATTGATGTAATGTGTCCTTCTCTTTTAGTCTTGGTTGGTGATGATATAGTGATAGCACAGTTATGATGTAGTGATGATGTAGTAATAATGATGTCATTACTTATAGATGTTATTTTGATGATTTCAAGTAGGGTATCCTTTTGATGATTCTTCTTTATTTTCTTCTTTTGGGAGGTATTGAGTTTTTAAAAGTGGTGTTTAGACAGATGTAGTCCTTATCAGTGTACTTTTATGTGAGTTTGATGTATGTCTTATGTTCAAATGGAGGTTTAGGACAAGAGAAATGAGACAAAGTCTTAGAGTGCACATACAATTTTATGGGAGCTCGTGGAGGGGGGAAGTGTGCATGGCTGCACATGTGGAGCATGTGGCCATGCGCCTCCCCCTCTCTTTTCTACTTAAGACATGCATTTTTTAGGTTAGGGGAAGCTTCTTTCGGCCTTCTTTGAGTGATTTTGTCTTTTTTTTTAACCCTTTTCAAGTTTTAGGTATTTTCTACTTTGTGTTTTTGCTTTTGAATTTTTGTTTTTCTCTACATCAGAGGGACTGGAGGATATCTTTTTGGATGTGGAGGGTAACTTCACAAAGGCCACTAAAGTTGGGACTTCCACTATAAGGACTAGTACTGATGGTTTGGCACTCAAGGTCCTTAGTTATCTAGGCTTTCATGAGGAGACCTGATTCTTATGGATTACGGTCTGAAGACTAATGCTTGGGCTTATCATCATCGCTAGGTAAGCCCTTCTTTGCCCTTATTTTTTCTGAAGCTTATTAATTAGCTGTCTTTGTTATTTATTTTACTATATGAGGTTATTATAACTATAGCTATATAGTACTTATTGCAACTGTCTATTAAGTTATAGCTTTATTATGAATGTTGATAGTTGATAGCACTTGCTTTATTCTTATTATGATTGTCTTCTAGTACTTGTCATGATGCTTTTCTTTTTGGCTTTTGTCATTGTTCCTATTAAATAACAGAAAAAAGATGTGTTAGTATTTATTAATTGTGTGAATGTTTTATAGCATACCTATTATTTGTAGCCCTGTAGGTTTGTTACTGTTCTATCTGGTAGTTTTAATAAGGTACATGTATTATTAGGGTCTTCTATTGTATGTGAAATAGATGATTGTTGGGAAGGGCTTTGACGGGGTTACTGCTACTTTATCTTATGACTCATATACGTTGAGTCAGATTACTATGTATGCATTGATAGAGAGATGGATGGACACGATGCATACTTTCCATCTGCCTGTTGGGGAGATGACAATCACTTCTTTGGACTTTACTACTATTATGGGCTTGAGATTTTCTTGAGAGCCCATTCCATTTAGTACAAAGGAGTGCTCTTCTGCAGTGGCGAGGAGGTGAATTACCATAGAGTTGCTTGGGGTGGCCACTCCCATGAAGTATGGTTGGCCGTACCTCACTCATTACATTGAGTTTGTTTCTTCTAAGCAGACAATGTACAATGTCAGTCTTGTTTTAGCAGAGTAGTTGGCCCATTGCTTTTTATTCTACTTGTTGAGTGTTGTCATCTTCCTAAACCCTATTACTGCTTGTTTTAAGGGATCTGGATGGCTTATTAAGGTATTGCTGGGGTACTGCTACTTTTGCCCATATGTACTTAGGCCTTGAAGCAGCATGTTGAGGTGGCTTGAGGATCTGCTGATGCTTGTTTATGATGGATGTGAGTAGGAGTTCTTGTGTCTATTCTTTTTGATTTTTATCTTTAGTTTATTATTTCTAACTTCCTAGTTCTAATAGATCTAGGCTTATGAGTTCGGGGTTCTCCCTCGTCCAACCATTTAGCATTTCCTAGAGGATGACTTTCCTAGTTATTCTTGCTGGATTAAGAGGACTACTAATTTGATTGAGGATTGCATAGTGGCTTAGAAGTATATGGGTAAGCTATCCCCTGATCAGGTATATCTGACTCATACTGTGTTAGTTGTTTATCTTTTAGAGATTCTTTGTTCATTCTTGCCTTTTGAGCATATCTTCCTTTGCTGGTGGGTGGTGAGGTCACATTGGATGGCAGAGATGGTGACTATATGGTAGCTGATGAAGAGACAAGTGTTGCTCTTCTGCCTTACTAGAAGAGTGTGGTATTTGGGCTAGTGAGTCCATCATTGATGGGATGGGTTTTTTGTGAGGAGATTCCCTGTTCCTCTCCCTGGTGACATGTTCTAGGGCTATGAGCTTAGTGGTGATGAGCTTGCTATTGCCATGATGGGATGCTCCTCTGAGAGTCTCTTAGAGAGTACGGGCTTGCCTTATGCTGATGTGTTGATCCTTCAACTGATTGACATTGTGGCTAGTGGCACTTTTCCTCCACCTGCACCTCCTCAAGCAGATGCATCTCATCCTTTAGATTCAAGGACCAGGCCATCATGCAAATCATTGAGAGTTACTTCTTTTGATATGGTAGGCTTTTATTCCTATTTTGTATAAGCATGTAACAAACTTTGTTAGTAATAAACTATAATTGACATGAGTTGTGAGAGCTTATCTACAATGGTGAGGATCTCGTCAGAAGAGATTTAGGCCCATTTTAAGGAGAATGAGGCATGTTTTGTATTGAGGCGACTGCCCATGCTAGCAATGTGGCTTCTGGTAGTACTATTCTTAAGGACTTGATGATTTAACCATCTTTGGCTTTGCTTGGGATAGATATCTTTGGTAGAGTAGTGCATTTTGATTTTCCTTGCCCTGGCTTTCCTTAGTCGGATGTTGCTCCTCCTGACACTACCCATGTTCATGTTTTATTTCACTTATTTTGCCTTTGTTTCATTTATTTGGTGAGTGGTGATTGACTTATTTGCTCACTTTTATAGATTCTTGTCTCCTCTGGTTAGTACTAGTATAATGTTGCAGGGAGTGCACAACAGCGCTTTTTGAAGTTTATGACCACTCAGAGGGTATATGTAAACACCCAATTTTGGGATGATGAAGTGTGGATGTGACAAAGGACTTCGATGAAGAAAATGTTATAAATAGGTCTTTAATACTTGAAGTTTGAAACCTTAAAAATCTAAATGTATTTTCAAAAGAGTTTAATTTGTTTTTTTAAAGACTTAATTATAATGTTTTTAGGACCTATTTGAAAAGTCTAAATTCTTTCAGGAGTTCTTTTGTAATTAAAAGTAAAAAAAGAGATCAGAATTTTATAATTTCGATCAAACTTACATAATTTTGGTCAGAATTATGCATGTTCTATCTGATTATTTTATTTTATTTTTGTAAAAATTTGGTTTCCTAAATTTTAATTGGTCAAATAGTATTTATCTAAATTTTTAGGAAACTAAAGTCCTTTTAAAATCAAAGCTATGTGAAAAACAAGTCACAGTAGGATACATTTTCTAGCTAGGTTTTTCCTATAAAAGACTAACTAGAGCTCTCATAAAAAAGGGGAACAATACACAGAAAAAAACACAAACACAAATGGGAGGGAGAAAGAGCAACACGGGGATTTTCTTTGGAGGACCTTTCTTTTTCCTGTACTTTTTAGCTTTTGGCATTACAAAAAAAATTTTTTTATGTGATTTATTAGTTTTCTTTTGAATCAAGGGGCAATAAACTTTTGAGAAGAATAACAAGTTTTTGAAGACCTACTTAATAAACAACGGTGATTTATCCTAGTTTGAGGGGCAACTCACGCCGCATCCATAATTATCATCTTCATTCCTTCTTTCTTTTATTTTTGTTTTATTTTATTATTTTGATTTTATTAATTTTTTATTATTATTTTATTCACTAATCATTGTTTGTTCTTTTGTGTTGATGATTGTGGAGGGGATTACGTGATCATTTTACTTAGGTGAACAAAATCCATGAAGGTCCATGGAATGCCATGGATTGAACTTTGTAGCTAAATATAGTTCCTAAGTTTTTATTTAGTGTCTATTATTGTTTTGATTTTGTTTTTATTATTTTTGGGATTGTATTAATTTTTCTTTTCTTATTATTTTCAATAGCTCATTGTAATAGCCCCAATAGTGGGAATAATGAAATTATGTGTGTGTGATTGTGTGTTTTATTTTAATTAATTGGTTAGTAAAATTAAAGTTTCAATTAGATAATTAATTAAAATTAATGGCTATAGAAATTATTAGGTTGTTTAATTAAAATTGAAGTGGATAGAATTAGGGTTGCTTGTTGATTATTTTATTTTATTTGTTTATTTAGAGTCACTTTAATTAAATTAAGGTTTTTAGAATAGATTTAATCGATTGTTTTTGATATCTTTATTTATGATCACTTTAGAATTAAGGTATGTAGAATTAGGCCCACTAATTTAAATACTTCATAATTTGTAGATTTAGGCCCATTTTTAGAATTAAAATAAATAGACTTAGGTTCATTTAATTAAAATTGAATAAGAATTAGGCCCGTTTGTCTTTAAGCTTACTTGTAAAGTAAAAAATGTAGATTTAGCCCATATAATTAAAATCAACGTAGATTATACTAACTTAGGGATTATGAACTTAAATGAGTGCATTGTTTACATGTATTTTTCATGACTAGTTTGCTTGGAGTTGATTGTTTTAATAAGGGTTTTTATGAAATTGTATGTAAATAGAGAGTAAGATAGTGATTGATAAAGTAATTCTAAATGAACATAAGACTAAAAGAAGTTGGTATTCCGTACCTAAAATCTTCTGGCTATGGTGTTGGCTTTCTTTTATGGAATCAAGTGCCACCTTTTTTTGATTTGTCCTAGTTATTACCCTGGGTGGTGACTCCTTATCTCCACACCATGTCTTTATGATAGTGGTTAGTGTGTTCTTTAGAGCCCTGAGCTCAAACAATGTCATGGTTGCTAAGATCTTGGGCACATGCTAAACCCCGCCATCTACAGTATGCCTTCTTTATTGTCCTATTTATTTTATTCACATATTTTATGTATGCATGTATGATATGCAGGCTGAATATCATCATGCTAGCCATGAATGGAAGCGAAAGTGCATGGCTTATCATGATCGTATTGGTAAGTTGGAGTCACGACTATCTTCCTTTTTAATGAACTATGATGAGCCTGGATTAAATGAGGGAGATGCTTGAGCAGGATTGGTGCTTGCTCTTGATGGCAACCATGACCGATGTAGTTGTTTTAGGAGCTAGGTGTAGGACTTTTGGCTAGTGGTTTACTTTGTTGTATCATCTTCCTGAGGTTATGGACTCTAGGGGTTGTATCTGGGCATTTATCCCACATGTGCTGTATGATACTTATATGATGATGACTATATATGCTTCTTGTTATATATCATTGATGATGTTTGCCATTACTCTTACCTGCCTCTTTTCCCTTTGTTGCTTAAGGTGTCTCCTTTTAAAAGCTTTTTGCACTTAGATGGCTTTTCTTTTTCTTCCTTTTTTTGCTTGAGGTGTCTCCTCTTGAAGCTCTTCATACCTAGCTGGGCCTTTTTTTTAAGGCTTTGAGGATAGTGGTTGATCTCAAATAGAGAGTTAAGAACTGTGGTCATATAATGAAAGAAAATGCAAAGCATGCTTGATGCAATTCATGATGATAAAATGTGTTGCATTTTTAAAGACATTTTGCATAAATCAGCAATCATTCTCATTTTGTTATTCATTTAAGAAAAGCACACGTCCATTTATACAAATTTCAAACTCACGTTTACCCCTGTTCTTATCTAGCCTTCTCAGGTTTTTTAGTTAAGTATTTTCTCTCTTTCCTTAACTTTTTCCTAGGTTGCCTATTTAGGGTTTTCAACCTAGCAGGAAGTCCCTAACTTTTTCCTAAGCTATTGTTTTTAGGTTTTTAACTTAGCAGGATTTTTTTATGCCTTACACATAGTACTTTTTCAAGCGGTTTGTATTGATAGGGTCAGAAAATTCATTGTCTTCAAAATCCATTAGCTTGATTGTTCCTTTCAATAAGACATGTTTGACCAAGTATAGGTCTTCCTAGTTTGGTATGAATTTCCCTCTTGGGTCTGGAGCATTCTGCCTCATTTCCTTTAATATGCACTCTCCTACTTTCACACTGTTGTGTTTCACTTCCTTGTTGAAGGTTTTGGTTAGTCAAGCTTGATACAACTGTGTATGGTATAAAGCCTTAAGCCTTCGACTATTCAAGAGGGTGAGATTATCGTGCCTCTGTTAAACCCATTATACTTATGGCAGTTCATATTTGATAACTACTCGAAGAGACTTGATTTTTGTTTCAACCAGAAGCACTGCTTCTAATCCGTATACTAATGAGAAAGGAGTTGCTTCAGTTGAAGTCTTGATTGTTATTCAGTATCCCTATAAGGTATATGGCATTCAATCTACCAAATCTTAGTAAGTTTGAGTCATTTTTGACAAAATCTTCTTGATGTTCTTGTTTACAGCTTCAACGGCCCCACTTACTTGTGGTCGGTAAGGAGAAGATTTGTGATGTTCCACCTTATAACTCCTCAGTAGCTCTCTAACTTCCCTTTAGAATTGGACACCATTGTCAGCGATGATGTGATTGAGGATCCCATATCAATATAACATATTTCTTTTGATGAATTTGGCCACTTGCTTGGCTCCTATCCTTGCGAATGATTATACTTCGACCTAGTTTGTGAAGTAATCCATTGCCACTAAGATGAACCTGTGTTTGTTCGAGGTTGTCAGGTGCATTTCCCTAATTATGTGTAGTCCCCATGCTAGGAAGGGCCATGGAGAGGAGATGTAGTGCAATTATATTTGTGGAAGGTGGTTGACATTCCCGTGGATCTAACACTTGTGGCATTTCTTTACAAATTTGATATAGTCTTGCATCATCATTATCTAGAAGAACCCTTATATGATTAGTTTCTTAGCTAGGATTGCTCCATTCATGTGTGAACCATAAACACCCTCGTGTACTTCTTTTATTGCTTTTGGAGCCTCGGTTTCATCTAAACATTAGAGTTGTAAACCATCTGAGGTTCTTCTGTATAACACACCTTAGTGCAATTTGAATTTTGATGCTAATCATCAAATGACTACTTTATCTCTTTAATCTACTTGATCAAGATAGGCTCATTCCTTTAGATATCTTTAGATGTTGTAGAACTAGGGTTTTTTAGCTATTTTTATTTTTGCTATTATGTAGTTCTTATGATAAGGTTGTCCAAATCTGAGTAGGATTAAAGGCTTTATGGCATTCTGGATGGTCCTTCCCACATTGATGCTAGGGAAGGAAGTGCATCTACCATATAATTGTGATTCCTAGGAATGAATTTGCATTTTTGGAAGGACATGGTAAGTAGCCTGAAGTGATCTAGGTAAGGCTTTAAGTATTGCTCTTTCAATTCTTACTCTTTCGTGGCATGGTTGATTACTAGCATAAAATCTCTGAAGATTTTAACTTCTGTAACACCTAGGGATATTAGTGCTTCTATTTCGAGTGTGCATGCCTTGTATTCTGCT
Organism: Mallotus nudiflorus; assembly: GCA_947683625.1. NCBI lineage: Eukaryota > Viridiplantae > Streptophyta > Magnoliopsida > Malpighiales > Euphorbiaceae > Mallotus > Mallotus nudiflorus. The sequence goes on from CANTUR010000984.1 coordinate 199,822, forward strand.
TTGTTTTTTGTGACTCTAAATTTGAACTTTTTGGCCATTGGTACTACTTCACCTTCTGGGGATTTTAATATGACACTGACTCCTATGCTGAACTGATTGACCACTCCATTAAAGTACATGTAGCATCCTTGGATTTCGATGGCTAAACTAAGGTCATCTGGGAAGTCTAATTGGATTTCTTTTGAGTTTGGAATGGGGTTGAGAGCTAGAAATTTAGCCACTACTCTTCCTTTACTACCTTTTTAGTTAGATACTGCACATTAAATTCTATTAGTAACATGAACCACTCGACAAGTTTTCCCACTAGAGAGGGAGCTTCGTAGAGGTACTTCATTAAGTCCATTTTAGGCACAACCTAAATTTTGTAGGATTGAAAGTAATCTTTGAGTTTCTTCATTGCACATACTATTGCCAAACATATCAATTTTACTTGACTATACTTCTCCTCATACAACAACATCTTCTTACTTAAGTAGTAAAATGTGTGTTCTACTTTCGTTTCTCCCTCTTAGGCTAACATTGCACCAATTGCATTTCCTTTGATGGCCAGATACAAGGTTAAAGGTATCCTTGGTTCAGGTGGTCTTAGAATCGATGGATTGGCTAGCTTGTCGAATGCTAGCTAACACTGTTTGTTCCATTCAACTGGCTAATCTTTTTTAAGTAGCTTAAAGATTGGTTCACACACCACTGTTAACTTGGCGATAAATCTGCTGATGAATTGTAGTTTCCCTAGAAACCTAATTTCTTTCTCTATTCTTTGAACTAGTATCTCTTTGATTGCTTTTGCTTTGTCTAGATCCATTTCAATCCCATTCTAACTGACAACATACCCCAACATCTTTCCTAAAGTGACCTTGAATACGCATTTCTTTATATTAAGCCTGAGATTGTACTTTTTAACTCTTTTGAGGAATTTTTCAAGGTTTGACAGGTGTTCTTCATTGGTTTTTGACTTGACCATCATGTCATTGATGTACACCTCTACTTCTTTATGTATCATGTCATGGAACATTGCAGTTGCCATTCTTTAGTAAGTCGCTTCTTCATTCTTTAGTCCCAAGGGCATTACTTTGCAGCAATACATACCCCATTCCATTATGAAAGTTGTCTTTACTTTGTTAATAATGGCCATTAGGATCTGATTGTACCTAGAGAATCCATCCATAAAGGAGTACATTGCATATATGGTGGCGCTGTCAACCAATATATCTATATAAGGTAGTGGGAAATCATCTTTCGGACAGGCCTTGTTCAAATATCTATAGTCGATGCAGATTCTAACCCTTTTGTCTTTCTTCGATATTGGCACCACATTTTCTAACCATTTCGGATAGTCTAATACCTTTAGGAATTTGCCTTGATATGCTTCTCAATGTCTTCCTTCACTAGTTAGGCCCATTCTGGTACGAATCTTTTAGTTTCTGCTTTATCGGTTTGCACCTATCTTTAGTAGGAATGAAGTGTTGAGCAATGTCTCTATTAATACCAGGAAAATCATTATATGTCCAGGAAAATATTTTTGAATATTTTATTAATATTTTTTCAATTTCTTTCCTCTTTTTAGGGGTAACATCTTTAGGAATATGTAGAATGCATGGTTCAAATTTTGTGTCAATGTTAAATGATTCAGTGCACATGGAATGAATGTCAAATATACTAATGTTTTAATCAATGTAATGCACATTACCATCAGGAAAGATGTCAAACAAATAAGCAAAATTTGATTTCATTACATTAACTTTGGAGTTCATTACATCATTAAAGAAAAAGTACATGAATTAAGGAAGTGAAACTTTCTTTGGATCAGTTGCTTAATAGATGGTTCTGTAATTTAGAGCACCCACTATTTGTATGTCTCATCAGTAACATTATTCCTACTACTGGCAGTAAAATGGTGGATGATTCTTTTCCCCCATGTCATTCTGAAGTGATCCACAAACCTTTGTTGTATCCTGCTGCCAGAGAAATCTACAAGCTCAAAAGGTGTATGTTATTTCTCACCAAACTATCTCTTCACCAGTGTTGGATAATAGTGGGTGCATGACTTGAATCCTGAGATTGGCATGTAGTTGACATATGTGTAGAGAGTCATATGTTCTAGCTTTCACTATGGGCACATCCATCTCACTTAGAATTATGGCATATCCTTTATGCATTCGACCCATTCTTGGGCTGTGATATGGGTTGAGCATCCATGAACATCTTTATAGTGTCTCTCTAGGTGAATCCTGGGTGGTATCTCATCCAGTTACCTGTAGGTTTGTCGAGCAGGCTTAACTTTTCTTACAATCATATTTGAAGCAATAAAGGGCTCCCAATGAAGTTCGGACTTTTCCTATTTTTGAGGTCATCTAAACCTTGAATGGTCTCTGCTAAAATCAGTGGGAAAGGAGTCATTTTGCATTCTATTCCTTCGATGACCTGGAGTATCCTATAATCTCCTAGCCTATCATTTGAGAGGGAGAAATATTGCATAAATAGGTAATATATAAGGAGGCATGCCCAAATTAAGGTACCGATCTTCTTGGTGGTGCGGGCAACTAGGACTTGTGTGGGAATCCATTGCTTGCACTCAGTGAGTAGTTCGTCAAGCTTTTATATGCTTAGTTCAAGAAAAGTAGCTCAAAGTCTTGGATATTTTGATATATTGGTTAGTAAAGACTGCTTCTTCAGTCTTGGTAGGGGGTTCGTCCTGCTATGGCATTGAATTCCTTATACAATGGGCATAGTTCTATGGTGTGGAATCAAAATACGTGCTCATGAAGGTCTTAGAATGACATAACAACATTCAAGAGTTGACGGTCAAGGTACACATGTTGGAATGTCTTAGTGTATAGCATTCCATATGATTATAAGCTCTTATAGTTGGCCTTATCAAGGTTATAGAGGAAATGTCTAGTGATGTTGGTTTGGGTTTGGGGATTTTCTACCATAATGCCATCTTCAAGCAGGTGTTGGATCCTAGCTCTTAGTTTTCCATTGCTTCAATAAGAAGATTCAACTTCGTGATCACTCATGTTGTATTCTTGATCATTTATCAAGGTTAGTTAAATGAATGATGTATAACATGTGCCTACAAAATAAAAAGGTAAGCATGTATACATGGAGTGGATGCAAAATCCTATGATGAAAGATGATTATTCCTGTAAGAAAAAGTGGTTAGTACGTGCTTATTTACATGTATGTTATGTATGCATGATTAAAGCTGGTTAGTTTTTCCTACACAGTGAACAAACCAATCACAAGCAAGCTCTCACTTCCGACCTTATTTCTCCACAAGGTTATTCATTTTCTTTCCTAGGTAGGTTTTGAACCTTTAGTGATCAAGGGACTATGGTTTACTCTTAGAACTAGGTTGTTTCGATTTATGTTGATTAGAACTAAAGGGTAAACTGAGGAATGATATTAAAATGTTCTTGAGGTAACCATATGATGTCGATGTGAAGGTTAATTGTCAGGCTTCTAATGATGTTTAGAGTCTGCATGCACTCATATGCATAGGACTAAGGTCAATCAAAGATATCCTAAGTTCTTGCCCCAAATCAATATTCGATATATTTACTATAAGTCATAAAAGTATCATTTGATAGTTTATAATTTGATTTTACTGACATGAAGGTCCATAATCTAGTTGGATTCCTAATCCATTCATTTGATCTGATAAGGATAAATGGATGATGTCTCATAGGTTCTATCATTGAGGGATGTCGTTATTTGTTAGTTTACACAAAGTATTCAAGCTGAGGTACATGATTCTTATCATTCCCCATGGTTCGAGCTTGCACGAAATAGATGAGAATCATGTGGTCTTGAGGATGAATATTCCATGAAAAATGATAGTACGATATAATTCGATGATAGACACTTGGGGTGTCATGTCATTTTATGAATATCAGGTCAGACAAACAACGTTAGGATAAGGATAGCATGCACAACTTAGTAGAATCTTAGTGGATGTTACTAATGGTTTATCTATATGAGCTGAGCAAGGTTAAAAGGCTAAGGGTTCCTTTAGTGAGAATGCCCCTATATAACTAGGGTTACAAAACACTTTTTTGATTTTGTGGAGTCGCCACTTGATTTTCTAAAGGGACAACATTAGGTCACTCAACGAGTATTGTCCCCAGCAAAGATTTACAGGTTCAGGGGATTGTATCTACTTTTTTTTTTTTAACTATTTCTTATTATATGATGTTTAATCTACTTTTTTGACTATTTCTCATTATACGATGTTCAATGTATAGCTATTATAACACCCTAGTTTTGGTAATGACAATTTGTATAGCATTCACATGATTCATCAGATAGTGGAAGATAATAAAGTTGAAGATATTACTATTACATCGCTTTCATAATAAAATACATATACAAGGAAAAAGAGACGAGGGAAAAGGAAATCTAATTTAGATATGATTAATCTGTAAGGTAAATGTGACCATTCACACAATTTGCATGACCACATGAGCAATGGGATAAGCAATGGACAATTTATCACTCGAAAGAGTAAGCAAAATGTAGATGATCATGCATGCTCGTAGTGATTATTTATGCTATGATGATATATGATGATAATATGGGAGATGCATTATGTCATCATTAGACCAAAAATATGATGACTCTATTTTGGGATATGAACTTTTCACATTATTGATATTTATGATGTGATTTCATGTTTCAGAACTAAAGGATGAAGAATAATGACATGAAATGAGCATAATAAAGCATAGATTATTCATATAGCATGCAAAATTGTTAGTCTCATCACACAAGCACAACAATATTCCTAAATACTACTGACAATAAAATAAAATGCAATGCGATAAAATTAACATGCTAAAATGATTGTGTGGCTCTTAGATTAGATCGAGCTTATGTGGGTTTTGAAGCTTTAGCTTTGAGGGATTTTCAAGCTTTCCTCATCGAGAGGTTCAAAATGGTAATAGAATTATGCTAGTTTGTATACCTTTAAAGTGTGCTTTGATAAAGATGATGCCTGGTTTGGTGGAAAGAGATCTAATCACCTAAAAAAAAGCAGTGGGAGAGCAAAAACTATATGGAAAGGGGTTTCCAACGCCTTTGATCGGGTAGATTTTTGAGTGTGTGTGTGTTTCCACTTGCTCCCCCTTAAAATGGGGTATAGAGGTGTCTATTTATAATAAAAAATATGTGGAATAGGGGGGGCATAGGCATGGTCTCTCTCCCTAGGGAAGAGCATGTGATCATGTGCTTGGCGCATGGCCGCGTGTGCACTTGTGTGCTCACGCACTCTTTTACGTATTACGTGCTCTAATCAGGGCTTACGCGGGCTTTTTTGAGGTTGGTTCTTAAGGTTTATGAGCCTTTCAGATGCATTTCCAAAGTTTATTTTTTAAAAATTGGCCTCGAATTTAACACATGACACTTAGGGGTGTTTATGGCTTTACACACACTTCTAAGCAACATGCGCTAATCCTTGGGTTGTGTTCGACCATGTCAGGACCACTTTTGGAGGTTTTGGAGCCTTTCGGACGTGTTTCTAAAGTCCATTTTATCAAAATCAATTTTATTTTTTTCATGAAGTTGGGTCCCAGTCTAACGAAATGAACATTGGCCTAACAAATTGAGTGTTTCAAGAAAGGAATTCTAAAAATAAGCTTCTCATTGTTATGATAATTCATATTTCATAAGGTTAGAGCATAACTTAATGGCTTAGTGATCAATTTTGCACATTGGTGGGGTTAATTAATTTTTTAAGGTTGCATACTTCAGAGGTGTTATGAATGAGCAGACTCTAGTCATCTCGTAGGTTTGTTTCATCATTGGACCATTATGGGGATAGTCAAATTTAAGGTATGACAAGTCCATATTTATTATACTAGAAAGGCATTTTAAGAGCTTTCTTAATATTCCATATAGACATGGTATGATCCATATTTCCTAGCCTAAAATAAATTATAGCATTTTTCTCATTAAAAGAAAACCAACTAAAGAATTCAAACACTAATACCTCATATATTAGATATTGCATTGTCACTCATTCCTACCAACTACGTATCTTGACATACAAATCAATTTCTTCCCATAAATCCACACTCTTCAAAGCTTTAACATTAATGTAGTTATTGGAAACAATTTTTCTTGTACTAATTTGCTCGAATTTTGCCTCATGCCTTGAATTTTTGAATTTTAGGGTTAAAGGAAATGGTTTTGGAGTGGTCGATTGGACTTTTTTGCCTTTATATTGTCTATGATGCTTTCTTTCTCTTCTTGAAATGTTAGAAGATGAAGTGAATAGAATAGGGAAGAAAAGAAAAGATGCAAATATATAAAGACAAAATAAAAAGAGGTTACAAAGAAGAAGAAGAAGAAGAAGAAGAAGAAGAAGAAGAAGAAGAAGAAATTTAAGAGTTTTTATGAAAGAAGAAGAAGAAATATAAAGAATAGAGAGGATTGAATTATGAATATGTTTTTTCTAAACCTAGGAAGTGTTAGTGATATGCACTAGGTCAATCATTTGTGATTATGTATTGACTTTCTTATTTTATTAATAAAGAGGTATTATATTATCATTTGATTTTATGATAATTACATGAATGGTTAATTCTTACTAAGGCCATCAAGTATGTGACTTGATAGTAAAACCCTTAGATTAAAATAAGAGTTATATTCTAATTATCCCTAGCCATTTATTCATTATATGAATATTAAAGTATTAAGGCTCGTATGATGTTAACTGATGGTTATGTTTTACTAATCATAAATATGAGATATTAAGTCAACTCATAGGTACATGATGAGAGATCATGTACTGGATTAACCCACTATGAGAATACTACATAGATTATTATCATAAGTATTTCTTATTACAGTAATTTTATTTCGGTCCTTTGACCTTGAAATCATCATGGATTTCTACATAGCTATTTCATGTTTTGACACATTCTAACATTGTCTTTAACTGGATGATTAAAAGAATGTTGTTGGATATAAAATTAATTATATGAGGAATGTGAGTGATTTAGAAGGAATTTATCCCTCATTAATATGAGAAAGATATCTAAAGGCCCCTTGATGAGATAGACTGAATGAAAATGCATGGCCATGCTGAAATGAATTGATAAAGAGTTATCATTTTTAGTCTACTTAGAATCAAGTCATAATATTGAACTATATAAGGATGACATTCTATGCCTTATGTTCAATTAAGATATCATGTGATAAAGGGACAATAAAATTCATTGTAATTAGGTTATGTCGGATTATTGACTTCACATGACTTGGGTAGTCATAATGTCTTGCTAGAGGCCACTTATGACTTGTAGGCCTAAATAGAGATTTAGGCCCACTGCCAATGTTATATGAACCTATAGGGTCACACACTTAGAACAAGCCCAAAACGGATATGGGTTTAATAAGCCCAAAATAAACTCTGTGGAAATAAATAATTAAAGTGTTTTATTTATTTATTTATTTGTTTATTTATTTTAGATAAATGTTATTTTAAATAAATAAATAAGATAGTATTTTTGATTTGTTTTTAAACAAAATCAGAATATAATAAATGGAAAATTACCAAAAGGTCATTGGTAAGTGAAACCCTAACTTGGAGTCTATAAATATGTTATATTCTCTAGGGTTTCACACACTTGTTTTTGCCTCCAAATTCATTTTCTTTCCTCTTAGAAAAAAAAGACAGAGTTTTTCCTTTTGTTCTTGATTTGTGAGACAGTCAAGAGGTTACTAGCACACACACTCAAATTCATTTTGTGAAGGGCTGTTCGTGTGGATACCTATAGAGGATGCATCCTTTTGGAGACGTCTTGATCCGAACAACCAAGCCAAAAAGCTCGAGGTAAGGTGTCACCGGTGTGAACCTCCTCTCATCCTTCCAGAGAATCTTGCCTCTTTTGCATTTTGGTAAGATTTTAAAAATCCTAGATTTAATCAATTAGTTGAATTACATGGATCCAGGCTTGGGAACGTGACAAAATTTTAATTTTTTCGCTGCGTTTGCATCACGGTACCCAACAGGAAGAAGGCTATTAAGGTGTAAAAACTAAGTGAAAGAGCACAAATATAGAGAGACTAACTATTATAATGGCTAGATTTTTTGAATTCTAGGGAACTACATGGCTGTACGCTACCACTGTATAGTTATATGAATGTCTGATTAAAGGTGTAGAAGGATCACACAACGTACAACCGTGCACTGGTGGCTAATTGGAGTGTTGAGCAAGTTCTTCTAGCACATGGCTGTGCACTAAAGTCTAGTTTGGTGGTAAGTAGAGTGCATGGTTGTGCAACAGAAGCATATAGTCATATGGTAGGCTTTGGTTAGGGCATTACAATGTATAACTGTGCAGTAAAGGGCACATAGCCGTGTGGCAAACTCCTAAAATTTGCCAATACACACTTAAACTTCATTTTGGCTCAAATTTAATCTTTCTTATGTAACAATTACACCCTTTTAGGATTATTAAACTATTTAAAACATAAAATTAAATAACATAAAATGAACACACATACACACTCATGCATATGAATTCAAATAAAAAGGAAAATAAATAAGAAAAATAATAAAGTAACTAATGAAATAATGAAAAATTAAAATGGAAAAGAAAAGAAATATAACCAATTGGGCTATCTCCTATGAGTGCTTTATTTATCATGATTCTAAGCTTAATCGATGCCATTCTTGTTTTATTTTATTGAAAGTGGATCACACAAGTGAAGTACATTAGGTTCCTTAAGCAACTTATCTCCTTATTAAAGTTTCAACCATAGGCCATTAAGAATAAAAGTCTCACCATCTTTGTTCTTAATGTCAATTGCTCCATGTGCATAGATTTTGGAAACATTAAATACACCAGACTATCTTAACTTTAGCTTTCTCAGGAATAGTTGAAGATGTGAATTAAATAAAAGAACCTTATTACATTCTTTGAATTTCTTAGGCTTAATCATTGTGTCATGCCATTTTTTTTATTTTTTTCCTTATAAAGTTTGGCATTCTCATCAACCAAATTTCATAATTCATCCAACTCATTCAATTGAAGAAGACATTTTTCCCTCACTTTCTCATAATCAAAATTCAACTTTTTGATTGCCTAATAAGCCTTATGCTCAAGTTTAATGAGTAAATGACATGCTTGGCCAAAGACCAATTGATAAGATATTATGACTATTAATGTCTTAAAAGCTATTACATATGCCCATAATGCCTTATCTAATATGTTAGGCTAATCTTTGTGAGAGGTGTTAATGGTCCTTTCCAAAATCTTTTTTAACTCCTTATTGCTAACCTTCACTTATCCATTTATTTGAGGGTAATAAGATATAAAAACTTTAAGCTCCACATTGTATCTTGCCATAAGTGTATCAGATTGTTTATTGTGAAAGTGATTTCCTCCATTATTTATAATTGCTCGTAGGGTCCCAAATCATGTGAAAAGTTTCTTAAGGAACTTACATACCACTTTAGCATCATTTGTTATGCATACTTGAGCTTTAAATCGCTTAGACACATAATCCACACATACTAGAATGAATTTGTTTCCATTCAAATAAGGAAATGGTCATGTAAAATCTATTCCCCATAAATCAAATAATTCCACTTATAGTATGTTAGTTTGCATCAACTCATCTCTTTTTGAAATTCCACCACTTCTTTGACACTTATCACATCCCAATATGAAATCCCTTACATCTTTGAATATTGAAGGCCAATAAAACCTATATTCTAGAAACCTTTGATGCTATTTTGTTTAGTCTATAATTTCCTCCATATAGTGATGTATGGAAATGGTGTAAAATGTCATAAATATCTTCATTAAATACACATCAAAATACTATTCCATCATTGCAAAGATTTCACATGAATGGATAATCCCAAATATAACTTTTATTATTATAAGAATAGTCCTTAGGAATGTGTCCACTTGCTAAGAAATTAGTTAGGTTAACAAACCATGGCATCTCTCTTTATTGAATTACTAGTAGATACTCATTGGAAAATTATCCTTAATCAATATATCTTTATTGTTCTCTTGTTTAAAATAAAATATATATCCTACTACAAGGTTTTTTGACCCATTATTATCTTTAATCACTATGTTGAACTCTTATAAAAGTAGAACCCATCTTATGAGCCTTGGTTTAAAGTCTTTCTTAGTTAACAAGTACTTAATCACTGCATGATCTATGAAAAAACCACCTTCAACCTAAGTAAGTAAGATATAAACTTGTCAAAGGAATATATGATGGTTAGCATCTCTTTTTCTATTGTTTTATAATTCAATTAAGCCTTTGAAAGAGTTTTACTTACATAATGAATCACATGTAATTTGTTGCCTTTACATTGTCCTAAAATAACTCTAATTGCTTGCTCACTTGCATTGCATATAAACTCAAATAGTAAACTCCAATCTGGTGGAATCATAATAGGTGTTGAAATTAGGGCCTCCTTCAACCTATGAAAATCAATTTTACCATTGTTAGTGAACTAACAAAGGGACATCCTTTTTATATAAATGAGATAAAGGTCTTGCAAACTTAGAGAAATCCTTGATGAAACACCTATAAAACCCTACATGACCAAGAAAACTTCTAAATCCCTTTATATTTATAGGATATGTAAGATTTACAATTGCTTCTATCTTTGATCGGTCCACTTCCATGCCTTTTGTAGAGATTTTGTATCCCAACACTATACCTTCATCATCCATAAAATGACATTTTTCCCAATTCAGCACAAGGTTGGTTTCTTCACATTTTGCTAATACCCTTTTCAAATTTTGTAGATAGCCCTCAAAGAGTCGCCAAAAACTAAAAAATCATTAATGAAGATCTCCATTGTGTCCTTTACCAAATATGAAAATATAGCCATTATACAATGTTGAAAGCTAGTGGGTGCATTACATAACCCAAAGGGCATTCTTCTATATGTATAGGTACTATAAGGACATGTGAATGTCATCTTTTCTTATTCTTTGAGTGCTATAGCAATTTCATTGTAACATGAATAACCATCTAGGAAATAATAGAATGTGTGCGTCGCTATTTTCTCCAAAATTGATCAATGAAAGGCAAAGGAAAATAATCTTTTCTTATTACATTATTGAGATTCATATAGTGTATATAGACTCGCCATCCACTAACCACTCTAGTTGGTATGAGTTCACCTTTATCATTCTTTACAATAGTCATTCCACCTTTCTTTGTCACATATTGAATAGGAATCACCCAATAACAATATGAGATTGGATATATGATTCCTGCATCCAATAACTTCACAATCTCCTTTTCACCACTTTTTTCATGTTTGGATTTAACCTTCTTTAATGCTTAATTATGGTTATGTGTCCTTCTTCCATTATAATTTTATGTATGTAGTAAGAGGGACTAATCCTTTTATATTAAAAATTTGCCACCCAATAGCTCTAATGCACCTCCTTAACACCTCCTTAAGTAACTCTTCTTAATAATGGGTCAATTTTGAAGAAATGATGATAGTTAGTGTTTTATTTTCCCTAAGAAAAGTGTATCTAAGATGTGATGGTAAAGGTTTTAGTTTAATAGTGGGTGGAAGGATGATAGATGAGGGTGTAGGTTGAGAGTTTTTTTGTTAATGCCTTAAATTAATAGAGTGTGGTGAGTTCTTTAGGATTTGAAACTTTGTCAACTTTAAAACACTTCTCCATTTTAGTAATTTCTTTAGGTAGTTACATGCAATTTTTGACCTTTTCACTCACACAAATGTCTATTAAGTCCATCTTTATGCAATAATCTAAATCATAAGGCTACTTATAGGCTTTGTTTAAATAAAAAAACACACTTCTCATCTCCTACCCTCAAGGTAATTATGCCTTTATAAACATATAATTATGCCTTAGCGGTGTAGAGAAAGGGCATCCCTAGAATCTATGGCACATCCTCAATCTCCTCAAAATCTAACATAAAGAAATCAATAGGGAATATATACTTACTTACCTTGACGAGCACATATTCCATAATTGATATTGGCTTCTTAGTTGAATGGTCAACCAATTGCAAATTCATATTTATTTTTATTGCTTCTAGGCTTAACTTCTTGAATATTAACAATGTCATAAGATTTATGGAAGCTCCCGAATCGCATAAAGCCTTTTGAAATTACAAACTCCTAAAAGTGCAAGGAATGGTAAGACTTCTTGGATGTCTACACTCAAGTGGAAGTTTATTAGTGATTAAAGCACTGGATTCTTTGCTAAGTGTGTTCGTCTCAAATTCTTCCAACCTCTTATTATTTGAGATTAAGTCCTTAAGAAACTTCGCAAACTTAGGTGTGTGAGCTAACATCTCAACAAAAGGAACATTGATGTGTACATTCCTAATCATGTTAAAGAACTTATTCTTCTCTTTGTCTCTTTATTCAATCCTTAACCTTTGAGGAAAAGGAAAAGGTGGAATATAGGGCTATACATTCTCCTTATTGAATTTTGATTTTCCTTTGCTTTTATTTTCCTTAATTGATTCTTTTGCTTGACTTTGTATAGAATTAGACTCCTTTTCCTCCTCATATTGTACTTTTTCTCTAATGTCCTCTTTAACCTTTAGTTCATTCATGACTTTGGACTCTTTAGGATGTTCTAACTCCTTTCCACTCCTAAGGATGATGGCCTTTACTTGCTCTTTAGGATTTATCTTTATATTGCTTGGTAAATTCCCATGCCTTCTTAAAGACATCACATTTGCTATTTAACCCACTTGCACTTCAAGATTATGGATGGATAAGGAGTGATTTTTAAACATCAATTGTGAATCCTTATGAATTTAATCAATTCCCATCTCCATTTTTTATTTATTTCCTCTTGTAATGTCATATTCTTTTCCATCAATTCCATAAATGTATCAAATTTAGCCTCTATTAATGAGCCCTTTTTCTTGAGATAAATTTTGATGGAGAGCTTAAAAATTAGGATTCCTAAAATATGGTGGATATTGAGGTCTTGGTTAGTTTTGCTCCCTTCAATTCCTCTAAGAAAAGTTAGGATGATTTCTCCAAGAGTGGTTATAAGTGTTGCCATAAGCATTCCTTTTTCCTTATACATAGATTGCTCTTTAAAATTTTGCATTAAAGCATAATCATTTATGGTGTGATTTCCATTATAAAGCTCATATAATGAAGTTGATATATTTGATGTAGCATTGATATGCGTCCTTTTCATCTCTTTTTACAATACATCTAATTTAGCATGAAGCATGGTAACTCCATCTAATTACAATAGTCCATTCTTCCTCATAAACATTGCTCTCTCATTTCTCCATATTTGCTTCGTTGTGGTAACTTCTTCATATAATTCTAACAACTCTTTATGTTTCTTATTCCACATCGAACCTTTGCATGCTGAGTCAATATAGTGCCTTAATATAAGGTTGAGTCCCTTATATAAAGATTGCACCAAATCCTATAGTGGAATAAGGTGTAAAGGACATCACTTTTGTAGATCCTTAAACCTTTCCTAACTCTTATAAAGGTTCTCATAATCTCTTTGATAAAAAGAATTTATTTTAACCTTAATTTATAATGCCTTTATTGGTGGAAAATACTTGTTGAAGAAGGTTTTGTACATTTGTACACAACTCATTTTTTTCCTGAATTATTATTTTCCAAGAAGGTCATAATGGGACAAGATCAGTATGATGTCAAGGCACATAGGCTAATGGCGACCATCTACCAATTGTTATTGATGTGGGAGGGTCTTCCTAAATAGGCTTTGTAGACTAGAGTCACCACCTGACTTTTATTGAGAGAAAGTGAATTGAGAACTCACTTTCCTAACCAGAGATTCTATGTTTAGGGGGTAAGAGTTACTTATACTGTTTCTCATTATGCATCACTTAATTACTCATTCCTTCACTCTAGTTTTGATTTTATGATGCATTTACCACATTTAATTGTTAGTCAATTTAAATTGAAAGCGGGGTTGTTGGATTTGGCACACATACACTATAAAATAAGTAAATAAACATTCATAAATCAAATATTTAACAATGCAAACAAGTAAGCAAGTAACACATTGCACATAAGCAAGCATGCGAGAAATAATCAAAATAACTAAGCAAAATAAAAACGTGGAAAGGGATTAAGAATTAAAACAATTGGAAAATTGCCTATTCTAATAAATACATCCAAAATAGAAAATAAAAGGGGAATCGGAATTAAGGATTACATTGCCTTAAGGATTTCCTATTCTATTAATTATAAAATGGAAAATAAGATAAAAAATCTCATTCTAATAAACCTGTAAAACAAAGGTTAGCTTTCACGCACATGCAAGCACACATCACATATATGACAATTTTACATATTTCATTCATTCATGATTAGAGAAAAATAATTAAAGTAACAAAAATAATTAAACAAATAAAAGAAGGATGCTAATGAAAGTGCATGATGCAAGATTTTAGAATTTAGGTATTTTAATGTAAAGTTACCATTTTTATTATAAAAATGTAATTTTATGATAAGAAAAATATAAGGGATTAAAATAAAATAATAAAATGACAAGAATGAGAAAAATAATATGAGTGCAATTAAAATAATAAAAATGATGAAAATGCAATTAATATAAGAGGAATGGTAAAGATGCGTTTATCATAAAAATATGAAGTTTATGATAAATAAGGCAAATTTATCAAAGAGAGAATAGAAATAATAAAGATAATAAAAGTGCAAATAAAGTAATAAGAATGATAGAAACATTACTTTTACCATAAAAATGTAAACTTTATGATAAAAATAATAAATTTATCAAGAAAGGTAACAGAATAGTAAAACTAATAGGAATGCAAACAAGATGATAAAAATATTATTTTTACCATAAAAATATGAACTTTATGATAAAAATAATAAATTTACCAAAAACAAGGCAATAGAAATAATAAAAATAACAATGTGTATATCATATAATAAAAAGGTGATAAAAATACTATTTTCACCACAAAAATGTGAACTTTATAATAAAAATAATAAATTTATCAAGAAAGAAAACAAAAATAATAAAAATAGCAAAAATGATAAAAATACTATGTTTACCATAAAAATGTCAACTTTATGATAAAAATAGTAAATTTATCAAGAAAGAAAAATAATAATAAAAATGCAAATAAAATAGTAAAATGATAAAAATATTATTTTTACCATAAAAATATAAACTTTATGATAACAATAATAAATTTACTAAAAAAGATAATAACAACAACAAAAATAACAAAAATAATAAAAATGCTTTTTTTCATCATAAAAACATGAACTTTATAATAAAAATGACAAATTTATCAAGAAAAAAAATAAAAATGACAAAAATAATAAAAATGTAGAATTAAAATAATAAAGGTGATAAAAATGCAATTTTTACCATAAGAATATCAACTTTATGATAAAAATAGCAAATTTATCAAAAAGGAAAATAAAACAATAAAAATAGCAAAAATGCAACTAACATAATAAAAATAATAAAAGTGCTGAATTAAAATAATAAAAGTGATAAAAATACAATTTTTCCCATAAAAATTTTAACTTTATGATAAAAATGGCAAAAATATAAAAAAGGAAAATAAAACAATAAAAATTGCAAAAATGCAACTAACATAATAAAAATAACAAAAATGATAAAAATGCAATTTTTACTATAAAAATATTAACTTTATGATAAAAATGGTAAATTTATCAAAAAGGGAATAAAACAATAAAATAGCAAATTTATGAAAAAGGGGAAAACAAAACAATAAAAGAGCAAAATAATAACTAACATAATAAAAATAATATTAAAATAACAAAAGCGATAAAAATATTAATTTTATGATAAAAATAACAAATTTATCAAGAAGGAAAATAAAGGGAGCAACAAAATTTAAAAATAAAAATGCTAACTTTAGAACCAAAATAACCATTTTTTATATAAAAAGAAAAACGATTCAAAAATGATGGAAAATGTAAAAATGAATGCAAACACCCCCGGAATTACTTGAATTACTCACTCCTTCTCCATATCTTATAATCAAATTTCAAATCACCACAAAAATCACAACATAATAAACACAATAAATATTGAAAATAAAATGAGATAAAATGCAAAATGATATAAAAATGCAAGAAAGGAGTAGGAGAAGAGAAAACACTATGAATGTAAGTTTTAATTGAGAATGATTAAGAGATCCTCAAAAGGACCAGACAATTACCCTTGAAGCATGCTTTGACTTAAAAGAAGTTTGGTTTGGATTTTGGATCTAACTCCTAAGAAATATGTATTTGGTAGGCTGAAAGTATGTAGAATGGGAGTCTTGAGTCTTCAATTCCATAAAGTTTTGGTATACTTTCCCTTTCTTCCTAAAAAATAGGGTGTGGAGACCTATTTATAGGCAAAAAAAGTGGGTTCTGCAGGCTAGAAGCACGTGTTCACGCACTAAGGGCACATGCATGCATACCAAGGTCACACGTCCATGCACTAAAGGCACATGTTCATGAGCTAGGCACGTGCTCACACACCAAAGGTGCTTGTACGCGCCCCTTTTGGCTTATCAATGCATATGGGGTTTCCATTTTAGGTGTGTTTTGAGGCTTAAGTATGTGTTTTGGGTATTTTTGGCTATTCATGTCGTCTAAGCATGCTTGGGAAGACTTCTAAAGAAATTTTCCCCTTGTTTGGTCTACAAGAAACCTTCATCATTGAATTTTTTGGAGATTGCTGAAATTTTGGTATCAACAACATATCCTCCTATGTAGTGATTGATTGAGATAGCAACCTCATAAACCACGTTTCAGTTCTATCCATGAGTGAGAATTGGAACAAAAGCAACCTAATAGCATCCTTTGAAACTCTATTCATCTTCAACATCCCATAATATTCTATGAACTTGGACATGTGTGCCATAGGATCTTCATTTGGTAGACTATGAAATTAAGAAATTTGGATCTTTTGAATTATATAGGATTTGATCTCAAAGTTTTTTGTAGCTATGGTGGGTATCACAATGAGTGATTGATTATGACAAATGTTATTCCTTATTAAGCACTCCCTCTTTGTCCTCCTTTATTCTCCCTCTTATTAATAAAGAGGATTCCTTCTCAAAGATGTATTTCTAGTGTTGTTTCCATCTTCAATTTGTGGTGGATCAACAATATTACGATCGTTACCACCATTATTTCCTTGAACATCTCCTTGTTCCATGATTTCTCTTACTTGTTACTCATGCCTTTACCTATTAAATGCTCTTTCAATTTCAAAGAAATTCTCATGTCTTAGGATTGAACTATGAGTTCATTGCATATAATACCTAAAAAAATAAAAATTAAAACTTAAATAAAAATAAAATTTTAAATCAAATAATTCTAAGCTACTAATAATATCAACTAACTAATCCTTAGCAATGGCACCAGAAACTTGATTGGGGCTAACTGCAAGTATACAAATCACTTAAGTAATATAGTAGATTAAGGACAAGTATCATACCTATGAGGAATAATGTTGAATACTAATTCACTTAGTTAACTATTTGTTTAAACAAATCAATAAAAACTTAGAGATGCAGACTTAAATTAAAACTGAATAAAAACTAAGAATAAAACTAACTTAATTCAATGCAAATTAATTTAAAAAATAATTCATGATGAATGCATATACTAGAAATTCACTATTCACTTTAGAGTTTACATATTAATTAAACAAACTTCACTTAACCTAACATAAATTTCTACATATGACACTTACCACTAAAAATCTTATAATTATGTCTCAAGTAATTAAAAGATCATTTAATTAATTCAATTGATAGTCTAAACTCATGGACTCTCACTTTACTAAGCCAAACTAAGAAATCCTTAATTTAATTTCCAACACAAGGTAATTCATGCAATATTAAGTATTCAAAAGGTTTTTTAACTTAATTGAACATAATAGATTTTAAATTATATCCTAAGTCATTAATCTTCTCTTGATCTCAAAACAACTTATGTGAATATTCAAATTAAACCTTAAACATAAAGCATGCATCACCTCTCAGTCTTAACAATGCTTTACCCTAACTAAACATTGAATATCATAAAATAAAAATTTAAAATCCATATGCAAAAAATCAAACTTCGATTAAGCAAAAATAAAGTTAATAAATACATCTCCAAAGCTACTAAAATCCTTCGTAGTACATAATAAAAACTTAGCCTAACATGCGTATGAAAGCAAGAATAAAAGTAGAAGAAATCTCAATGAACATAGTGAAAATAAAATAATTAAGAAGAAGAGAAATTATGGTCTTCAATTCTTTAACATGCACAACTCCTTTTAATGTTTGAAACTCCTCCTTTTGAATCCTTAAATGATGTAGATTATGTTGAATAAAGTATATCCCCCTCTTAGTCTAATAGTCTTTTCTACATAGCTCAAATTCATCCTTTCTTGGGTTGGAATAGAATTAGGCTTCCTAAATAACAAATCCTAATGAAATTAGGTTACTTGTACAACCTTGTGTTAGTAACCCAAATTCAATCTAATTTTTGTTATTGAAAATGAAAGAATTAGCTTTATTTATCTTATGCACATTGTAATATTTTCTATTAACTTTCCATAGCATATTGAATCACCTTAATCTAAGCTCTATAGCTCATTTTATAGCCCAAACACTGAAGCATGCACAAATCCAAACTCACTCAGGAAGGACCACATAGTTGTGTCCTCTCCATTATACGGTTGTGCAATTTACTATTCTCGCCATCCAGAATGTAGCACATGGCTATGCAATTGACATGACATGGCTATGCTATTGACTAGTGTGATTCTCCTTCTTGTAGGCTACATCACACGATTGTGCAATCAAATTTTTTTTTATCATTTGAGCATCCAACTTCATCTGCACATCTGTGTGGTCAAAGTGCACAACTATGCGATCTTCACTTCATATCTTCAAATTGCTCTTTACTTTATTCCAATCACAACCTAGACTTAATTTATTGAACTTCAAACACCTTATACTTACTTATCCTACATGGAAACACTTGAAAACCTTAAACACCTTTAGACTTATTCGAAAAACTTAGAATTTAACAACTTAACTATGAGTATTCAACTAATATGCTAGTTAACTTAAAAGTAACTCTTGTAACTTAATTATACTAATTTAGTTTTGAAAAACAAACCTATTATGAATCTAAATAATGATTTTTATGCATTTATCATGATGCATGCTTTGTGTTTTAAGTTTGATTTGACTATTGAGATAAATGTTATGAGACTAGGAGGTGATTAATACTTAGGACCTAGAGTAAAATTTATTAATGTTAGTTGAGTAGGGATTTATTATTAAACTTAAGTTTAGTTAATGATTTGTTAAGTTATGCTTAGTGAGGCAAGAGTCCATAAGTTATAGCTAATAATTAAGTTAATTAAACAACCTCATAATTGTTTGGGAAAGAATTATGAAAAGTTTAGTGGGTTAAATGTACGAGTGGGTACCCAACTTTGCACTTATTTCATTTTGGATACTAAAGTTTAATATATTTCTTTTCAAGTACTAAACTTTGATTTAAGTATCAATTGTTAGTGACCTAGTGGCAAGATGATGATGTGGCAGCCAATAGTAGAATATTTAGAGAATATTCACCACGTCACCCATGCCTAATTATCAATTTTTAGGGGTTAACTATAATGGTGGTCACCTAACTTACTTTTGTTTCTTTTTGGTCACCTAACTTTGTTTTTGTTTCAAAAAGGGGTATTGTTAAAAATTTATTGTCTTATGAATTTCTATTAAAAACTATTTTAATCCCTCAATCTCCTTATCTTTTCAATTTAGTCTTGAAATTATAAAAGTTGGAAAGTTTACTTCTCCTAGGCTATGATACCACTCAGTATAAGTCTGCTTTTAGTAAGCAGAATCAAAATAAGTTTTAAATTTTTTCCTTATTTCTTAGAAATGTATAGAAAATATGGAATTATTTACAAAAAAAAAATCTTTAATTCTAAATTAAAATAGTAATTATGAATTATTTAGGTATCAGAAAAAAAATTAAGTGATTGCTATGAAATTAAATAGAATTTTGGTATCAAAAAGATACAAATTAAAAGTTTGGCAACCAAATTGAAAAAAAGATAAATTTTAGTACCCTTTTATGAATTGAGTACTAAAAATTAATGATTAAGCATGGGTGATATGGTGAATATTCCTTGAATATTTATGTCAGTTGCCACATCATTATCTCACCACTAGGTCACTGGCGAATGATACATAAATCAAAGTTAGGTACTTGAAAAGAAAAAGATTAATTTTTAGTATCCAAAATGAAATAAGTGCAAAGTTGGGTACCCATCCATACATTTAACCTAAACTTTAGTTGATGAGCAACATATGTATGATTTTAATTAGGTTAAGGTGAGTTGTCAATGAGTAGTGTATGAACCAAGTGAAAGATGAATTTCTAATACGTATATTCATATTCATTTTATTATTATTATTGTTGCATTGATTATTTTCAGCTTTAGTTTAATTAGGGTTTAATTTTAGTTATGAACTATTTTTATTTTTATTTTCATAAGTTTGTTCAAACAAATAATTAACTAAGTGAATTAGTAATGTACTCAAATCTTTATAGGATCAACACTTTAATTAAGCACTACATTATAATAAAAATTGTATACTTATGGGTATGTTAAGTTAAATCACATCACAGATTGATGAGGTAAATACTTAAGTACCGAGTACATTGAATTCCTTAAGGAACATGGCATATCACAACTCATACTACCCGATGCACCATAATTCAATGGTGTGTTTGAGAGATGAAATAATGCTTTATTCAATATGATATGTTTGGTGATAAGCTACAATAATCTTTCTACTTAACTTTTAGGTTGTACACTTTAAGCGGCCTTTTACATCCATAATTGTGTTCTATCTAATTATGTTTCTACTATACCATATAAGATATGGCATGGTAAGGCACCATGTCTTAAACATATTAAGATTTGAGGATGCCTAATTTTTATCAAAAAGTTAAAATCGGATTAGTTTAATGCAAAGTTGATTAAAAGAAGGTTTATTGGATATCTTAAAGATAGTTTAGGATGTTTCTTTCATCTTCCAACTAAATAAATTATTGTTAAAAATAGAGATGTCATATTCATTGAAAAAACATTTATTAAAGAAAGGTGGCAAAAGAAAGAAGATAATGTTAGAAGAGGAGTCATTTAAGGAAGCCTAACAAATTGATTAGAATGAATGTTAATTAACTCCAAGAGCATATTATAATAAAAGATGTCATCATATAAACTTATAAAAGGTCTAGTAGGGTATCTTGTCCATTGAAGAGATACAATTTTCTCCATGATATGTAAAAATTACATATTCATAAGGAGAGTAATCATGTAAATGATCTGATTACATTTGATGAAGTTTTATCATATAAAGATTTTTTAAAATGGCTTAAGGTAATGAAAGTTGAAATAAAATTCTTTTTATGCTTATTTCACACTTGCCATAATAATTCTTTATACATTTTCTTTTTACCCCTCGTATTTCTCAAATTTTTTTATTTATATTTATAATTTTGTTATTAAGCTTTTTGAAATGATTTTTTTAGTTCATATAAATTGCTAACTAAAAATACTTTTTTCTAGTTGAGATCATATTGCACACATTATTCATAATTTCATTACAAGCAAACAATACACTCATACTAAATATTAAATGTTATAAAAGTCGTGCTTCTAATTATTATTGAGTGGCAATTCTTAGATCTAATTCTAACCTTTTGTGACCTTGGTGTTCCTAATTATTATCCAATGGTGACTCCTATTTCCAGTTCAAACCTTTTGTAGTTTTGATTTGTATTTCTAAGTTGGTTGAAAATTCATATAATATAGTGGTCATTGAACACATGAGTGTGCATTGTCTATAGCTAGTTAACATGTCTCATCATACTTTCACACTTAATATTGATAAAGTCCTTTGCATGTCTTATCCTCATAACTTGTTTGTTCTCTTTTATCTTATGACAAGTATGTTTATTTCTTTTAATATATCATTATCTAATCATTAATTGGTCTTTTCTAATAAGTTATCATCATCTTTTTTATTGTTTTTAATTTATCTTTCTTTATTTTATTTGGGTTTTCTTTTTTAATTTCTTTTCATAATGACTCTTGTCTTTGAGGATCGATAAGCCCAGTTGTCGATCATTGAAAAGGAGGAGGGGGGGGTTTAGAATTGGAGGAATCTATAGAGGAAAGGTATTCAGAGGTGTTTCGTTGGTACCTAGTTAGTCAATTTTTTTACTGAGAAGAATGTGGATTTTTTTGGCAATGTGGAATATGATTGCATCTCTTTGATGGCCAATTAAAGGAATATGTATTAAGGAGTTAAATCCAAATCTATTATTGTTCCAGTTTTTCCATGAGCTAGATTTGAAGGGGGTGATTGTAGGTGAGCCATAAACATTTAATTAGCATTTGCTGGTGTTCAAGTGGTTTTATGAGTATGAGTATCCAAGTCATGTTCCCCTTTTCTTTATTAATCTTTGGGTTCAAGTTTATGACTTACCAACTGGGTATATGTTGTAATAAGTGACTACCTTAGTTGGGAATTATATAGGATGCTTCATAGAATTAGACTAGTATAATTTTGATGATACATGGCATACTTTGCGGATTAGAGTAGGGGTGGAAACCGTTTGCCTTTAAAGTGACAAATGGGAATCAAGAGGGTTGGTGGGAGCTGGACGTGGATTAACTTTAAATATAGGAAGCTACCTCCATTTTTCCATGTTTGTAGGGTGCTCAAACATACACAATATAATAATCCAGTTGAGAAGAAAGATTATCCTTATGGGTCTTGGCTACATGCCATTAATAAGAAGAGTCCAGGTATTGATGGAAATTAATGGTTGCTTAATATAGTTTTGATAGAGATAAAGGAAGGTCGAGGGATAGAAAGGAACATTTTTGGAACATAATCAACTAAGGGAGTAGAAAGGGTGGGTGATGATATAAGAGGTACATGGGAAGTAACTACTGCATATACTTATAATGGAAAAGGAATCTTGAATGTTATGGTGGGTAAGGAAGGAGAAGTTCTTAAGGATGGGATAATCATTTTAGACCTAAATAGGAGATAGTTTGAGTCTAAAGCTATACATGAGAGTGTTGGCCTTAGGCTGGCTGTCGAAGTCCAGTTATAAGAGGGGTAAAAAAGCTTGAATGGGAAAGGCTTTGCTGGACAAGCTTGCTAGACTTCATAAGTACTTTAAGTTGGAACATCTTTAGGCTTGGAAACACACGAACCATTATAGTTTTACTTGACTCTGTCAGGTCTAAGAGGCCTATAATTCTATTTTTTATAGAGATTATGATTAGTATGGTGCATATTAAAGTTATTAAAGATCATATGGGTTTTAAAGGTAGTCATGTTAAAAAAGGAGAAGGGCATGAGGGTGGTATTGCATTACTCTAGAATTATAGGTAATTAGTGTAGATTCTTGGTTCATCTCATAACTATATTGATGCTATGGTTTCTGTTGAGAGACTTGGGACATGTAAAATCACTATGTATTATAGGTTTCTTGAATAGAATAGGAGAAGAGAATCTTAGGATTTTTTATGCTCGTTGAATGCTAGGTCTAATCTACCTTGGGTTATTTTAGGTGACTTCATTGATCTTTTATCACCTATAGCTAAAAGAGGTTAGGTTTAGCATCCTCAGTGGCTTTTTAATGGTTTTCATAAAGTTATTATAGACTATCCTTTTCATGATTTGGGTTGGGTAGGTCACCATTTTACATAGGAAAGAGGGCATGGAACCACTAGGTAGAGGAACATCTTGATATGGCTTTTGGAAATGGTGCTTAGTGTTCTTTATTTCTTGAAGCTATAATTTTTAATTTACTTATTGTAAGTTCAGATCATAGTCCAATCTTTTTATAGGTTGTTAAATGAGTTTATCAAGTTGTGACGAAGCATTTTGGTTTGAAAATTCTTAGGTTCATGAACCAAATTGTAGAGATGTTATTTACTTGAGTTGGACTGAACGCAATGGTCTTTTAATTCAAGAGAGATTAGACATTTGTGGGTGTAACTTGAGCCTTTGGGGTAAGAGATTTTGCAAAAAGTTTTAAGGATAGGATTATAGTTGTAATAGGTAGATTGTTGCTCTTTAGAATATGTATGATAATAATGCTATTGATCATTATGATGAAGTTTGAAGGATGTATTTGTCTATCTTGTAACAACATAATGACTTATGGCGATAGCATGCCAAGCAATTTTGGCTATAATATTCGAAGACTAATTTTTGATTTTTCCATGCTTCGACCATAAGAAGAAAGAAAAGGAATTAATTTTAGCATTTAAAGGATGCATATAGTATTTATAAAGGATGGGATTATGGTATAGGGGATCATATTATCAATTATTTTTCTTCTTTGTTCATTTTTTGTCATGTTGTGGGATCAAATGTTTTTGATGCTGTTTCTCCATATGTCTCGAATGTACATAAGGAGATTTTGATGGCTACTTTCACTACGGATGAAATTAGGGATGTTGTCTTCTCAATTCACCAGGATAAATCACCTAGTCCTAATGGCATGAACTATGGCTTTTATTACTAGTATTGGGATATTGTGGGTGTCGATGTAACCATTCCTTGCCTTGGATATCTTAATAATATTACTCTACCACTTGGTATGAATGATACAACTTTAGTTTTGATACCAAAGAAGGTGAATTAGGAGTTGGTTGATCTTAAACCCATAGCATTATGTAACATTCTCTATAAGGTAGTGCCAAAGGCCTTGAAAAATCAGTTATAAAGAGTGTTACCGGATATCATCTCTAAGTCTCAGTGTGATTTTATTCTAAATTGGCTAATTACTGATAATATTTTAATTGCCTTTGAGGTTTCTCACTTCCTAAAAAGGCACATTCAAGGAAGGAATGGGTATGTCGCTCTCAAGATTGACATGAATAAGGCACACGATTATATAAAGTCAAGGTTTTTGAAAGATATGATGTTGCATATAGGTTTTTTTTTGCAAATATGGGTTTAGTTGATCATGATGTGCATGAGTACAACTAGATTTCACATTTTGGACATAATTATTTACTTAGTCCTATCATTTTAGAATATAGTCTACACTAAGGAGATCCATTGTCCCCGTTATTATTTATCATTTATATGGAGTGGCTTTCATTGCTATTACAAAAGTGTTAACCTTTTACAAGAAGAATCTTAATTAACTTATGCTTTGATATTAACAAACCATATTTTGAGCATTTAATGTAAGTGTGTATACTTTAGGATCAATAAGAAAGTAAATGAAGAGAAAAATGGAAGAAAACTCAAATTTGAGAACTAATCTCAGGCAATGTCTTGCCCGGGACATCGCTTAGGATATAACAATCCCAATAAAGATCAAGAAGACTTGCTTGAGACCAAATTCATCAATTTTTTAAGATTGGACAGAACTAATCTTGATCCAATGTCCTACCTGGGATATACACTAGGATAAGGCAATCTTGATCAAGACGGGATGAAGTAGATCGGGACCAAATTATTTAATTTTTTGATGAATGGTAGAACTCATCTCGATCCAATGTCTCGATTAGGATGGTGTTTGAGATATCATGTATTGAGTAGTGTCTCAACCGAGACCAACCTATCACTCTCAAATTCAGCGATTCTGAAGCTCCAATAACTAGTTTCTTTAAATGTTTTGATTGAGACTAAGAAAATCCCAACTGGGACTGATGAAATTCTAGAAAAAAGCTGAAGAACATTTAATGAAGAAATATAAAGCCATGGATGAATTGAATAAGCTCCAATAACTAATTCCTTATTTTTTTCATTATATATACACTTCATAAAACCTTATTTAAGAGGTTAGATAGATTGGTGAACAACTTTTTCATAGCATTCAATTCTCTAAAGCTTCAAACTTTAATTCTTTTTATAATAAATCTTAATTAAGTGTGGTTTATGTGATAGACTAGGTTTCTCTTCTTCTTGTATTTCTTGGGTTTAATAAAGGGAAGTGAGGAACTAGTTCTAAAATGATTTAGTTCAAGTGCTAGCCAATAAAAAACTTAGGATTTAGTTTTAGAGTTATCCAAGAAACTCTTGTTTATGTAAGGTTAAAGAGTGATCCTTAAACTCTTGTGTACATAATCAAGTAATAGATTAGTGTAGGCATTCAAAATCTTAACTTAGGAAAAGTTAGGTAGAGATGTAGGACTATTGAGAATATGAACTCTTTAAATTTGTGTGTTCATCTTTTTCTTTCTTTTAATCCCTTTTTAAATTTAATTCTTTAATTTCCTTTTAATATTCAAAAGGCCCTATTCACCCCCTCTAAGACAATTAAAATTATATAAGAGTTTGGATTTTAGGAAGTTAATTACTAAAATTCAAGATCATAGGGAGTGAATCTCAAAATTTCTCTTCACTTAGATCATTCTTTGATAGGAGTGATTATCCTTATTAGAAGTTCAAAATGAAGCTCTATCTAGAT
Source organism: Mallotus nudiflorus (assembly GCA_947683625.1). Classification (NCBI taxonomy): domain Eukaryota; kingdom Viridiplantae; phylum Streptophyta; class Magnoliopsida; order Malpighiales; family Euphorbiaceae; genus Mallotus; species Mallotus nudiflorus. The sequence goes on from CANTUR010000984.1 coordinate 226,334, forward strand.
AATGATCCAATAAAGCTATAGGATGTTATCTTAAATGGCTAGGAACCTCCAAATGGCAAAATTAATGATGTGGAAGTGGTTCTTCAAAAATGTTAATAGAGTTAAACTCAAAAAGAATAAAATCACAAAATTAAGAGAGTAATGATCACTCTACTTTCCTTTATGTCAAGAGAAGAAGGTGGTAAGGTTCAACATTGCTAATTTATGAAAGAGGTATGGGAAACTCTTGAGAATCATTATGAAGGTAATGTGCAAGTGAGAAGCAAGAAATTTTAACTCTATATTTATGAGTTTGAACTCTTCAAGATGAAGCCTCAAGAGTCTATAATCAAAATGATTGATTGTATCAATGTTTTTCTTACTACTTAATATAATGCAAATATGCATATTTATCTAGGGTAGTTTAGTTATTATTTCATATGATTTTTTTTATGTTTGTGTGTTCATTTGATTATGCAATTGTTATTTTTACTTCTAAGTGTCTTTATTAGTTGCTTGTGTGTTTCATACATGTTTTTAGCCTTGATTGGTGCATGAAAAGAGTTTTAGACTTGTTAGAATGAAGAATGAAGCTTTTGAAGCCAAAGGAAGCAAGTTGGAAGCCTTCATGAGTTTTCATTACCTTCACGAGTCGTCACTGAATCCTTCTGTGATGAGTCGTCAAGCATTCACGAGTCGTCACCATGCATTACATCTACAAAGGGTTGCAACTTTTCAACTTTGAGTAGTTTTTGTATTTCAGCCATAACTTCGTCTACTGATGTCAAAATTCAGTGATTCAAGTTGGTATAGAAAGATAACACAGAGTTCTATAACTTTTATAAGGGAACTTTTAAAAAATAAAGTCATTTGGATGGACAAAAATGCCCTTGAAGTTATAAAATCTGCATAGGATGGTGACTTTTGGTGTCAAGTGGTGCCTTTCCAAGTTCAATCATATTCTAGACAATTCCTGTAGCTTTTAAAAATGATATATATGCATCAATTCTGAAGAGAAAAGAGAAAATAAGAAAAAAAAAGAAAAAAAAAGAGAGGAAGAACAACAAAAGACGAGAAAAATAATAATATAACATATTAGAACAAAAAGGGAAAAATTGACTAGAAGAAAAAGTGAAGAAGAAAGAAGAGAAGATATTCTACACCAAGCAAGTGTTAGAAGATTGTAAAGGGTTTTATCTATTCACTTTCTTTTCTATCCCTTTTCTAAGTTGTATTTGATTTCCTCTCTTTGTTCTTTAAGTATGTATCTTGGCTAAATCTTATATGAGAATTGCAATTATGAATTAAATAAGAACTACATTTTCTTATTTTATTTATGATTTAATTTCAATTAGTGCATAATCATGTTGTGTATGCTTGATCACCATATGTAACTTGTTAATTGAATTACTTACAATGAGAATTGGAGTAATTTGGAGGAAGATAATTGAAATTACTTAAGAATTGAATTTAATTTGAAGACCAAGGAATTCATCTTAAAGGAATAAATTAGTATAATGTGTTGTATAGTTCTCTCTTATCTTTGCATTGCCATAAGAATGAATGTAAACTCCAAGAGGAAATATCTTTAATAGATAATGAAAGTTACTTTTAAAGAGGAATTGACTTTAATTGATAATGAGAATTGCTTTTAAAGATTATATACTAATATCCAATCAATGTGTTATATGATGTAATTTTATAAGTTCTTATTTATATTCTAAATTGTGATTCTTTCATATACTTGTTATAACTTTTGTTTTGTGTTCTTAAAAATAATTAGTGTTTAGATTTTCTTAATTATTGTAATCAATATTCCTATTCTAATTTATTTTTCCTATCCATCTAATTAACTAACCGATTAATACAAAATTTTACCAAATTCCTAGTGTTCGACACCCTACTACTCTATACTAAGTCCTAGAGACTAGGGTATACAATTTGACCCGCATCACTACTCTAAAGAAACTTGAAAAATATTTTCCCAAGGAAGAAGTGAACAACAAGATTTTAAGAATCATATCTAAAAAGGATTAGGACTCTAGAGTTATTTCAATTAAGGAAACATAAGACCTTTAAACTCTCTCAAACAATGTACTCATTGGAAAGCTCCTTACACATGAGCTCATTATTAATTAAAAAAGAGATGAGAGAGATGAGAAAGAAGAGAAGAAAAATAGCATTTCATTGAAGGCTATATAAGAAGCTAATGAAGATAAGAACTTGGTGGACTTTAGTGAAGAGGATGATGAAATAGCTATGATCACTAGAGGGTTCAAGAAGTTCTTAAAAAGGAAAAGCTTCTTAAGGCAAAGAGACAACAAAAAGTTTGATAGTAAGGAGATCAAATAAGTTACTTGCTATGGATGTAAGAAATTGGGTCACATAAGAAGTGAGTTCCCCAAGCTCAAATTCAAGAACAAAGGAGCAAAGGACAAAAAGAAGGCCTTCAAAGCTTCATGGTATGATTCATTCGAATCGAAAAAGGAAGAGGAGTAACAAGAAGTGTCCAACTTTTGTTTCATGGGTCTTGAAGACAAAAAAGAGATACCGTTTGCTTCCCATTCTTCTTATGATGATTGTAATGATGATGATGATGATGATGAGAGCTCTATTATGGGCAAACTTATGCTTAAATGTAAAAGCTTGCTCTCCAAGAAGAAGCTTTACAAGATGAGTTATCTAGCTTGACCAAGGAATTTACAAACTTAAAAAATGATTTCTTCAAACTTATTGAATTAAGTGAAAAGCTTACTAGTGGCTTGAAATCTTTAAATTCCTTAGAGGACCAATTCAAGAAAGCTAACGATGAAAATCTTAAGCTTTCTAAAGAGGCTTTAGAGTTAAAGAATTCCATCTCTATATTCAAAATAGGAAAGGAGACTTTAGATAGTCTACTTGATTCTAAAACATTCCAGGGAGATACTCATGAAATTGGATATAAAAATGGAATGTCTTCCTCATCATCGTCTCACATTAACTTTGTTAAAGCTTCATGTAATTCTACCCCTTATACTTCTAAACCTTTTAAGACTTAAGCTTTTAAAGCTAAAAGGTCTTATATGTCAAATGGAAAGGGAAAGTTTCACATGATTCAATCTTCTTTGACACAAAGGGCTAAGGTTCAAACTAAAAAGCCCTAACCTAGACATGCTTATATGTACACTAGATACAACACTTTTAAGCATGCTATATAATCACCACACAATAAACAATATCATTGTCAATGTATGTCTTACACTTTTCTTATGATATAAAGGAACTTTAGGAAACCCACACAACCACAACATAAAAGGCATGTCTTATACACTAAAAAATCATATACACCTAGAATAAATAGATTTGCTAATGTTAAATGTTTTTATTGCATCATCAAAGGTCACACTAGCAATATATGCTCCTATAGAAGACTACACTTACAATTTCTTCCTTTAGACTACTTTGAGACTAATGAACCTGAACCAACAAAGGTTTGGGTTCAAAAGAATGTTTAAATTATGTTATATAAGTGTGCTTGAAGTCCATAAGAATAAAAGCAAGTGGTACCTTGATAGTGGATGTTCAAGACATATGATGGGAGATACAGAGCAATTCAACAAGCTTCATGCTAAGGATGGAGTTCATATCATATTTAGGGACAATGCCAAAGAAAAGATTATAGGCAGTGGAGAAATTGGTAACCCTCAATCCTTATCTATTCATTATGTCTTGCTTGCTGATGCTCTTAAGCATAATTTACTTAGCATTAGTTAATTATGTGACATGAGAAATAAAGTCACTTTCTATCCTAGAAATTGCTTTGTTAGTAGCTTAGATGATGAAAAAGTAATTTTTAGTAGTGAAAGGGTTGACAATGTCTATGTCATTAACTTGAACAAAGTTAATAATAAAGACATTAAATACTTATTGTCTATTTCACATGTTATATGGACTTGGCATAAAATATTAGGACATGCAAACTTTAAGCTTTTGGATGATCTTAGAAGACATGAACTTATGGTTGGATTGCCAAACATAAGTTCATTAAGATAAGGCTTGTGACGCGTGCCAAAAGGGAAAGCAATCTAAATCTTCCTTTAAGCTCAAGAATTTAGTATCCACTTCTAGGACCCTTGAACTTATTCATATGGATTTATTTGGTCCTACTAGAGTTGCTAATCTTCTATGCATATGTCTTGGTTAATGATTACTCTAGATACACTTTGGTGTGTTTCCTTGCTCATATGAATAATGTTTTTAAAGATTTTGAGAGTTTTTCAAAAAGAGTTAAAATGAAAAGACTTTTGAATTTTAACCATTAAAAGTGATCATGGAACCAAGTTTAAAAATGAATATTTCAAAACCTTTTGCAATGAAAATGGTATTTCAAACATTTTTTCTTATCCTAAAACACCTAAACAAAATGAAGTTGTTGAAAGAAAAAATAGAAATCCAGTGGAAATGGATAGAATAATGCTTCATAAGTATAATTTTCCTTTATACTTTAGGGTGGAAGCCATTAACACTTCTTGCTACATTGCAAATAGAGTATTTAAAAGACCAAATTTGAATAAAACTTCATATGAACTTTAGAACAATAGAAAAACCAAGATCTCATATCTTAGAGTATTTGGATGCAAGTGCTTTATATTAAACACCAATGATAACCTTGGAAAATTTGATTTTAAAGTGGTGAAGGAATTTTTCTAGGCTATGCTACCACTAGCAAAGCATATAGAATTTTTAATAAAAGAACTCTAGGAGTTAAAGAGTCAATGCATGTTGTATTTAATGAATCTTACCCACTTGATCCTAGAACTGATGTTTATAGTGTTGATGATGTTGTATATAAGCCTATGGATATGAACATTTAAGAAAGTAATACTAGCAAACCTTTGGAGCTAGAAGGACCTAAAAAGGAGGAAAATGAGGAGATGCCTCAACCCACTTTGAAGGATGATCTTTTAAAGGATTGGTAATTCAAGAAAGCACACTCTTAAGCCCTCATCATTAGTGACACTAGAAAAGGAGTAACTACTAGATCTCAACTCAAATACATTGTTAATTTAGCATTTATATCTCAAACTGAGCCAAAAAAATATTGATAATACTTTGAGTAATGAATTTTGGGTCCTTGATATGCAAGAAGAGTTAAATCAATTTGGGAGAAATAAGGTTTGGACCTTAGTTCTTAGACTTAAATATTATCCTATCATAGGCACCAAATGGGTGTTTAGAAATAAGATGAATGAACAAGGTGTCATAACTAGGAACAAAGCTAGGCTAGTAGCTAAAGGTTATAATCAAGATGAAGGCATTGATTATAATGAAACCTTTATCCCCATTGCTAGGTTGGAGGCTATTAGAATGTTACTTGCATTTGCATTTTTATGGATTTCAAACTTTTTCAAATGGATATTAAAAGTAAATTTCTAAATAGTTTTATTGAAAAGGAGGTGTATGTTGAACAACCTTCAGGTTTTAAAAGTTTTAATTTTCCTAATCATATGTTTAAACTTTCAAAAGAATTATATGGATTGAAACAAGCTCCAAGAGCTTAGTATGAAAGGTTGAGCAACTTTCTATTAAAAAAAGGGTTCTTCAAAGGAAAGGTTAACACAACTGTTTTCATAAATAAATCCAAGCATGATTTACTTATTACAAATATATGTAGATGACATTATATTTAGTGCTACTAATCATTGCTTATGTGAGGAATTTTCAAAGCTAATGCAAGAAGAATTTGAGATGAGCATGATGGGTGAGCTCAAATTCTTCCTTGGACTTCAAATCAATCAATGCAAGAATGAGATCTTCATCAATTAAACCGAATACATAAGAGACATTCTCAAGAAGTTTGGCATGGATAGAGCTAAGCCAAGCAAAACTCCAATGAGCACCACCACTAAACTTAATAAGGATGAGAATGGCAAACTAGTTGATGAAAAGTGCTTTAGAGGTACGATCAGATCCTTTATTTATTTAACCATAAATACACCATATATTATGTTTGCTACATGTTTATGTGCTAGGTTTCAATCATCTCATTTGAATGCCATTAAAAGAATTTTTGAATATTTTATTAGAACATTAGTATCCTAAGAGTTCATCCTTGACCTGATTAGCTATTTAGATGTGTAGTAGTTTATTAGATAGACAAAGCACTTATGTAATTTATCAATTTTTAGGAGAATGTTTAGTTTCATGTTTTAGCAAGAAACAAGGTTTAGTTGCCTTATCCACCCCTAAAGCTGAATATGGCGGCTAGTTGTTGTTACTCACAAGTTTTATGGCAAAAATAGCAACTTAGGGACTATGGCATTGAGCTTGATCACATTCTTATCAAATGTGATAATACTAATGCTATAAACCTGATAAAAAAATCCCATTCAACACTTTAGAACCAAACATATTGATATTAGGCATCATTTTCTTTGAGACCATATGTAATGTGGTGATATTTCACTTGAATTTGTTGATACAAATAATTAACTTGCAAACATTTTCACTAAACCTCTCAATGAGGAAAGATTGAATTTCATTAAACATGAACTTATCACAGTTAATGGTTCTAGCTTACATTGATACATTTGATTTATTTTGCATATCAATGTTGTCACCTTGATTGAATTATTTATTTATCCTTGGTAAGGTTATATATTGAATTATATGTTAATCCTTTGATTTAGTTGAATTATTGGTGGCATATAAGATATGACTTAGTTGCTTATCCATTTTGACTTGTAATTTTAATTTATTCACTCATTATAATTAAAGAGAAAAATGGAAGAAAACTCAAATTTAGGAACTAGTCACGAGCATTGTCCCTCTCGGGACATTGCTTGGGACATAACAGTCCCACCTAGGATAAAAAAGACTCAGTTGGGACCAAATTCATCGATTTTTGAAGATTGGACAAAACTAATCCCGATTCAATGTCCCGCCCGAGACATGGACTAGGACAAGGCAATCCTAATCTAGACTAAATGAAGAAGACTGATACCAAATTGTTTAATTTTCTCAAGAATGGGAAAACTCATCTCGATTTGATGTCCCAACTGGGATGGTGTCCAGGACATAATCTCCCAAGTTGTGTCTTGACCAGGACTAACCTGTCACTCTTAACTTCAATGATTCTAAAGCTCTAATGACTAGTTTCTTCAAATGTCTTGACCGCGACCAATAAAATTCTTATAAAAAGTTAAAAAACATTTAATGAAGAAAGATGAAGCCATAGACGAATTGAATGAGCTCCAACAGCTAATTCCTAATGTTTTTCACTATATATACACTTCGTAAAACCTTATTTAAGAGAATAGATAGATTGGTGAACAAGTTTTTCTTAGTTTTCAATTCTCTAAAGCTTCAAACTTAAATATTTTTTGTAATTAATCTTAATTGAGTATGGTTTGTGTGATAGACTAGGTTTCTCTTCCTTTTATTTTTCTTAGGTTTAAGAAAAGGAAGTAAGGAACTAGTTCTAAGAAGATTTAGTTCAAGTTTAGCCAACAAAACACTTGAGATTCAATTTTATAGTTAGCCAAGAAAACTCTTGTTTATGTAAGGTTGAAGAGTGATCCTTAAACTCTTGTACACAATCAAGTAATAGATTAGTGTAGATATTCAAAGTCCTGACTTGGGAAAAGTTAGGTGGGGACGTAGGATTATTGAAAATCCAAACTCCTTAAATTTGTGCGTTCATCTTTTTCTTTCTCTTAATCCCCTTTTAATTTTTGTTTAATTCTTTAATTTCCTTTTAATATTCGGCAATTTCAAAAAGTTTGTGAGAATGGAATAGATTAATGGGTGTAAGGAGGTTAGGGGTGTCCTAGTGATTTCACATTTATTTTTTGCCGACGATAGTTTTCTTTTCTTTAAAGCTAATGGCAGAATGTAAATCCATTAAAGAAGCTTTGAGATTGTATGAGTAGGTTTCCGGGCAGGTCATAAATTATGATAAGCCCTCCATCTCGTTCAGTACCAATACTTATGTGGATTATAGATATGCTATTTGTAATTATTTGGATGTTGCAGAAATAAATAATCATGATCGCAATCTCAGGTTACCATCCTTAGTTGGAAGAAACAAGAAGGATATCTTTGCCTTTATTAAAGACCTGTTTGGTAGCGAATCCAGTGTTGGTGTAACAAACTTCTTTCGACCCGAGGTAAGGAAATTTTATTAAAAATGGTTGCTCAATCCATTCCCACATATGCTGTGAGTGTTTTTTTATTGCCAAAATGTTTTTATGATGATGTTGAGAGGATGTTGAATGCATTTTGGTGGAGTAAATAATAGAGTATGTCTAGAACGATCCATTGGTTCTAAGAATTATGTGTAATCGGAAAGAGCTTGGTGGTTTGGGCTTCCAAGAATTACATGACTTCAATATTGCTCTTCTTAGAAAATAGTGTTGGCATATTCTGACGAGACTGGATTCGTTAGTATCCAAAATCTTCAAAGCTCGATACTCCCCTTCCTCATCATTTTTTAGAGGCCAAGATAGGAAATAATCCGAGCTACGTTTGAAGGAGTATAATGGTTACTCATGATTTCTTGATGGGATGGACACAAAAGTATAGAAGGATTGATGGTTGTCGTGTGATGATCACCCTTTCATTTCAATAGTAAAAATGGGATGTTGAGGATGTCTTTGTTTATTCCTTGATGAAACCGGGAGAGGATGTTGTGTATGATTTATTTAATGAGAGAGACACGAGGGCTATCTTGAACATACCTTTGAGTTTGCGATGTGAGAGGGATGCGTGGTTCTGGCCAATGGGTAAAAATGGATGCCATTCTATAAGAAGTGGCAACATATGTTTGACGGATGATAAGTAGGTATTGTAGTATGGTGGAGTTAGCATTTGGAAGAAATTACAGGCTCTCAAAGTGCCTCATAAAATGAAGACAATGATTTGGCGGGCTATCACTTATTGTCTTCCTACGTTGGATTTATTGGTTAATAGAAACGTGGATGCTGTGAACATTTGTCCAATGTGTCAGGGTGCTCCTGAGAGTATTTTTTATGTGTTGGTATCTTGCCCTAAGGTAAAGCGTTGTTGGGATTTAATTAGAGCCCAAGTCATTAGTGGCGTTGTTACTGATTTTGGGGACTAGATTGGCAGAATGTTTGATATTTGCAATGTTACTAAATATGCGACTTTGGTTGCTATTGCTTTTAGTATTTGGAATAGTAGAAATGCTCTTGTTTTGGAATAATAAGAGACGAAGTCCTGAGAATATTGTGCAGCAGGCGTACAGGTTTACGCAAAATTAGGAATATGCTCAATCGCTTGGTGTAGGACATGCTTTGTGAGTGCTCCAATTCATATTCAAGTAAGTTGGCAAAGGCTTGCTTTGGGAAGGGTGAAATGCAACGTTGATGCAGCCCTATTTGCAGCAAATAAAAGTATGGAAATTGGTGTGTTCTTCAGGACAATACAGGTAGTTTTATTGCAGCATTACAAATGACCAAACCTCATGATTCCAAAGATGTGAAGCTGGCATAGGCTCCTGCTTTGCGTGAAGCTTTGATCTAGCTAAGGTCTGATGGAGTTCAGAATGTTAGTTTAGAAATAAACTCACTGTTAGTTATGCAATCAGTGTTATCAGTTGAATTAGACGCTTCTCACTATGGGCTTGTCATTTTTTACTGCAAATTACTTTGTAATGAGATTATTGGTTGTGAAATCGCGCATATTTGGAGATCAGCGAATCGAGCTGCCCATGTACTAGCAAGGGGGGGCTGATTCTTTGTCTGCCATGTTAATTTGGAGTGTTGTTCCTCTAGCCACTTGTGATGTTCTTCTTCATGATCTTTAATAAAATTCAACATTAGCTTCAAAAATTTTTTTTATCAAAATAAATTATGTATTATAATTACCACACACTTACCAAATTAAAATATTTATACTAAAATTATAAAAGTAGACTAAAACTATAACGAGTTAAAAATATTTAATTTTTTTAATTATAACGACGAAAAAGAAAGAAAAAAGAAATGCAGAAGTGTAATTGTCTCGTTACCTTTATCCAACTTGTATGGCTTAAAATTGATGTGTTCCTCTCTCTTTCGTTTTTTTGGTTGATTGTGTTCCTCTCTTTTTCAATTTCATCTCCGGCGTCCCTTTCATGTTGCTTTATTTGACTAATTCGTTACACACGCAATTAAATAACAATAAATTATATATATATATATATATATATATATATATATTTGTTTATTATTTTTTATGTGGTCTAAAAATATTATGTGCCCATTTGAGCCTAATTCGATGTCCGAACCGATCTAACCTGACCAAATTCGACTTTTGAATTTTCAATATATGCATTGAAACCGATTGGTTTAATGAAAGGAAAGATGGGGCCGAGCCAAACCGAATGGGAAGAAAAAATTGAAAATTTGAAAGTCGAATTTGGTCAAGTTAGATCGGTTTGGACATCAAATTGGTTTTAGATGGGTTGGGTGCAAAATATTTTTAGACCACATAAAAAAATAATAAGCACACACACACACATGTGTGTGTGTGTGTATCACTTATCCATTCGTATTACGTTCTGGGGCCACATGTTCAAGCTAACTAGAAAGAACTATGTGCTACATTCATGAAACAACATAGGCTAAACTCTCAGATTGAAGTGTCATTAAAGGATTTGCAAAATACTAGGCAGAAGTTCAATGAATCATTTATAGATTACTTGACTAGATGGAGGGACAAGCTAGCATAGATAGGCCTAAGCATTGGTTAAGTCAGTTGGATCGAATGAAAAATGCATTGAAATTTATGGGTTTTATGAAAGGAAAGAGGGGGCCGAGCCAAACTGAATGGGAAGATAAAATTGAAAATGCAAAAGTCGAATTTGGTTTGGTTAGATCAGTTCGGACATCAGATTGGGCTCAAATGGGTTGGGCGAAAAATATTTTTAGACCACATAAAAAATAATAGAACATATATATATTTCATTAATACTTTTGGGCCAAGCCCATATTTTTACAGTGTTCACTTTTACAATTTGAAGTTATATAATGAAACTTAGATATAAAAATGAATAGTTAGTTATAATAATAATAAAAAAAAGAAATCAATGCTTCAGTTTGCACGCAAAAAATAAAAGCAAGCCATTGCAGGCTTAAGAATGCTTTCCACCCAAGTCCAAAAATAAACATAACACAAGTCAATCTCAGATTAAATGTCAAAAAATACAAGGAATGCAGAATACCAAAAAAATAAAACTGTAGATCCATCCAAAAAAGAGTTGTGATTTACTTGCATATTTAATTAAGAACAAAAGATACATTTTCAATTAGAACAAATTATTCTTAAGTTAAACTTAATGAAAAAAAGAAGTAGTAGGAAAAAAGGAGGCTTATAATGTTTTTTTTTAATCATATTTAGAATATAACCCCATTTCTCTAGTAGCAAAGAAAACAACTAACAATGCTAAAATACCAACCTAGTGAAATTAAGCAAATATTCTAATATAACTTAGAATGCATTTAGGGTGGAAGCATCATCATTGCCCAAAAAAATTTATAAAAGGCTCAGGATAGCAACAATTTAAATCACATCAAGAATGCAACCACATTTCTAATAATTAAACAAAAACCAAAGCCACCAAAGAAACTTAAGCATGGATTTTTTTAACTCTTATTATCCTAGGGTTGATGCTTTGTTATTGCCTTAGTTCAAGATGCATAATACAAATAGTTGTAGCAACATCAACACAAGCACCTCAAAAATTAAAATTATTTGAGGCACTTCAGGTTAATCATAGCAATTAAAAAACAGGTAGCAATAATATGACACATATTCACACAACACAAGAATAGATTAATGACTACTATAATTAGCTAATTAACATTAGTAAAGAAGGTCCATTGCACATTGGTTCAAGATCTGAAAGAAAAAAAAAAGAATCGGCATTATATTAAAAGGAATAAGCATTGAATAAATATATTTTAAAAAATTAAATATTAAAAAATAAAAATAAAAATAAACTTTTTCAAAAGATTCCAAATCCTCTAAAGTTTTTTCAACCGAAAGTGTCTAATTAGGCATTCTAAGCCAATCTTGAATACTTATCAATGCATTATTATTTTTAAAGTAAATGAACTCATAAAAATGTAAAAAAAAAAAAGCCACCAATGATAAAGGTAGACTTAGAAGCTATAGCAGAAATAGAAATGACTATAACATCATTAACCATGCAAGAGATAATTGGAACCTCTCAGAATTTCACTACCACCATTTGAGGATATCAAAATTTCCTTTATCTTCCATAATAGCCTTACTCAGATAAATATCAAATTTATATCATTTACTGCCACCCATTTTAGATTCCATTTTATGCTTCCTGAATTTGGCCTTAACTAAAGATATTGTGTTCCTAAACTTTGACATTTGAGTATCAAAAACTACTTAGCTAGTCTAACTAGATTGACTACCAATACTAGACTTAGAAGTAGAAGAAGAGCCATACATAGACACATAATCATCAAATAAAAGAATCATATCATACTTCATATTGTTAAACAACTTGCTTCTTAACATTTCACCATACATTTGATTGATAGAGAATTCAACAAACTCAAGTTTATATCGAGGATCTAGGATACTAGCAATATAAATTAAAGAGCTCATTTTCTCTCGATCCCCTAGTACTTTTCAAATTTATGTTTCATATTGATGCCCATTTTCATAATAGACATATTAAAAGAAGATTCTATCTCATTTAGTATGCAATTCAAATAAGAAATTTCATAAAGAATTCATTTACAATGACATATTGAGAACTAGAAATTCTTGGCATAATATCATAAAATAGCTTTAATATGTCAACCATTTGACTAACATATTATTAGTTAAGGAAATCAGGAATATCATCACCCAAGTTCGCTCTAAAAGAGATTCAGTCTCCTCATATTTTGCAAATATTTTCTCATATAAACAAGTAGTTTTTAGTATTATGTAAATAGAATTTCATCTAATAGGCACATCAAGAGACAATGAAGATTTTGAGATATGTCTCTAAACTTCCTCCATTTTGCGGGAGAATTCCCCAAGTATCTAGTAGCCTCCCTAACTGTTTTAACAGAAGCATTGACTTTTTTTAACCCATCATTAATAGTTAAATTCAAAATGTGAGCAATACATCTCATATGTAAAAATTTCAATCTAATAGAAGATGTATTTGTCATACCTCAAATTTGTCTATCCCTAAAAATGTCCAACGATGAAATTGAAATTGTACAACCTTAGAAAAACCTAATCGACCACACCAGTGTGCAAAATCGATCACTGAGCCATTAAGTTGTGCCCCGACCTTGCAAAATACAAATTATTAGAATAATGAGAGGTTTATTTTAAGAAAACTCCTCTCAAAATATTCAACTCTTTAAGCTGGTGCAAATTTCATTAGACTAGGATCCAATTTCGTGAAAAATGAAAATCAAATTTGATAAAACAAACTTTGGAAACACGTCCAAAAGGCTCTAAAACTTTCAGAAGTGGTCCCGAAATGGTTCAACACAACCCCAGGATCAACGCGTATTGCTCAAAAGTGTGCATAAATGCCTCTAGATGTCATGTGCTAAAATTGAGGCTGAATTTGACAAAACAGACTCTGGAAACATGTTTAAAAGGCCCAAAAATCCTAGAAACCAACCCCAAAATAGCATGTGTAAAACCCGGGAAGTGTGCATGGAAGGCCAAAGTGAGCGTGGAAGGCCAATGTGAATATGGAAGGCTAAAGTGTGTGTGGAGCGCATGTGTGTGAGTGTGGCCACACACCGTGAGCATTACCACCATGCCAAGTCATACGCACTCAGCGTGGCCACGCATAAAATTCTTGATATGCGCATGCGACCACACCCCCACCACCCTATTCTACCCAATTTTTCATATAAATAGACCCTTTCACACCCCATTTTAGAGGGGGGAGCAAGTGGAAACACAAACACACTCAAAAATTGATCTGATCGAAGCTGTTGGAAACCCCTTTCTAGATAGTTTTTGCTCTCCCACAACCTTTCTCTTAGGTTATTAGATCCTTTTTCCACTAAACCAAGCCTCAACTTTGTCAAATCATGCTTTAAAGGTATACAATCTAGTATCATTCTGCTGTCATTTTAAACCTCTTGATGAGGAAAGCTTGTGTAGACACCCAATTTCGAGATGACATATTATGGATACAGCAAAGGACTCCAATGATGAAAATGTCTTTGATACTTAATCTTTAGAAATTATAAGGGCTTAAATATAGCTTTTAAAGGAAGGATTTAATGTTTTCAGGGACTAAATTGCAAAGTTCTTTTTAGGACCTAATTGTAAAATTTAAATTTTTCCAGGGGCCTTTTTATAATTAAATTCTGACCGGAATTATGTAATTCCAATCGAAATTACACCAATTTTGATCGAGATTGTATAATTCCAATCGGAATTACACAATCCTAATCGGAATTGAATTGTTGAGGTCTCTGTTTCCTATTTTAATTCAGTTTTAATTGCTTTAAAATTCTTAATTAATTCAGTCTTAACTGGTTTAAAATTTCTAAATATAATTTTAAGTATTAATTTTATACTTTAGGAATTATAATCACATTAGGATTAGGGCTAGGCTTCCTAGTTCCACTATATAAAGAGAAGGGGTGAAGAGAAAAAAAAAAGAAAGGAAGAGGGAGGCCATGAGAAAGAAAAAGAAAAAGAAGAGGAAGAGAAGAGAGGAAGAAAAACATGATTTTCTCTTGAATTTTTTACAAAAATTCCTTTTATTAAAAATTAATTCAAGATTCATAGAGAATTTTTGAAGAAGAAGATTCGAAGGCTTATCAAGAACGGTGAACTACCAATTTGAGGAGTACCCTAAATCATTCATAATCATATCATCTTCTTCTATTATTTATTTATTTGTTTATTTTATATTATTATTTTTATTTATTCTTTCAAGTTATTATCATAATTTATTCATTAATCATTATTTTATCTTATTTTTATGGTGATTATGGAGGAAAACGCATGGTGATCATGTAGGGGATGAATTCATGAAAAGTTCATGGAAGACTATGAATAAAGCCTTGTAGAGATTTAGTTTCTAGGGTTTTATTTATTTTTATTATCTTTATTTTTATTTATTACTGTATTTTTATTTTATGAATTAATGTAATAGTCCCAATAGTGGGAGTAATAAAATTACATGTATGGTTGCATGTTTATTTTAATTAAATTGGTTAGTAAAATTAGGTTTCAATTAGGTAATTATTTAAAATCAATGGAGGAAGTAGATTAATTTAGTAAAAATTAGGGTTTTAGTAAGGATTAATTTGATTATTTATTTAATCTTATTTAATTGTTTTTTTTTTTATGTTTTTACTTGTTTTTTGGTTTATTTATTATTTTTTATGTTTTTTGGGCCTTAAGCCCATTTTAGGCTTTATTTATTTATTTATTTAAGTTTAGTGATTCTTTTAGCCCATCTCACTTAATAATTAATTAGGTTTAATTAATTAAAATATACCCTTAGGCCCATAATTAATTAGATTTTAGGTTAGAAATATTCTTAGGCCCATTTAGTTAATTAGACATAGGCCTATTTAATTTAATTTAATTAATTTAAACTTAGCCCACTTAATTTAAGCCTTTTTTCATAATTTGTAGATTTAAGATCACCATTTAATTAAAACATGTAGAATTAAGCCTACTAATTTAAATATTCCATAATTTGTAGATTTAAGCTCATATTCAGTATTAAAATTAGTAGACGTACGTTCATTTAATTAAAATCAAAAGGAATTAGGTATTTTAGTTCACTTATAATTTAAAATATGTAAACTTTAACTCATTTATTTAAAATCCATGTAGATTAGACTAACTTAGGGATTATGTGATTTATTGAATGCATTATTTACTTGTATATTTCATGACTAGTTTGCCTTAGAGTTTATTATTTTGGGTTTATATGAAATTGCATGCAAATAGAGAATAAGATAATAATTCATAAAGTAATTAACTGATACGAACCCTACCTATAACAGAGATAGAACGCGCATCCAACTTTGAAATCTTGCCCAAGGATCATCAAGGATAGTTGTGTTGATGGAGCTAAACCCCTTGCTTATTAAAGTGAAGAAAGATACTTAGCTATTATAAGATGAACAATCACACAATTCTAAGTTTAATCTAACCTAGAAATTGTAATGAAAGGTAGAAGTGAAACAATTCAAGTAAACTTGCAAAGTTTCAAAAGAATAAAGTTTAAGGAAAAACCTCACTTTTAATATTTCAATGCTTGTCTAAATTCATTTTACATAGTTGTAGCCCTTATATAGGCATGTAAACAACCTAATCCTTGAAGGAAAAGGTTATATTCCTTATTCCCAAATATACCTATACAGGAAAATCCTTAATTAAGGAGATTTCCTTTAAAATAGGACAACTAATGACAACTCATCTTTGAAAAGTCAAAATTGACAACTCATTACAAATCATGACAATTAAGCAAAATGACAACTCATGACAACTAAGCATTGAAGCATGCCATGTCACATGCCATGTCATATGTTGACCATTGACCCTTGATTTTGACTTGTTAACTATTTGACTTTGACTTTAACTTGTTGACTTTAACTTGGAATATTCTTGAATCTTCTAGAATCTTCTTGAATCTTCCTTATTGACTCCAAAATAGGAAAATAACTCAAAATTTTTCCAATTCAAGCTAATTAATTTTAGAATAGGAAATTAAGCTAATTAGCTTGAATTCTTCATATTCAGGCACTTTTGATCCCTTTTAGGGTTCATATTATTCCTTCCCTCTTGAAGATGATTCACCCTCGAATCATAGCCATCTTCTAGAGTTGATAAATTTGCAAATCCTCCAGGGTCAAACACAAACTCCTTTGTTAAAAACTTTTCTTTCAAATTAATGCTCCATAAAAGTAGATTCAATATAGCATGAATGTGATTGGACAAGTGGAACATAAAACTCTTATCCATGAACTTGTAAGGATTGTATTCTTGTTGCTTCCTTCTAAACTTGAAATATGAATATCTCAAGTTTTTCTTGGTACAAGCGAAGACTCCATATATTGCATTGTGGACATAAGGAACTTCAATAACATCAGCAAAGGGATCTTTGTATGGCATAGAAGTCTGTAAAATAAATTTCAAAACACTATAAAAAGAAAGAATAGAGTTATTAGTATAATCATAATGAATAACCAGCTTGTTATCCTCCTCTTTCTTTTGGGCATAAACTTTTTGGTTTGCCTCTTCATGAGTTAATCCTTGCACATCTTCACTAGATTGCTCAAAACTTTGCAAACATTCCTTATTATCTTTAATGACTTCAACAAAATCAGTATTCTTGGATTTGCACTCTATTTTAATCTCCCTACACACAACCACTTCTTTTTCATAGTTCTCTTCAGGAATAATGCTCTTCTCGACTTTATTAGTTTGATCACATAATTGACCCTCATTCTTCTTCTCATGATCACTTAACACCACTTCAGCATTAGCACCACTTTGATTATCAAACTTATTGTTATGAACCCTACCTATAACAGAGATAGAACGCGCATCCAACTTTGAAATCGTTGCCCAAGATCGTCAAGATAAGGTTGTGAAGATGGAGCTAAACCCCTTGCTTATTAAATTGAAGCAAGATACTTAGCTATTAAAAGATGAACAATCACACAATTCTAAGTCTAACATAGAAATTGTAATGAAAGGTAGAAGTGAAACAATTCAAGTAAACTTGCAAAGTTTCAAAAGAACAAAGTTTAAGGAAAAACCTTACTTTTAATATTTTAATGCTTGTCTAAATTCGTTTTACATAGTTGTAGCCCTTATATAGGCATGTAAACAACCTAATCCTTGAAGGAAAAGGTTCTATTCCATATTCCCAAAGATACCTATATAGGAAAATCCTTAATTAAGGAGATTTCCTTCAAAATAGGACAACTAATGACAACTCATCTTTGAAAAGTCAAAATTGACAACTCATTACAAGTCATGACAACTAAGCAAAATGACAACTCATGACAACTAAGAATAGAAGCATGCCATGTCACATGTTGACCATTGATCCTTGACTTTGACTTGTTGGCTATTTGACTTTGACTTTGACTTGTTGACTTTGACTTGGAATATTCTTGAATCTTCTCACATCTTCTAGAATCTTCTTGAATCTTCCTTATTGACTCCAAAATAAGAAAATAATTTAGAATTTGTCCATATCAAGCTAATTAATTTCAAAATAGGAAATTAAACTAATTAGCTTGAATTCTTTATTATTAAGCTTTATGCTTGCATTTAACCCCTTTTAGGGTTCATATTATTCCCTTCCTCTTGAAGATGATTCGCCCTCGAATCATAGCCATCTTCTAGAGTTAATAAATTTTCAAATCCTCCAGGGTCAAACACAAACTCCTTTGTTAAAAACTTCTCCTTTGAAATAATGATCCACACAAGTAGCTTCAACATAACTTGAACTTGATAGCACATTTGAAATATAGAACTTCTGTTCATGAACATGTAAGGATTGAATTCTTGTTGCTTCTTTCTAAACTTGAAACATGAATATCTCAAGTTCTTCTTGGCACAAGCAAAGACTCCATAGATTGCATTGTTGACATAAGGAACTTCAATAACATCAACAAAGGGATCTTTGTATGGCATAGAAGTCTGTAAAATAAATTTCAAAACACTAGAACAAGAAAGAATAAAGTTAGCATAATCATGATGAATAACCAGCTTGTTATCCTCCTCTTTCTTTTGTGCACAAACTTCTTGGTTTTACTCTTCATGAGTTAATCCTTGCACATCTTCACTAGATTGCTCAAAACTTTGCAAATAATCCTTATTATCTTTAATGACTTCAACAAAGTCACTATTCTTGGATTTGCACTCTATATTGATCTCCTCACATACAACCACTTCTTTGTCACACTTCTCTTCATGAATAATGCTTTCCTTGACTTTATTAGTTTGATCACATAATTGATCCTCATGCTTCTTCTCATGATCACTTAACACCATTTCAACATTATCACCACTTTGGTTACCAACTTTATTACTAGAGATCTCTCTATCCAAAGCAAGTGAAATTACATCATTCAAAGACAAAATAAGTTGCAATTGTATCACAAACATAAGATCTTGTCTAATTTCACTCTTAAGCCCACTTATGAATCTTATAATTTTCTGCCCTTCAGATTTACCTAAATCACTTGCAATTACAAAAAACTTAAAATTTTTAGCATAATCATCAACACTTAATTCATTCCCTTGTTTAAGTCTTTGCAATTTTAGATAGTATTTATCCCTAACATCATGAGGAATAAAATGTCTAGTCATTAACCTTTTCATTAATTCCCAATTTCTAATCTCACTATTCCCATTCTCTCTCATAAAACCATCAAATCTTTCCACCATATAGCAGCACAACCTAGAAATTTTTGAGAAGTAAGTTTGCACTTTTGGAAATCAAATATCTCTTCTATTTGTTGCACCCATTCCAAGTAGACATAAGGATCATTCTTACCAAGAAAATAAGGCATATCTATAATGAACACACTCAAAGATAGATTAGAAAAAAAAATTGAAAAGAAATCCTCACAAAACACTCCCTTACATGTTTACACTCAAGAATATGAATACTCTTGTGTTTCACTAAAAATAATTTTTTTTTTCAATTTATGAAGAATTGAGAAGAAGAAAAGAATAGATAATACATGAAAATAAAAGGATACATAACCAAACCTTGAAGTTTGGCTCTGATACCAAACTGATACGAACCTTACCTATAACAGAGATAGAACGCGCATCCAACTTTGAAATCTTGCCCAAGGATCATCAAGGATAGTTGTGTTGATGGAGCTAAACCCCTTGCTTATTAAAGTGAAGCAAGATACTTAGCTATTATAAGATGAACAATCACACAATTCTAAGTTTAATCTAACCTAGCAATTGTAATGAAAGGTAGAAGTGAAACAATTCAAGTAAACTTGCAAAGTTTCAAAAGAATAAAGTTTAAGGAAAAACCTCACTTTTAATATTTCAATGCTTGTCTAAATTCGTTTTACATAGTTGTAGCCCTTATATGGGCATGTAAACAACCTAATCCTTGAAGGAAAAGGTTATATTCCTTATTCCCAAATATACCTATATAGGAAAATCCTTAATTAAGGAGATTTCCTTCAAAATAGGACAACTAATGACAACTCATCTTTGAAAAGTCAAAATTGACAACTCATTACAAATCATGACAATTAAGCAAAATGACAACTCATGACAACTAAGCATTGAAGCATGCCATGTCACATGCCATGTCATATGTTGACGATTGACCCTTGATTTTGACTTGTTGACTATTTGACTTTGACTTTGACTTATTGACTTTAACTTGGAATATTCTTGAATCTTCTCACATCTTCTAGAATCTTCTTGAATCTTCCTTATTGACTCCAAAATAGGAAAATAACTCAAAATTTTTCCAATTCAAGCTAATTAATTTTAGAATAGGAAATTAAGCTAATTAGCTTGAATTCTTCATATTCAGGCACTTTTGATCCCTTTTAGGGTTCATATTACTAAATGAACACAAGACTGAAAGAAGTTGGTATTCCGTATCCAAAATCTCCTGGTTATGGTGTTGGCTTTCTTTTAGGGAATCGAGTACCACTTTTTCAATTTGTCCCAGTTATTACCCTGGGTGGCGACTCCTCATCTCCATGCCATGTTGTTGTGATAGTGGTTAGTGTGTTCTCTAGAGCCCTGAGCTCAAATAGTGTCACGGTTGCTAAAATCTTGGACGCACGTTAAACCTCGCCGTCTACAGCTTGATAATCTCTTGAAGCTAAAGGTTTAAAACACATACAAGCTCAGTCAAGTCTAAGGACCACACAATTATTTTAGCACATTTATTTTATCGCATTGCATTTTGTTTTATTATCACCAGCATTTGGGAATATTGTTGTGCTTGTGTGATGAGACTAGTAATCTTGCATGCTATATGAATAATTTATGCTTTATTATGCTCATTTCTTATCATCATTTTGCATCCTCTATTTTTAAAATCGTGAAATCACATCATAAATATCAATAATGTGAAAAGTTCATATATCGGAATAGAGTCATCATGCTCTCAGTCCAGTGATAACCTTATGTATCCTTTATATTATCATCATACATCATCATAGCATAAAAAATCATTGCAAGCATGCATGATCATCCTATTATTAATGAACTCGAGCAAGCTATGTGAATGGTCGTGTTAATCTTGCAGATTAATCATATCAAAATTAGATTTACTTTTTCGTAATCTTTTCCTTTTCACATGTATTTTATCAGGAAAGCGATGTAATAATATTTCTAGCTTTATTATGTACTACTATTTGATATACTATGTGAATGCTATACAAACTTTCATTATTGAAACTAGGGTGTTACAGTAGCTATATATCAAATATCATATAATAAGAAATAGTAAAAAAAGTATACGTGATCCCCCGAACCTGAAAATCTCTACTAGGGACAATACTCATTGAGTGACCCGATGTTGTCCCTTTCTTTTCCCTATTTTCTAAAAATCAGATGGCGACTCCATAAAATTAAAAGCATCTCATCCCCCTGAGACCAATCATTTGTCCCTATTCGATAAAGTTGCCATGTATCTCAGAAACGAAAAGACCCACACAATGTCCCACGAAAATATACCACTATCCAAAAGTGAGAAGAGAAGCGGTTGATCGTAGTACCCTAGCTTAATAATTTCTTTTTAAAATAGCCAATAATAGCGTCATTAGAGGATGATCAACTGTGACTGAGAAAATATTTATCATGCCTTAAAGAAATAATTCTTTAAAGCTTTTGTAATATATTCATCCTTATGAGATATAATATGCACAAAGGATATAATCTTTTGTGCAAATTCCACCCATCATCAATAAAATGAGCAGTCACTGGATGGATGTCTAAAAATTAGTTGTAATTTTAATTCTTTGATAGTATGACTTAATTAAATTTTTAAACTTCAGCCTCCTATTAACAAATATGTTATAATAGTCTCTACTTATAGTCTATCTAGAGGATATCTTAAATTGAGGACATGAATTAGATATAAATAATTTGAACCCAGTCCTTTTTAACAAATTGAAATGATAATTCTTCATTAATAACCATTTGTGCAAGTGTAGTTCTCATTGAATCTTTATCACATTTTCATGTGCTTATGACACCAGATGGTGTATTATCTTGTGCTTCCACCACAATAGGTTGTAATGTTAAAAGTGACTACCTAGTGTCTTTACTATGTGGAAATTTTAAACAATGCAACATATGATTTTTTTTTTATGAAGAAGTGTCATTTTTGTTTAAGTGATAATTATAGATAGCGGTATAATATATACATGTACCCTTAATCATAACACCTGCCTTATCCTTTATTCTCTCAAAATACTGCCTCACTACAGATTTCAGTTCAATATCTTCTTTTTTTTGTAATAATCTGAGGCTAAGGTTGCTCAACCATAGGTACACTAAGGGCTTTCATGACCTCATAATTAGATTTAGTGGCATTATTACTATTACTAGTTTTTTTTATCTAAATAAATAAGAATAATAAAACATAGACAAGAAATAATCTGTTTATAGTCATAACATTATTAAAAGCAAGTCATTATATAATTTTTCAAATCATCTTCACAAAAATTCAGATCAAACAATGAAGTTATACCTTTACATTATTGCTCTGGCAACTTTCAAATCACAATGGTAGATAGACAAAGACCATACCAAGCTTAAATGCTTAATAACTGATAAGCTTCCACCTTTTTTTCAAAGTTATAAAGTTATAACTTGAAAGCTTAAGCTTCCGCCCTTTTTTGTTATAACTTTATGCTTCCCCCACCAATAGTCTAAATTTAGATATAGATACATAAATTGAATAAATAAAAAAATTATTATTTTCACAAATTTTCCATAAAAATAAATGTTTATTATATAGCTATAAAAACAAAGAATAAAAAATAAATTGTAACATAGATCCAAAAACATTTATACATATATGTATACATACATAGATAAAAAAAAAATAACTTTTTAACACACATAAACACACACACACACACACACACATATAATCAAGCATTCATTTTACAAATAATTATTTACATTCACATATGACAAATCTATAAACAAAGACCTTATTTTTTTATATGAATGTCAAATATTTAAACAAATGATAGCTCAATAATAAATATTACATAGATAAAATACAATAATATTTTTTTTCATATTATATAAATTTAAAACTAAATATTTACATACACAAATCTACAAATAGATAGGCATGGACGAAATATCTCTGATATTTCTCGGGGGTAAGAAACGCTCTCTCGCTCGCTCGCTCCCTCTAAATGCCAGCCTTCCCAAGAGACTCGGATTAGTTCAAATGCTCGGGACCAAGGTGCGTAGCTGCTATTTCACCGGGAGTGAATCTAGCTAGGGCTATTTTCCACTAATAAGAATCTCCCGACCCGATATATATATATATATATATATATATATATATATATATATACATAAAGAAATTTTTCATAAACAACCAATAAAAAATAAGCAAAATTGCAAAAACCCTATAAAAACAAATGTGAAATCATTACGATGATCATAGAAACATATATTGTTATTGGATCTAGTAATCTGTTGAATCACTGTAATTTTATAAGAAAAAAAAAAGAGAAACTAAATATGATATTAATAGAATAAAGGAGAAATAAATGAAGATTAAAGGATTAAAACAAAGAATACGGTTAAGAGGTTAGGGTTTCTTTAAGATTCAAAAGAGAAGGGTTCGAAAGAGACTATAGAGTGAGGTGGCTTAGAGGAGAGAATCATAGAAGAGAAGAGAGAGGACATAGGAGTAAGGCGACACTAAAGAGTGGAGAAACAAAGAAGATAAATAAAATGAAAAAAATTTAAGGTTTTATGTTTATATAGTAACCCTAGTATAAAAAATGACATCATTTTATTCAATTAGTGAATTTCAAAAATTTGAATGGGTCAATGGGAAATAAACATCCCCAACCTATTAATTGAAAACCAAGAATTACCACCCCTATTTTTACCCGAACCCACCATCACTTATTTTTAGCAATTGAATCTGACTAAAAAAAATCAGATAAGTTCAGATAAAAAAACTTAGGTTCGATTGAATTTTCCTCAGCCTTAAGCACATATGAGGCACTGACTTGGAGAAACTAATTAGTTGCTAATAACCATCGAAGGATGTTTTTTGCCACTTTTCAATAAGCTGAAGGATGTAGGAATCCAAAACTTTAAAGAGTTGTATAGGTTTCAGGTACAAAAAGAGGCAGACTTAGCACAAGAAAAGAAGTCTTTTGGGGGTAAAACTGGGGTCAAAGATGGAGCTAGAACAAGTAGTTTTGTGTAGATTAATTCCATTGGATAACCCAGAAAATTATCTAGCTTAAGCATACCTCTTTCCAAAGTCATGGGGAAGTTGATTGAGAAGAAGTTGTTGCAACCTTTACCACCCAAAACACCACCTACAAATGCTAATCTTAAACTTTACTACAAATACCACTAAGTCATTAGTCACGACACTAATCAATGCATCAAACTAAAATATAAAGTCCAAGACCTTATAGACTCTACTAAAATAATGAACCTTAAAACCAAAAAGCCTAGCACCTCGAAGAACCCACTACCAAACTACTGAAATATCCCACCACCAAACCTATCCATTCTTATTATTAAAATCAACCTAATAGAGAAACAATTCTTTAATTCCTTTATCGACCTTACACCTGCTAAAACCCAATCAAAGCTAAACTAACAGGAAAGAGGTACAAAAGGTGTCGAGAGAGAAAAGAAGAGCTAGTGGAATTTCTGTCAAAAATCTAGATATTTGGAGTTTAGATGGAGAAGATGTAGGGTAGGTTGATATGTGAAAGAGTGAAGAAGAAAAAGAAGTTAATCAAGTACCATAATAATAGAAGAAGGAAAAAGAGAAAAGGCTAGCTAGAAAAGACACCAAATTGCTTAGTGAAGTAAAAATTAATGAAAAGAAAAAGGAAGAGGATCTAAATAAGGAAAAGCCAAAAGAAAGCTCAAACCATTACTAGTGTGTGGGAACTCTTAATACATTCCAAAGCCAATAAGGATGCATTAGTTCAAGCTTTAGATAAAAATAAAGTTCCACTTGGCATCACTCTAAAACAAATGGTGAGTTCATTGATGGAGAAACCCAAAGGTGCTATTGTTTTCACTAATGAAGATTTACCACTAGAGGGGAAGGATCACCATAAGGCTATGTTCATTAAAGCAAAGATAAAAAGGAAGCTGACTTTTTGCATAACATTTGATAATAGCTTTACGATCAATGTGTGTCCCTGAAGATCTTGCTAAGGCTTGGATTTATCGTTGCCAACCTAAAACCATATGGTGGAATTATAAAGGCCTATAATAATATGTTGAGACATGTGGAGGGGACCTTTAGGACTTTGATTAAGATAAGAAAATTGTCTCCTAAATCACTCTCCATGTGATTGACATTCATGTCACTTTTATTATGCTACTTAAAAGGCCTTAGTTTCATTCATTAAGAGGCATACCATCTACTGTTCACTAAAAAAAAATCAAATTTCCACATATAAGGAAGGTGATCATTATAGCAGCTAAAACTAAAGCAATTATTGCAACTTTAAAGCTAGTCCCCTAAAGAAATTTCTCTAAGTTCCTCTATTGATGTTTGCATATTGCATGCATATACTATGGATGCTAAGATTCTGAGTATGATAAGGGGGATAAATTTCATACCAGGTTTAGGTTTAAGAAAAATTAAGAATGGGCTATCAAAATTTATTGACTTAAAGATTCCAATCTTAAGGTATGGCTAGGTTATCAGGGTAAAGATAATGATGATAACAGTAATAAGAAATGGAAGTTGTGGGAAAGGTTCATGAAAGAAGGAACTAATAATCGTTACACTAGTACTCTTGAACCATTAATGCTAGCTATAAGGAAAGTTCTTGGATTTAAGATTTTATTAAGTATCTGATTGTTGAAGACAGAAGATGAGAAAGTTGTAGCTTTAAAAGTACCTACGGTGATTGAGATAAAAGATTTTACTTACTTATGTGATGTGTTTCCTAATGGTTATTCTAGTTGTGATGATCATTTTATGCATATATTTGATATTAATTCTGCATAAACTGAGACATTTTATTAATTCTACATAAACTAAGACATTTTATTAATTTTTCACAAACTATGACATTTTATTTAGGCACGATTAAAAATCCTAAAAATATACTAATTGCCCCTAATCTAATTCTTGATAAGAGAGAAAACATTACATAAATATTAATAAAAATATAGAAAGTATTTGCTTAGGGTTACAAGGATAAGCCTGGGATAAATCATGAAATTGTATAATACAAGATCCCTACATATCCCCACATCTCATAAGTAAAGTAGAAGAAGAGAAGATTGAGACCATAATGGGCTTTACTAATCAAGTAGAAGGTTAAGAAGTAGTGGAAAACTAAATTCTTAAAGGTGGTAAAAGACATGAAGTGGTTAGCTAATATATTTCAGTACTTAAAAAGGATGAGAAGGTTAGAATGTGTGTTGATTATAGGGATTTTAGCAAGGCTAGCCCAAAAGATGACTTTCCTTTACTGCACATTGATATGTTGGTCAATAATGCAACCTTGAGTGTTATATATTCTTTTATAGATGACTTCTCAAAGTACAACCAGGTTATGATGGTTATTATGGATAAGCTAAAAACATCTTTCATTATAGAGTGGGGAATTTATTACTACTTGGTAATGCCATTTGGGTTAAAGAATGTGGGGGCAACATATCAAAGGATGGATACCACTTTATTCCATGACATGATTTATAAGGAGATTGAGGTATATATAGATGATATAATGGTAAAATCTTTGATAATGAAAGGGAATTTTAAGGCTTTAGACAAATTCCTAATGAGGGAAAAAAAGTACAATCTCATACTGAATCCAAAGAAGTTTGGTTACATTCAACAAATTACTAGCACATATAGTTAGATAGAATGGTATAGAGGCTGATCTAGATAAGGTTAAAGCTATCATTGAGATGTCAGCACCCAAATAGAGAAAGAAGTAAGAGGATTCATAGTGCAATTATAGTACATCAACAAGTTTAAAACTAAGTTAGACAATAATATGCAAACCAATCATTAAGCTATTAATAAAAATCAATGAATTGTATTGAATTATAAATTTTAAAAAGCTTTTGAAACTATAAAGAATTACTTGATGCATCCACTAGTGTTATAGCCGCCAAAACCCATGGCACCTTTAATTTTGTATTTGGTGATTGAGAAAGAAGTTATGGGGCCAATGCTAGCTTAAGAGGATAAAGGAGATGTAGAGCATGCAGTGTATTATTTAAGCAAAAAAAATTCTCCCTTATGAAGCCAATTATAACTTGGTAGATAAGATGTGTCTAAAAGTGATTTGGTTAACTATAAAGCTTCTACATTACTTCTAGTCTTACACCACTAATAAAGCATGACTCTTTGAAATACCTTCAGCAGACCCCGCCACTCACAGGAAAGCTAGCTTAATGGCTAATACTACTTATAGAATTTGTTATTGATTATATGGAAAAACAAGTGATAAAAGGAAGGGTAATAACAAAGTTTCTAGCTCAGGAATGAGAATTAGATTTTATGAATGAACATTTAAGAGTAATAGAGGTTTAAGGGTGGTGTATGTATGTCGATGGGGGCAATTAATCACAAAGGGTCAGTTATTGGAGTAATATTCTTTGTCACCTTAGGGTAAGAGATGATCCGATGGCAAAGAAGTTAGAGTTTTAGGTGATGAACAATCAAGTAGAGTATGAGGCTTATATTTTTAAGTTAAAGGCATTATAGAGTGTGGGAGTAGAGGAAGTTACAAAATATAAGGATTCGATGTTAGTAATAAAATAAATTTGGAAAAATAGGGAAGTTAGAGAAGATGAGCTTAAGTTGTATTGGAATTTTTTAGCCACAATTATTTTATCATTCTCTCAATGGAAGTTTATTCATATGCCTTATGAAGATAATCAAGTTGCATATGCCTTAGATACTCTAGCCTCTTTATAGGAGAATAACAAACAAAAGAAGACTAAACCTCTTATTTTGGCTAAGTCTCAAACTCCTTGTTATGAAAAGATAAGGGTTTGTCAGTAGACTCAAGGGGAAAAGTCATGGTTTTATGATCTTCAAAATTACTTAGAGATGGGCCAATTTTCTAAAGATTCATATAGGAGAAAAAGGATATCTTTGAGAATGTTATCAAGGAAATTCATTAGTTACAACAGGATACTATATGAGAGATATTGACAAAGGTGCATTTATAATGCATTAATAAGCAAAAAGCTAGGTGAATTATAAAAGTAGTATATGCAAGTACATGTGGGCCTCTTATAAATAGAATAGTGCTAGCTAAGAAGATAATTTGGTAGGGATATTTCTAGTTGAAAATAGAGTCTGATTATTGAAGTTTGTGAAGCAGTACTACAATTATTAAGCCTACGAGCATGTTAGCCATCTACCCTCAATGGAACTTTAATGAATGACTTGTTTTTAGTCTTTTACTGTATAAGGAATTGACATTATATGAGAGATAAGTCCAATAGCTATTCTTGTTATGTTACGTTGGTAATTGAAGTTGAGATTCAATCTTTATTGGTGTTATTGGAAGCAAAGATTCCCTATAGTAGATTAGCACAATTAACACTATTATATGAGAGGTAGATAAGGGTTATATATCACTCATTGTTACATTTAAAAAGAATTGCTTAAGCATATAATACAAAAATTAAGCCATGAAAGACAAAGGAGAGCAATTTGGTGTTAAAGCATATAAAGCCATTTCTAATTGATTTGCATAGTAAATTCAAATCAAATTGGGAGAGACCTTACTTAGTAAAGAAGATATTCTTAAAAAGGTGCAGGTGTGTTATTTGATCTAGATGGGAATGAGTTTAGAGAGCCTATTAACCTAGACAACCTCAAGAAATACTTTTTTTAATGTCTCACTAGGGAGAAAACCTAAAAAAGAGGCTATTTAGGAAAAAGTTTAAGATAAAGAAAAGTTAAAAAATTAGAAGTCCTACTAGGTAGAAAACTCCATAAAGAGGCTACTTAGGCAAAAATTAAGGACATGTGAAAGGAGAGAGTGTGAAAAAAATAGTTAGTTAGAAAACTTGTAAGTACAAGCCACCTAATAATAGGAGAATTGCATAAGCAATTTGTATTATTATTTATGCTTTAATTAAATGAACTGGTTTGCTTTTGGTGTTGTCAAATGTTGCATTATATGCTTATTATAGCTAAACTAACTTTTAAAAAAAGGAAAACATCAAGCAAGCAAGCCAAATCTAAACTAAGTTACAAAAACTAAAAAATGAAATAAGTATATTTTTCTTCTATTGTAATTATTGAACACTAGATAAATAAAGCTCTATAGTCCTTTTTGCACCTAATAAGTTCATTTTTCTCCATTTATTGCATTTAGATCTGACTCCTGTAGTTATCATCTATGGTAATATCTCCATCATTGGGTATGTTCCTTTTTATGGTTTAATGAGGCCAAGTAGTAGTAAAGTTCTTCAAAAGGTTTTAAGTCAGAGGACCAGGCTTGAAACCATGAGTAGGCTCCATGATAAGCTGTTTATACCCATATTGGACTTGCAAACGAGTTTGGTTATAAAATGTGGTAAATCAAAAACCAACTTGACACAGTCAATGTAGGTATAAAGTGTTAAGTGTTCCAATCTCCACTAGGAACACAACCATTATATCTCAGTCTTAGCAAGAGTAACTAGCCAATTCTGTAGGTCTTTAGGAATTTTTTGCAATTTTTAGGTTTGAAGATGTTGATTAGTTTATTTAGTTTAGTTACGTTGCCTTATTTTATTATGTGCTATAGGGTTGTATCTTTTTTCCTCCCTCAATTATTTGCATGCACATTTATTTTTTATGTTTTTGTTTATTTTTATTATCTCAAAAGGATTTATATAATTTATGGTAAGTGTTGTTAGTCAAATCAAAATTGCATGAAAATGGAATTAATTAAACAACTTGGACCTAATTGTAAAATTTAAAAATTGCATGGAAAAATTATAATTTTACAAGTAAATAATAAAAAAATTAAATAATTTAAAATAATGTAGCATGAAACATGAATGGAGGCCGATTGCAAGGTCAAGTGGGCATTTAAAAAGTCCATACCTAATTCTCAAACCCAGTCTTTGAATATAACTATAGGATTTCACCTAGGGTTACTCCCATCTCTAATCTAGGCTTAAAGTCTATAATTGTATTCTTTAGTGGACAATGTCATGGACACCAAACATTTGGGTGTGCATTAAATCCCGTCGCTTATGGTACTATAGAAAGGCTGATGGTATTAAGCAACTGCACGAATCAATCAGGTGCTAAACATATTTTCATTATTAAAATTTGTTAATTATTATTGAATTACTTCTTTTTCTTTTTGAAATAAAATAGGAAGTCATTAATCAAAGCTCTCATAAGCTAAAATGAAAACAAGACTAAGAGGAGGCGATAAATAATTTTGAAAACCATTCATAGCCAAAGTAGCTTGAGCATAAGTATGAGCTA
Source organism: Mallotus nudiflorus (assembly GCA_947683625.1). NCBI lineage: Eukaryota > Viridiplantae > Streptophyta > Magnoliopsida > Malpighiales > Euphorbiaceae > Mallotus > Mallotus nudiflorus. The sequence continues at coordinate 256,986 of CANTUR010000984.1, forward strand.
CTACATTAGTTGTTCTATGAATGAATATAATTTGCACATTGTGAAAGTGCTTTAAGAAAAATATAATAATTAATAACTAAGCCAAAAGGAGGATGAATATTTGGATTATAGATTGCTTGAACTATTTACAATGAATCAATTTCCACCACACAATCATTTTGGCCTAGACATTTAAGCCAAATCAAGGCCTCCTTAACACCCGACACTTCTACTTCACGAGGAATAAAGTGAAAAGGAATTGAAACAAGTCTTGCTCACATAAAATGACCATCCAAATTACGTAGAATGCAACTAAGACTAGTCTTACACATATAAAAAGAAATAGATGTTAGTGATATGCATTATGTCAATCATGTATAACCATGTTTTAACTTTATCATTTTATTAATAAAGAGGCATTTTCATTTTCATTTTCTATTGTGATAATTACTTGAATAGTTAATTCTTCCAAAGGTCATCAAGTATGTGACTTGATACTAAAACCCTTAGATTAAATATGAGTTCTATTCAAATTATCCCTACTCATTATAATGTATGAAGGCTAGTATGGTTTTGACTAATTCTCATAATAGTAATATTAATTTAGTCCTTTGACCTTGAAATCACCATGGATTTCTATGTAACTATTTTGTATTTTGACACAATCTAACATTATCTTTAACTGAATAATAAAATAGATTGTTATTGGATATGAAATGTGTTATGTAAGGAATATAAGTGATTGAGAAGGAATTTTTCCCTCATTTAATCTGAGTAAGATATCTATGGGCCCCTTGATAAGATAGACTAAAGAAAATGAATGGCCATGCTAAAGGGAATTAATAAAGAATTATCATTCTCAGTTTACTTGGAATTAAGAAATTATATAATTGAATTGTATAAGGATGACAGAAACTATGCCTTATATTCAATTAGGACATCATGTGACAAATGGACTACAATATTCACTATAAATTAGGTTATGTCAAATTATCGACCTTCACATGACTTAGGTAGTCATAATGTCTTGCTAAAGGCAACTTATGACTTGTTGGCCTAAATAAGGATTTCAAGCCAACTACTAATGTCATGTGAACCTACAAGGTCACTATCATACCTCAAATTTGACTATCCCTAAAAAGTTCCAATGATGTCATTATGCATCCCTTATATTGTCATCATACATCGTCATAACATAACAATCACTGCATACATGCATAATTATGTACATTTTGCTTACTCTTTCAAATGATTGAGTGTCTGTTGCTTATCCCATTATTCATGTGATCAAGCAAGCTACATGCATAGTTATGCTAACCTCACAAGTTTATTATATCTAAGCTAGATTTACTTTTCCATAATCCTTTTTTTTTCTTTTATGTGTATTTTATTAGGAAAGCGATGTAATGATGATATTTTAGCTTTATTGCCTATGAATGCTATATAAACTGTCATTACCAAAACTAGCATGTTACGGTAGCTATACATTGGATATTGTATAATGAGAAATAGTCAAAAAGTAGATGCGATCCCCTGAACTTGGAACTCTCTACTGGGAGCAATACTCATTGAGTGACATGATGTTGGCCCTTTCTTTTCTCGATTTTCTAAAAATCGAGTGGCAACTCCACAAAATTAAAAAAAAAGCATCTCATTCCTCTCGAGACTAATCATTTGTCCTTGTTTGGTAAAGTTGCAATGTCCCTTGGAAATACAAAATCATAGATTCTATCCTTTACTCATCTGAAAAGTGAGGGAGGAAAAGGAAAGACATGGTCACTCATAATGGAAAATCCACTGGAACTTGTAAGTAAAAGAGATTAACTTGAAAATGACTATTTCTCATTATGCAATACTTAATCATATAGAGCCCCTCACCAGTGCATTTGCACTACACATCACACATACACCAATGGTCCCTAAACCCTCGATAATATTGAATGACATTGCCACCATGATTCCACTCAAGTCATAGGGTGATGAAGATAGGTATTATCACCTTTAGTCTTTACTCGTGCATTCACTGAACTCATCTGACCAGAGTCTATAACCCAAGTCCTAAAGGGGGGTGACCAAATTATCAAAAGAATGCTAGACTCATTAATCGAAGTCACCCTAGTCATATAGGGGCATTCTCGCTAAAGGAACCCTTAGCTTTTAACCTTGACTCAACTCATGTAAATAAACCATTAGTAACTTCCACTAGGATCCCACTAAGCTTTGCATGCTATCTCATCCTAATGTTAACTGTTTGATTTGACATTTATAAATGACATGACTTTCCTAATGTCTATCATTGAATGATGTCGTAATATTAGTTTTCATAGAACGTTCATGCTTAGATCCACATGATTCTCATCTACTTCGTGTGAGCCTAAAGCATAAGGAATGATAAGAATCATGTACCTCAGCTTGAATAGTCTATGCAAACTAACAAAAGATGACATCCCTCGATGAAGAAACCTATAAGACATTATCCATTTTTTCTTGTCAGATCAAATGAACGAGTTAGGAATTCAACTAGATTATAGACCTTTATATCGACAAAATCAAACTATAAACTATTGAATGATACTTTCATGACTCTCGATAAACATATTGACTATCGATATGAGGGGCAAGAACTCAGACTATTTTTAATTGACCTTGTCCCTATGCATACGAGCGCATACAAGCTTTGGACATCATTCAAAGCTCGATAATTGACCCCATATTGACATCATATGATTACCTCAAGTACATTTTGGTATCATTCCTCAACTTACTTTTTGGTTCTAATAAACATAAATTGAAATAGCCTAGTTTTGAGAGTGGAACCATAGTCCCTCGATGACTATGGCTTCAAAACCTACCTATGAAAAAGACTGAATGACCCTGTAGAGAAATAAAGTTAGAAGTGAGAGCTTGCTTATGATTGGTTTGTTCACTGTGCAGGAAAAACTAACCACATTTCTAGATTAATCATGCATACATAACATACATGTAGATAGCATACACTAACCATTATTTTTTACAGTAAAGATCATCTTTCATTATGTAATTTTGCATCCACTTCGTGTATACATGCTCACCCTTTTCTTTTACAGGCATATGTCATGCATCATTCATTTAGCTAACCTTAATAAATGTGTAGGAATATAATATAAGTGACCAAGAAGATACTTCTTATCAATAATTTGAAGATAGACTAAAAGAGGGGATCCAAAAATTGCTCATTGATGGTACTATAACCAAAATCCTCTAAGCCCAAATTAAGACAAAAAATACTTGAGGTGGGAATAATACACCATCGAATGAAGCTTCTGTGTCTGTTCACCCGAAGGTAGACAAGGCAAAGGGAATTCTCCATACTCTAGTTCAAGCTGATGATGACAATAACTACTACTAAGATCTCAAAAATGCACTAAAAGCTGCAAAAATTGCTAACAAGACCAAGCCTGAATTAGCAGGGGAGGTTAAATTGTTGACTAATAGAATGGCTTAGTTGGAATTCTCCTTTAAAGACAAAAGGGTTCATCGCTCTAAAAACTTCACTGACCTGGCATTATTTAAAGATGAACCACATCTAGATGACTTTAAACTGCCAAACTTTTCTAAGTTCAACAAAAATGGGGATCCAAGGGTCCATTTAAAGTAATATGCTACCTTCATAGTTGCTACAAAGCTTGTAGAATCACAAATTGTTCGATTCTTCTTCATATCACTAGAGAAAGTGCCAAGAGCATGGTTCTTTAACCTTGAAGATGAAATTAAAAATTACTTGCTATTGCTAACTTAGAAGTTCATTAAGCAATATGAATACAACATGCAATTAGACATCACTTATAGAGATCTTAAGACCATGAGATAGAAATTTGGTGATGCTTTCTTTCATTACATCATAAGATGGTAGGGTAAGTGATGGGTTTCCATAAGTATACGGATTCATACAAGTAGTAATTAAATATCGATCCCACAGAGATTGCAAATTGATTACAGTGATACTAGTTGTGTTTGTTTGTTTAAACAACAAAAAAGTTATTTTTAATTAAACTAAAAATTAAACTAAAACAAAACATAAAAATCACAATGAAATATTAATCACTTTAGAGAGCTAGGGTTTTTATTACAAATTCAACCTTTATTTAAGATAAATTAACTACTAAGCCATAACTAACCTTTATCCAATTTGAGGGTTTATCAATAATCATAGGCTTTCCCCCTAAGACAACCCTATGATTAACCAAGTACATTAACGTTTTAGATTTAAAGCTCTCACCTACTAAGTGTTCGGTTAACCTAGTTTAAGCATCAACCCTTAACCAATATTAGTTGCTTAAGTGTTTCTTAACTAAGAAAGCATCTAACAGGTTATTGTTTAAATCCAATACAACCTATCTCTCGATCAAGTTTTATTGTGTATATTCAATCAAAGGGTGATCAATCCTAAGAAGACATTAAGTTCAACAACAACTAAAGGATCTAGATTAATGGCTTAGGTTTAATTATCATTAGCCCATGGTTGATTTGCAACAAGAACCCTAACTAATAATTTAGCTACTCATGTCAATTATACGAGATAAAGAAAAAGAATAAAAGAAAATAAACATCATCATTAAATTAAAATTAAGAATGAATAAACATAATTGAATAGAAGAAACCCCCTGTTCAATAGGAAGCTTGATGTTCTTTAATTCTTATTCTCAAATCTCCAAACTAACATAAGCAAGAAAAATCCTTATTTTTCAAAACTGCTCTAAGAAAATTCTCTAAAAATAAAAATATATTCCTCCTAAAAGTGATAAATAATAATCTATTTATATCCTTGTTTTTGGTGGCTACCCTCTTATAAAACCCTAATTACAAGCCCTAGGGTTACAGCCATGCGAAATCTCCATCTTGTCCCTCATGAGTCAGCAATTAAATTCGCCTCCAAATTTTTCCAATCACCAGGTCGCACGGCCGTGTGCATTTTGCGCACGGTCGTGCACATCCCTTTTTCAACATTATTGCATATTGACCTCCATTGCTTTTTGAGCCCACTTCAAGTGCCCACGGCTCCCATGTAGCCTTCCTCTACTGTTCTTTGACTTCCCTAATTACATAAAAATCAACCAAAAATAAACCAACTAATACATAATAATAATTAAACACACAAGATATGAAGTAAGTACTCAACTAAATAAAAACTGAATAAAAGAAACATAAACTTAACTGAAATTGAATTTTTCCTAAGATGAAAACTACTTAATAACATGCATTTTTCACACTCATCAAATTCCCCCCACACTTGAATATTTGCTTGTCCTCAAGCAAAACCTGAAAACACATATCTACCTAAAGAATCATACTCATTAACTAGCTTTAACTTGACTAACTACCATAATCTTCCTTTAATAAAAAGTTTATAAACTCGAAAAGTAAAACAACAACTGAGGTCAAGAATATATTGTTATCATGTAAAGAGCATACTTTTCTAGTGAAAATATGAAAACAAATGATTGACACTAAAGAAAAATAAAAACAAGTAGAATTGTGCCAACAATAAAGAGGCTAAGAAGTTCATCAATCAATATCTTCCCAATCTTAGCATCCCCCACCTTTCTTGTGTTACTCAGTGGGGAAACCTCCAAAAAGGGTCCTTTGGATACTCTTACTCTTAAAGAGCATTGGAGTAGAAGGAGCATTTAAAAGATTTTTCATTTTAATTTTAAGCTCCAAATGAGTGCGTTTATGCTCCATCTCACTTCTTGATTGATTTTTTTTAAGAACATTTATAACCACTCTAAAGCAGCCTCAAATTCCTACTCACAAATACTTTTCTCAATATTAATCATCTAGATTCACATGTTCAATAGAAAAGTAAGCATTAATGTTCATTAAAATGTAAAAATTCTTAACCATAAGTTGCTCTTCTAATTTAAAAATTTAAAATGATCTATTAAGGGAAGATTAAGGCATTTCTTCAAGAAAACTAAGATTAATGAATAAGGCTCTAAAGGTATATATGTTGCAAAAATTCAAGTGTAAGAGCAAGGCACAAACACACAAAAAGGGTAAAACAAAATAAAATAAAATAAAGCATGTAAATTCTTAATGTAAAACAAACACACTAGCATACAATAATGAAAAGTAAATAAATAAAATAAAATTAAAGAACAGTATACTCCCTTTATTCTGGTGAAATTGGAGGGGGAATATATGGTGTGACCATGATGCACTTTGCAGCTTCATTTATAGCTTTAGATGTCACGACCTAAAACAGGGGCCATGACCGGTGCTAGGGAACGAGAATTCTTTCGAATCCGAAACCCGTAGCAAGCCTTAAAATAAAATAAAACATACAGTAGTAATAATAACAATATTTAATGCAGCGGAAATAAAAATCATAAACATTAAAATAACATTTGCACCAACTGAATTTAAATCAAATCCTCATCTCATATATATAAATCTTTTAATACAAATCCAGTTCAAATATAATACAACATCTCTTTAACAATTTAATGACTACTGCAGTGTCTAGATAAAATAAAACTCAAGTGAGTAGTTTACATAAAGAAGTCGGGGCGGAAGAAATCCGGTGTATAGGCCTGCTACTGAGGTCTAATGAAGATGACTCTCCTAAAAAATAGTCAACGGAGGGGAGTCAGACCTCACTGAGTGAATTACTATGATATATATACATGCATACTAAATGACAATGCATACAGTCAACAATAGATATATAATATGTATGTATACAAGCAATTACACACAGATGCAATAAAATCCTTTTATATATTTATTGAAAATCACTGTTTATGAAGGATCAAATAGAACCCTAGAATATCGCAACCTCAAATCAGTGTTAGACAACACTCTAGCCATACAGGCTCACTTATTCCAAATATGTTCACTTAATCCATTTGGACAGTAGACTGGCCTCGAGACACTAAGTCAACCGAGCTCCAGTAGTCTAACTATCAGTGTGATTGGCCCCGAGACACTAGGTCAACCGAGCTCCAGCAATCACACCTCCAAATCATATCACACATTAGACAAATCAAATCCAATCAATAACCTCAAACTGGTTAGTAATATAGCCTAAATGCTATAAGCGTACCGATACATACTCGGTCCTAGTGCTGCCCACTAGGTAGCATGTTCTATTGATATCCTTCATTAAAATATAAAGCATACATTCATAAAAGTAAATGATGCATGAATTGAATAAAATAGCAATATAAACCATATATATACTAAAAATATACCAAAAGTAAACCAGGTATATTTCGAGTATATATACGTCAAATAAATCCAATTAAATTACAAAATAAATTAGAAATATACTTAAAAATATTTTAAACATAATTCATTAATAAAACATGCATATAGTTTAAAATATACAGAAAATAAAACAAAAATAAACTTAAGTAATAATTAAACCATTTATGCATATTTAATCAAAATAAAACATACATTTTAAATTATGCATCCTAAAGCATATATATATAGAATAGTAACTCACACTTAGTGCGCTCCTCGAGATGGGTCCGACGGGCCTGGTCCACTAGCCCTCGGTCTCGGTGCAACTAAACATACAAAAATAACGGACATCAGAATAAACCTAATAGAAAATCCTAAAAACTCGATCTAGAATATTAGACACCGAAACAGAATTAGGGTTCGACCGGACATCACGTTTTACGAAAATTCTACCAAAAATTCGGCATAACCTCCCCTGTAAAACGGACATCTCTCTACTCAAAGAGTAGAGCCGACTCTGCAAAGAAACACACTTCGAAAAATAGGCTCAAAAACACATCCATAACCCCTCGGTCGGACTTTAAACTACAGTCTACCGACCGGGGTCCATAATCACAGAATAATATAGAAATACCAAAAATGCCCTTATATCACAGAATTACATTTAATAAGTAAAAATTACATAATTAACCTTAAAACACAATAAAAACTCATTTTATTATAAAAATCGTATATTATATATATAATTGAAAATAATTCATGAAAAATAGTTTTAATTAATTAAAAATACTAAATAATTTGTATAAATCATTTTTATACCTTAAATAATTATTAAAACCAATTAAATTACATTTTTAGTCAATTTAGGGTAAAATTACCAAAATACCCCTATATATAAATATACTAAAACTACTCCAAAAATTCACCAAAAATAGTATAATTATCCAAAATTAATTTTCTCAACATATTTATCAATAATATCAATAATTAAACTCAATTAACTAATTAATTTCAATTAAAAACACAATTAACCTAATTTTTTCAAAATTACATAAACCTAAATAAATTCAAAATAAATACATAGAAATTCATAAAAATTCCAAATAAATTTCTATAATTCATTTCAACACCTGTATTTATCATAAAACACAATTTCATAATTTAATTAATTAATTTTCGAAAATTAGAAAATAATATTAAAATATTTAAAAATACCCAAAAATCAAAATAATTCCCAAAAATTCTACAAAAATTCATACTTGTAGATTAAGCTAAGGGGAACAACATTTGTTAAAGGATTTTTCATGAATCAACAAGAAAAATTCAAAAAAAATTCGAAAACCTATTTCAGCCAAAATGGAATAATTGAAAAATAAGGAAATCAAGGGAGTTTGAGCTCAAACCAAAGCTAGAATCAAGATCACTGTTGCTTGAGGAGTCCAAAGACACTGGAAACACAAAGTTTGGTGGCCGGAGGAGGAAGAACCATGGAAGCTTGGATTCTCGGCCAAAAATGGCAGAAATGGAGTTGCTCGTTATCAGAGAAGACGGCTGGGACGGCGAGGTAGCAGAGGAGGATAGTGACATGCAGGGAAGGCACACTGACGGTCGGTGATTGGACGACAAGGGTGAGGGGATGGGTTTCGGGGAAGAGAAGAAAACGGAAGAGAACATAAAAGAAATTAAAAAAAATATTTTTGTATATATATATATATATATTATAATATTAATAATAGTTTAATAATTTATAATATAGTATATTAATATAATACTTAGAAAAATTATCCACCACACACATAATTTAATATTTTAATAATTTATACACACTAAAAATATTTAAATAATATTAAAACTAATAATAAATAATAAAATATTAGGGTAATTATTTAAATCTAGTTAAATAAATAAATACACACATATGCTTTATTTGGTACTTTAAAAATATATATGAGTTCATGCAATTATGGAAATTCATTTAAAATAATTAAATATAAATAGTTTACGTATCAATTTCCCCGAAAATGCAAGTCCCGGAAAAATTTTACGTAAAGTACTTAAAATAATACAAAATAATTAAAAATCAATTTTAATTAAATAACAGCTCATGAAATATCAATATTATATATAAGAATTATTAACATTGCATATCCCTATGCAGTATAAAAATATTTAAAAATACAGGATATTGCAGTCTTCCCCCCTTACAAGAATTCGTCCCCGAATTCTAGAAAGGAAAGAGATATGGGTAAGAAGCTCGCATCTCAGCTTCAGTCTCCCACGTATGCTCCTCAACTCTGTTGCTACACCACAGAACCTTGACCATCGGAATATGCTTCGACCGCAACTGTCGAACTTGATAATCAATGATCGCCACAGGTTCTTCCACAAACGTCAAATCTCCACTCACTTCTACACTATCGGGCTGCAACACGTGTAAAGGGTCTGAGATATACTTCCTTAACATCGAGATATGAAATACCGGATACACTTGTGACATACTCGGAGGCAAATCCAACCGATATGCAACAGTGCCAATTCTCTCCAGAATCTCAAACTGTCCGATATATCTCGGTGCTAACTTACCCTTCCTGCCAAATCTCATAACACCCTTCATCAGAGATACCTTCAGAAAAATAAAATCTCCAACTTGAAACTCCACATCTTTGCGCCTAGGATCCGCATAGCTCTTCTGCCTGCTAACTGCGGTCTCTAATCTTCACTTAATCACATCGACTTTCTCTACAGCATCCTGAACCATCTCAGGTCCAGTCAAAACTCTCTCACCAATCTTATCCCAACTCAGAGGGGATCTACACTTCCTTCCATACAAAGCCTCATACGGTGCCATTCCAATACTGCTATGGTAGCTGTTATTATATGCAAACTCTATGAGTGGCAAATGATCATCCCAGCTACCTCCTAAATCCAGGACACACATCATCAACATATCTTTAAGTGTCTGGATCGTCCTCTCAGATTGACCATCAGTCTGAGGATGAAAAGTAGTACTGAAATCTAACCTAGTGCCCATCGCTTCCTACAACTTCTGCTAAAAATGAGAGGTAAACACCGAACCTCTGTCTAACACAATGGACACAGGTACTCCATGAAGGCACACAATATGCTTCACATATAACTTCGCCAATTTAGCTACAGAATAGGTGGCTTTCACAGGTAAGAAATGTGCAGACTTCATCAACCTGTCTACAATCACCCAGATGGAATCGTACCCATCCTTAGAACAAGGTAATCCAACCACAAAATCCATAACTATCCTTTCCCACTTCCACTCAGGAATAGGAAGAGGCTGAAGCTTCCAAGAAGGCTTATGATGCTCAGCTTTCACTTACTGACACGTCAGACATTTAGCAACATAATCCTTCTTCAATCTATCCCACCAGTATAAGTCTCTGATACTGTGGTACATCTTAGTGACACCTGGATGTACGCTATAGGCTGTAGAATGTGCTTCCTTTAGGATCTCTTCTCTCAAATTATCCACATTGGGAACACACAATCTACCACTGATCCACAACACACCATCATCATCAAGTGTGAAATCAGTGAACTTTCTGGCTTTGACATTCTCTGTAAGCTCTTCTAGAATAGGATCTCGGCTCTGAGCTGCTTTAATCCTATCCCTCAGTACAGATCGCACCTTAAATTGAGCTAGCAGTCCACCAGATCTACTAAGCTTCATCATTAGACCTTGATCCACCATCAGATGCAACTCCTGGATCAACGGTCTCCTCGCAACACTGATATGAGCAAGACTACTTGAGGACTTTCTACTCAAGGACTTTCTACTCAAGGCATCTGCTACCACATTAGCCTTACCCGGATGATATAATATCTCACAATCATAATCCTTCAACAATTCTAACCATCTCCTCTGCCTCAGATTCAGATCTCTCTACTGGAAAATGTACTTGAGGCTTTTGTGATCAGTAAATATCTCACAAGTCACCCCGTACAAATAATGTCTCCAAATCTTCAGAGCAAAGATCACTGCAGCCATTTCAAGGTCATGTGTAGGATAATTCTGCTCATGCTTCTTCAACTGCCTTGAAGCATAGGCTATCACCCTACCATTCTGCATCAACACACAACCAAGGCCAACTCTAGAGGCATCACAATAAACTGTGAACTTATCCACACTATTAGGCAAAGCTAACACTGGGGCTATGGTCAATTTCTCCTTCAACAACTGGAAACTATTCTCACAAGCTTTTGACCACTCGAATCTGACATTCTTCTGAGTCAAGCGAGTCATAGGGGCTGCTATTCTGGAAAAATCCTGCACAAACCACCTATAATACCCGACTAAACCTAGAAAACTCCGAATCTCAGTAACAAAAGTCGGTCTAGGCCACTCAGACATTGCTTCAATCTTTTGTGGATCAACCTGGATACCTTCTTTAGACACCATGTGTCCAAGGAAAGAAACACTCTCCATCCAGAAATCACACTTCGAGAATTTAGCATAAAGCTGATGATCTCTCAGTGTCTGTAGTACAATCCTTAAGTGATATACATGCTCCTCCATACTCCTTGAATAAACTAGTATATCATCAATGAAGACTACCATAAACTGATCCACATATGGTCTGAATACCCTATTCATCAGGTCCATAAAAGGTACTAGTGCATTAGTCAAACCAAAAGACATCACCAGAAACTCATAATGGCCATATCGTGTGCAGAATGCCGTCTTAGGAACATCGGCTTCACTAATCCGCAGCTGATGATAACTCGACCTCAAGTCAATCTTAGAAAAGAACTGTGCACCCTGTAGCTGGTCAAACAAGTCATCTATCCTCGGGAGAGGATACTTGTTCTTCACTGTCACCTTATTCAGCTCTCTGTAGTCAATGCACAGTCTCAGGGTACCATCCTTCTTCTTCACAAACAGGATTGGTGCACCCCAAGGAGAAACACTGGGTCTGATAAAAACCTTATCCAATAACTCTTACAACAGCTCCTTCAACTCTTTCAACTCTACAGGAGCCATTCTGTAGGGTGGCATAGATATAGGAGTAGTACCTGGAACCACATCTATACAGAACTCAATCTTTCTATAAGGTGGTAAACCTGGTAACTCCTCAGAAAAAACATCAAGAAACTCACAAGCAATAGGAACATCTGTGAGTGACAACTTCTCCACTGAAGTATCCCTGACTAATGCCAAATATCCCTGACATCCTTTCCTCAACAACTTCCTAGCCGTAATAGCAGAAATAAGATTCTGAGGTGCGGAACTCCTATCACCCATAAACTTAAACTCTTCTTCATTAGGAATTCTGAACGTCACCTCTTTATTCCTGCAATCTACCATGACATAGTGCTGAGATAACTAGTCCATTCCCAAAATAACATCAAACTCCATCACATCCAACAGAATCAAATCAGCGGGTAATTCTCTATCTCCCACGAGAACTGGACAACCAGAAAGAACAATATTGGTGTCCAAGGAATCGCTCAGAGGAGTGGCAATGGACAAAGGAAAAGCCATCCTCGAAGCTTGCCAACAAGACTTAGAAGCAAAAACGGGAGAAACGAATGAATGTGTGGCACCCGGATCAAACAAAACCCATGCATCCAGGTAACAAACAGAAACAATACCTGCCACGACTGCATTAGATGCCTGAGCATCCTGCTGAGTGAGATGAAAAACTCTGGCCTGTCTTCGACCTCCTTGCTGACTGGTAGAAGCCTGGCCAACACCTCTGGCACCTCCTCTAGTACCTCTACCATGACTCTACTGTGGGACAAACTGAGTGGAACTCTGATGCTGGGCTGAAGGCAACTGAAATGGCACGGGTGCAGCACTAGCAATTGACTACTGTGGAAATCGTGAAATCTGCGGCTGCTGATACCCGAAGTAAGGACACGATCTGGTAAAATGTCCTATCTGCCCGCATCTGAAGCATGTTAGTGGTGTCAGATAACACGGTCCCTGATGGACTCTACCGTAGGTCTGGCATACACTGACAGTTGATCCAGAACTACGACCACTGCTACTGCTCGAAGCACCTGACCCGAATCTGAATGACCTACACTGACCTCCACGACCATGTCTACTGCTCTGATGCACTCGCTGCTATTGTCGCTGACTCTGCTGAGTCGGACCTCTCTGCTGACTACTCGAACCAACATGAAAACTCGAATATGGAGTAGCATGCAATCCACTCGACTGAACTCCCAGTTGGTAATAATCAGGCATCGCTCCCTGCCAAACTAGCCTCAGCTCAATCTCCTTGGCTAACTCAATCACAGACTCCAGAGTAAGGCCTGCTGTAGGCATACCAGTAAATGCTGAACCCAAACTAGTAATGTAGGTAGTGACTGCGAAATATTGATCTCGCATCAGATCCTCTGCATATCTACCCAGTCGAAGAAACTCTCGGGTGTACTCCTCTATAGATCGATCACCATGAGAAATACTGGTCAGTCAGAGACGATAGCTCATACGAAGAGGCTCTGGACAGAATCTCCTCATAAATCGCTCTCTAAACTGAGCCCAGGTCATCATCATCATATAAGGCTGGATCATCTGAATAAACCAGTCTAGGGCTGGTCCCTCGACAGATAGCTCGACGATCATAACCTGCTGGTACTTGGTGTGAGCAGTCTGAGTTTGAGTCTCGATCGCGTGCAGAAAATCTAACGGATCGGAAGTCCCATAAAAAGCAATCTTGCCAACCCTGGCATAGAACAGAGCTGCCTCAGGGTCAGATATACCCTGCTGATAGGCAGGCTGAACAGGCGAAACTACTGGAGGCATAGGAACATCGAATTCAGGCTTAATAGGCTCCTCATCCTATAACTCTCTCTGCCTACGGTGACCTGCCGCTCCTCGAGGTCTACCTCTTCCATGACCTCTACGTCTAACTGGCTGCTCAAGAGGTAAAACCTCATCCTGAAAAGACTCATCATCCTCGGCCTCAATGATCGGTGGAGCGACACACGCTCACCTCCTCATTCTGAAAAGACAGTAGAACAATTCAGATAAAATAGATAACGAAGGGTTAACACAGAAAACTAAAGCAAGGAATACTTATCAAGACATACTCAAACCTAATTCACTGCAGTAGCTACCAAAAGAAAAAACAACTTTAAAACTAGGGCCATAACTCACACAACGAAGCCCTGACACAGAACCACACTCTGATACTAACTTTGTCACGACCCAAAACAGGGGCCATGACCGGCGCTAGGGAACAGGAATTCTTTCAAATTCGGAACCCGTAGCAAGCCTTAAAATAAAATAAAACATACAGTAGTAATAATAATAATATTTAATACAGCAAAAATAAAAATCATAAATATTAAAATAACATTTGCACCAACTGAATTTAAATCAAATCCTCATCTCATATATATAAATCTTTTAATACAAATCCAGTTCAAATATAATACAACATCTCTTTAACAATTTAATGACTACTGCAGTGTCTAGATAAAATAAAACTCAAGTGAGTAGTTTACATAAAGAAGTCGGGGCGGAAGAAATCCGGCGTATAGGCCTGCTATTGAGGTCTGATGAAGATGACTCTCCTGAAAAATAGTCAACGGAGGGGAGTCAGACCTCACTGAGTGAATTACTATGATATATATACATGCATACTAAATGACAATGCATACAGTCAACAATATATATATATATAATATGTATGTATACAAGCAATTACACACAGATGCAATAAAATCCTTTTATATATTTATTGAAAATCACTGTTTATGAAGGATCAAATAGAACCCTAGAATATCGCAACCTCAAATCAGTGTTAGACAACACTCTAGCCATACAGGCTCACTTATTCCAAATATATTCACTTAATCCATTTGGACAATAGACTGGCCCCGAGACACTAAGTCAATCGAGCTCCAGCAGTCTGACTGTTAGTGTGATTGGCCCCGAGACACTATGTCAACCGAGCTCCAACAATCACACCTCCAAATCATATCACACATTAGACAAATCAAATCCAATCAATATCCTCAAACTGGTTAGTAATATAGCCTAAATGCTATAAGCGTACCGGTACATACTCGGTCATAGTGCTGTCCACTAGGTAGCATGTTCTATTGATATCCTTCATTAAAATATAAAGCATACATTCATAAAAGTAAATGATGCATGAATTGAATAAAATAGCAATATAAATCATATATATACTAAAAATATACCAAAAGTAAACCAAGTATATTTCGAGTATATATACGTCAAATAAATCCAATTAAATTACAAAATAAATTAGAAATATACTTAAAAACATTTTAAATACAATTCATTAATAAAACATGCATATAGTTTAAAATATACAGAAAATAAACCAAAAATAAACTAAAAATAAACTTAAGTAATAATTAAACCATTTATGCATATTTAATTAAAATAAAACATACATTTCTAAATTATGCATCCTAAAGCATATATATATATATAGAATAGTAACTCACACTTAATGCGCTCCTCGAGATGGGTCCGACGGGCCTGGTCCACTAGCCCCCGGTCTCGGCATAACTAAACATACAAAAGTAACGGACATCAGAATAAACCTAACAGAAAATCCTAGAAACTCGATCTAGAATATTAGACACCGAAACAGAATTAGGGTTCGATTGGACATCACGTTTTACGAGAATTCTACCAAAAATTCGGCATAACCTCCCCTGTAAAATGGACATCTCTCTACTCAAAGAGTAGAGCCGGCCCTGTAAAGAAACACACTTCGAAAAATAGGCTCAAAAACACATCCATAACCCCTCGGTCGGACTCCAAACTACAGTCTACCAATCGGGGTCCATAATCACAGAATAATATAGAAATACAAAAAATGCCCTTATATCACAGAAATACATTTAATAAGTAAAAATTACATAATTAACCTTAAAACACAATAAAAACCAATAAAAACTCATTTTATTATAAAAATCGTATATTATATATATAATTGAAAATAATTCACGAAAAATAGTTTTAATTAATTAAAAATACTAAATAATTTGTATAAATCATTTTTATACCTTAAATAATTATTAAAACCAATTAAATTACATTTTTAGTCAATTTAGGGTAAAATTACCAAAATACCCATATATATATAAATATACTAAAACTACTCCAAAAATTCACCAAAAATAGTATAATTATCCAAAATTAATTTTCTCAATATATTTATCAATAATATCAATAATTAAACTCAATTAACTAATTAATTTCAATTAAAAACACAATTAACCTAATTTTTTCAAAATTACATAAACCTAAATAAATTCAAAATAAATACATAGAAATTCATAAAAATTCCAAATAAATTTCTATAATTCATTTAAATACCTATATTTATCATAAAACATAATTTCATAATTTAATTAATTAATTTTCGAAAATTAGAAAATAATATTAAAATATTCAAAAATACCCAAAAATCAAAATAATTCCCAAAAATTCTACAAAAATTCATACATGTAGATTAAGCTAAGGGGAACAACATTTGTTAAGGTATTTTTCATGAATCAATAATAACAATTCAAAAAAAATTCGAAAACCTATTTCGGCCAAAATGGAAAAATTGAAAAACAAGGAAATCAAGGGAGTTTGAGCTCAAACCAAAGCTAGAATCAAGATCAACGTTGCTTGAAGAGTCCAAAGACACCGAAAACGCGAAGTTTGGTGGCCAGAGGAGGAAGAACCATGGAAGCTTGGATTCTTGGCCAAAAATGGCAGAAATGGAGCTGCTCGTTGTCGGAGAAGACGGCTGGGACGGCGAGGCAACGGAGGAGGATGGCGACACGCAGGGAAGGCACACTAAAGGTCGGTGATCGGACAGCGAGGGTGAGGGGATGGGTTTCGGGGAAGAGAAGAAAACGGAAGAGAAAAGAAAAGAAATAAAAAAAAAGATTTTTGTATATATATATATATATATATATATATATATATATATTATAATATTAATAATAGTTTAATAATTTATAATATAGTATATTAATATAATACTTAGAAAAATTATCCACCACACACATAATTTAATATTTTAATAATTTATACACACTAAAAATATTTAAATAATATTAAAACTAATAATAAATAATAAAATATTAGGATAATTATTTAAACCTAGTTAAATAAATAAATACACACATATGCTTTATTTGGTACTTTAAAAATATATATGAGATCATGCAATTATGGAAATTCATTTAAAATAATTAAATATAAATAGTTTACGTATCAATTTCCCCAAAAATGCAAGTCCCGGGAAAATTTTACGTAAAGTACTTAAAAGAATATAAAACAATTAAAAATCAATTTTAATTAAATAACAGCTCATGAAATATCAATATTATATATAATAATTATTAACATTGCATATCCCTATGCAATATAAAAATATTTAAAAATACGGGATATTACATTAGATCTTTTGCTTTGAGGAAGGATGCGAAAGATTTCATCAATTTGAAGTTGCAACTTTTCAGCTCTAGATTCACATCGCCTCTTAAACTTCTCTAACTAGTTGGACAAATCCATAACCATGTTCCTAATCCTATTGTCAGAGATATCCATCCGCTCTTTGATATTTTCCATGATGTCATCACTCCATTTTTTAGTGTTCCGTCGCTTCCTTGATTGAGCTTCACTCCCATTATCTCCTTTTTCAACTGCATTAGGAGGTAAAGGTATTTCACCATATTGCATTACCAATTGACAGATCATGTAGCATCTTCTATCCATTACATCATGGAACTCATTGAATTCGATGATGATTTCAACTCGCACTAGGTAATCTTCATCAAGGGACTCAACTTCTAAAGGCTCCAATTTATGTTTGGCAAATTCAAATGGAGAAAAATACAATGCCAATCTGGTAACAATATGCCCCATTGAGATCAAAGCCTTTCTAGCCTGAATAACCCACCACATAGAACATAAAGCAAAGTATGTACTACATGATTTTATGTTAGTCTTCAAGCACCATAATATGAATAGTTCATTAGGGGAAACCCTAGTACTATCTTTTCTTCCAAAGATTGTATGTGCCATGAATTTATGCATGATTAAATATGAGTGATCTTTGATCAAACCACTAGTCATTATTTGACCTCACAAACTTTATCACCTTCAGTGATTTCATGCCAAAAACTACACATATTATAATCCATAGGAGGTTGACAAACACCTCCTTGAGGAAAACCAAAGATTTGAGACATGATTTCATAATCACATAAGTATTCTTTCCCAAAGAACCTACATGAAAAGATCCCTAGAGGTGCATCTAAAATCTTAAATGTAGTGTAAAATTCTATTGTGAGTTTAAAGAATACATCATATTAGGTTGTAGCTAATTTAAACCACCCCAATTTATTGTAAAACATATCTATGGTTCCCTTAATACACATATTCAACAGTACCTCATCCTTAAAGTATTTTGGCTTGCTAAATTTTCTCTTGACTAAGGAGCAAAATCTCTTCCCTTCTTCTTCAGAATAAATGGCAAAGAAAGCTTCATAATCATCCCTCAAGTCTTTAGATTTGCCCTCGCCATCACTAAGCTTCTTTTCTTGAAATTGTGTCTTTGTTCTAGCCATCATAACAATGTTAGTACTAAAATAAAATAATAATAAAAAACAGAATGAAATTAACAAGAACAAAAATAAAAGTCAGCAGGGTTTAAATAAGAAAAACAAAACATTCCAATTTCAGTAAAAATTGCTTACCCATTAATTCAGGAAATTTAGCTTACTTAGGAAGCTAAAATCAACTAAACCCTTAATGGAATAAGGAAATAAATAAAAACAAATAAAATCACAATTAACAAGCTTGCAAAATAAATTTATTTATTTTTTATTTATTATTATTTTATTTCCTCCCCCACACTTAAAATGTGCAATGTCCTCATTGCAACGTTTAAAACATGAAAATTTTTTGAGGAATTCGACTGTGCTTGTGCATCAGGTTGCATGGCCGGGTGAAAAATGCACATGGTCGTGCAACTTGATTGACATCATATCACGCATGGGCATGTGCAAAATGCACACGATTGTGCTACCTACTAGTGCAATTTTTTTTTGAATAGGAAAAACCTCCTATATTTATTGGACAATTGGAAGAAAAAAAATATTAAATGGAAAAATAAGAAAAAGTAATATTCCTAAAATAAAAATCCTTAAAAAAAACAACTTAAGCAAAGCATACTTCAATTCAAAAAATGAAAACACATAAAGTAAACATTGTTCAAGCTAGAGCTAAACACTTTAAAACAAGGTCTCATTCCTCCCTTTCATCCTCAAAGGAGTACTCTTATGCTGGCACGTCTTCATCATGCGGGAATGGTGGTGGAATAAAATTTTGAGAGCTAAAATAGGCGTTAAGGTTATGGTTAATCATCTGCAATGTGTGATTCATTTGCCTAGAAGTACGACCCATTCCTACCACTTCCGAATTCAGCTCTCCTACGTTGGAATCGATGACTCCAATTTGCAACTCCAAGTTGTCCAGCCTTTCTAACACATTATTCAGAGAGACATCTTCCTCTTCCTCTTCATCTTGCTCTACAAGTGCATGCAGGATAAGAAAAGCTCTCCCAGTATGATAAACTCTAACCATTCCCATGGATTCCATCATACTAGTGTCAATGAAGTGATGACCTGGGACTTTTTCAAAAGGCATGTTCTCAATGTTAAAGTTTAAGTACTTGGCTATAGCTGTTACTAGGCCTCCCACTTTAATAGCCCCAGTAGCTTTTGTAGCAACATCTCTCAATTTCCCGGCTAAAGCATGACAGACATCAAGTTTTTTATCATTCACCATACAATATAAAATGTTTAGCTCAGTGGTGGTAATCACAGAGTCACCCTCTTTCCTTGGAAACAAAGAATGTGCCATGAGCCTATGAAGGTACTTGAGTGTAGGCAATCAAATCCTTGATTCTTTTGCTGATCGAGCCTCATAGAAAACTCCCCTCTCCCCGGTTAATTCTCTCCAAAACTCATTTCTATCATATGCAACATTAGCATCCTGATTTTTGGGAAAATGAAATACATCATTGAGTTCAAACTAACCTAGAGTATGCTCCTCATTCCCCAAATGAAAAGTTAGCATAAGGGTATGATCATTAAACTCACAAGAAGCAAGAAATTCACAAGTGGGGATGGCATAAGAAGGATTCTGCATCAAAATAAAATCATTCCACCCCATCCTGTCAATATATAAATTAATCTCATCTAATAACCCAATTTTAATCAAGGATGTGGCACTCAAATATTTTTTTGGCACAATCTTCCTATTCATCATTGCTTGAAATTTATTCCTATGCTCACCATGCCTAAATTGAATTTGAGAGGGGAAAGGTTTTACCATTTGTTCCTCTTCAGTACCACCTGGATTATTGGAAGTTCCACCATGTCTTGCTCTCTTGGAATGATGAGTTTGCTTCCTTGCTCTGCTCTTCCTTCTTTGATCTTTCTCCATGAGACTTCTTTAAAAAGAAGTGAGAAAATGTGTAGAGTGGAGAATGGTGTAGAGAATGATTTTGTAAAGAGGAAGTGAGTATTTATATAAAGAGTAGGATGATGGGGAATTGGGTCACATTTAATGGGAAATTGAAAAGGTGGTCAAGGGTTAGGTTTTCTAGGGCTTGGGAAGTGGAAAAGTGGTCAAAAGTGGAGTCCCTAGGGTTTTGGGGAAGTGTGGAGTGTTGGGAAGTGGAAAAATCCACTTAAAACAAAATTTTGTGTCTTTTCTAAAAGTCAAGTCTGTCTCATCACACGACCATGTGCGAAATACACACGGCTGTGTGACCTGATGGTTTAGAAATGGCGACTCAAGGTGCACGACCATGTGCAAAATGAGCACGGCCGCGTGACCTGTATATGCATACTTTGTAAATTCACTGAATTAAAAATTCAACACATATAGACAAGCAATGCATCATAAATTTAAATTACAATTTACTCAAAATAAATATTCCACTAAACATTTAACTCAAAAGACCTCTTCTAGAGCTCCAACCTTTCTTTTATTCCCTGAAATGCACCAGAAACAATCATCAAAAATAGAATAAACTTACAAAAACATAAAACAAATAACCAATAATAAAAACAAAACATAAAAATAAAAATACAAATAAAAAATAATAATCTTGGTTGAGCCCCTAAGAAGCGCTCTTTTAATGGTCCATAAGCTAGACCATCAAATTGATCATCCAGTTAATTCCCTCAAGTATGAAACTTGATGGAATTCCTCAAATGTGCTTCTGTGGTAGAGCTTTAACCTTTGCCCATTCACTTTCAATGTGTCTCCTTTGGTGTTGCTCAATTCCATAGCTCCATGAGGATATGATTGAGTCACTGTATACGGTCCTGTTCATCTACTTTTCAAATTTCCAGGAAACAATCTGAGCCGTGAGTTGAACAACAAAACTTGATCACCTTCCTTAAACTCCTTGATTCTTACTCTTACATAATGCCATCTCTTAGTACGTTCTTTATAAATCCTTGAATTTTCATAAGTAGCTTCCCTTATCTCTTCAAGTTCATTCAACTGTAACATTCTTCTCTCATCTACCTTCCTAAAGTCAAAATTCAAGGCTTTCACTGCCCCGTAAGCCTTATGTTCAATCTCAATGGGAAGATGACGTGCTTTTCCATAAACCCCCCTAAAGGGAGACATCCTAAGAGGTGTTTTATAAGCTATTCTATATGCCCACAAAGCATCATCAAGCTTCCTTGCCCATTCTTTCCTTGACTTACTTACTGTTCTCTCCAAAATCTTCTTCAACTCCCTATTACTCACCTCAACTTGGCCACTGGTTTACAGGTGATAAGGTGTAGCTACCCTGTGCTTCACACCATAGCAAGCTAATAAAGCTTCCATATTCTTGTTGCAAAAGTGTGTTCCCCCATCACTTATGATGACTCGAGGCATTCCAAATCGAGAGAATAACTTATTTAGGAACTTGCAAACAACCCTTGCATTATTGACTGTGCATGCTTGAGACCCACTTGGAAACATAATCCACACAAACAATAATATACTTGTTACCATCCGACACTGGAAATGGTCCCATGAAATCAATGCCCCAAACATCAAAAATTTCCACCTTTAGAATTCCAGATTGGAGCATTTCATCCTTCTTTGAAATGTTTCCACTCCTTTGGCATGCATCACAAAATCTCTAGCATTTTGAAAAATAGTTGGCTAAGAGAACCCCATTTCAAGAACCTTAGCAGTTATTCTTTATGGTCCATAATGTCCACTATTGACCTTCCCATGACAGTGTTGTAAGATGTCTCTTGCTTCCTCATTTGTTACACATCTCCTGACTATGCCATCGTTGCATAGTTTCCATAAGAATGGCTCATCCCAAATGTAGAACTTAGCATCATAAATCAATTTTTTCTTTTGCTGAGGAGTGAACTATTTTGGAATTTCACCTATTGATAAAAAATTTACTATATCAGCAAAACAAGGAGCACCCATAAATTCTATAGCAAAAAGCATTTCGTTAGGGAACATCTCCTTGATAGGCTCTTGCTTATCACTTTCCTCATGTTTCAACTCCAACCTTGAAAGATGATCAACTACTACATTTTTAACTCCTTTCTTATCTCTGATCTCAATATCAAACTCTTGCAATATAAGTACCCATCTCATGAGCCTTGGTTTTGAATCCTTTTTGTTCATTAAATACTTCAATGTTGCATGATCTGTGTATACAATTGCCTTAGATCGAAGGAGGTACAATTTGAACTTATCAAAAGTAAATATAACAGCCAGCATCTCCTTTTCTATAGTAGCATAATTCAACTAAGTATCTATCAATGTTCGGCTCATATAATATATCACATGCAACCTATTCTCCTTTCTTTGGCTAAGAATGACTCCTATTGCATGATCATTGGCGTCACACATCAACTCGAATGGGAGACTCCAATCTGGTGCCATCACTATAGGAGCAGAAACAAGTGCTTGTTTCAACCTGTCAAAAGAAAATTTACAGTCATCAGTAAAATCAAAAGGTGAATCTTTTTTAAGTAACTTACAAAAGGGTTTTGAGATTTTTGAGAAATCCTTGATAAATCGCCTATAGAAGCCTGCATGACCAAGAAAACTCCTAACTCCTTTAACATTTGTGGGGTACTGCAGCTTCTCAATTTCCTCCACCTTTGCTTTATCAACTTGAATGCCTTGAGCTAAAATCTTATGTCCAAGTACAATAGCTTCATCTACCATGAAATGGCACTTTTCCCAATTCAGCACCAAATTTTTTTCCTCATAACATGCTAGAACTTGCTCCAAATTACTCAGACATCCTTCAAATGAGTTTCCATAGACAGAAAAATCATCCATGAAAACATCTATGATCTCCTCCACTAAATATGCAAATATAGCCATCATACATCTCTGAAACGTTGCAGGAGCATTACATAACCCAAATGGCATCCTCCTGTATGCAAATGTGCCATAAGGACATGTAAAGGTGGTCTTCTCTTGATCTTCTAGAGCTATTGAAATTTGATTATAGCCTGAATAACCATCCAGGAAGTAGTAAAAAGCATGTCCTACTATCCGCTCTAACATTTGATCAATAAAGGGTAATGGAAAATGGTCTTTCCTTGTGGATGAGTTTAGTTTCCTATAATCAATGTACACTCTCCATCCATTCACAACTCTTGTAGGAACGAACTCTCCTTCCATATTTTGCATAATTGTTATTCCCCCTTCTTTGGCACACACTGAATTGGGCTAACCCAAGAACTGTCAGAGATTGGATAAATAATTCATGCATCAAGTAGTTTGACCACTTCTTTCTTTACCACCTCTTGCATGTTCGGGTTGAGCCTCCTCTGTCTTTCAATGGTTGGCTTGTGTCCATCCTCCACCAAATCTTATGCATGCAATAAGAGGGACTTATTCCTCTTATATCTAAAATCTACCACCCGATTGCCTTTATTTTTCTCTTCAACATGTTTACCAATAAATCCTCTTGCTCCTTGCTAAGTTTAGAAGATATAATCATAGGTAAAGTTTGGTCATCACCAAGAAAATTGTATCTTAAATATTGAGGTAACAGTTTCAAGTCTAGTTTTGGTGGTTTTATGACTGAAGGTGGTGTGGGTTTAGTGTTTGGTAGTTGTATGTGTGGTTGGTTCAGGTATTTGAGAGTCACTTCTTCTTGAGAAGATTGTACCTGTAAACACTTCTCAATATTCTCAACTTCTAAAGACTATGCCAACCTCCGTCGTTCGACTTCATTCACACATTCATTAATGACTTTAACTCGCATGCAAAAATCTTCATCATAGGGATATTTCATAGTCTCATAAATATTAAACTTATAGCTCTCATCCCCCAATCTTAATATAAGAATTCCATCATAGACATTAATTATTGCTCTAGCAGTGTAAAGGAATGGCATACCAAGGATTAGTGGAACCTCCTCGTCTTATTCAAAGTCAAGGACTTTAAAATCCATTGGAAAAATAAATTTTCCAGCCCTTACTAACACATCCTCCACTATCCCTTCTGGTTCCTTCACTGTCCTATCTACAAGTTGCAATCGAATGCTTGTAGGTTTTGCATCTCCTAATCCTAATTTCCTGTAAACAGACAAAGGCATAAGATTAATTGAAGCTCCAGAATCACATAAAGCTCTTTGAAAATTTAAATTTCCCACAGAACAAGGAATAGTCAGACTCCCTGGATGCTTCCTTTTTAAGGGAAGTTTCTTCGAGATGATAGCGCTACACTCTTTTGTGAGTGTGATGGTCTCACATTCTTACAACTTGTTTTTGTTAGAAATCAGTTCCTTGAGAAATTTAGCGTACTTAGACATTTACGAAAGACATTCCACTAGAGGCATGTTGATGTGAAGTGCTTTAAACCTCTCTAAAAATTTAGCAAATTGTTGATCATGCTCCTGTTTCTTCAGTCTTTAAGGATATGGAGCTAGAGGTTTGTAAGGTTTCACTAGTGGTGGTGTAGGTTTCTCCACTACTCGTTCCTTATTGTTGTTATCCCCTTGCAGCTTCTCCTCTATTTGCACTTCAACCCATTCATCCTCTTATTGTTTCTCCTCTTCCTTATTATTTTCCTGCTCATATTCTATTATTGCTTTTGTGATTTGTATCTCTATTCCACTTCTCAAGGTGATAGCCTTCAACTGTTCTTTTGGATTTTTCTCAGTGTTGCTTGGCAAAGAACCTTGATTCCTCATTGATAAAGAATTTGCCAATTGCCCCATTTGCACCTCTAAATTATGAATAGAGGAAGAGTGGTTCTTGAACATAAGCTGAGTGTCTTGATACATTTGCTCAAATCTGCCTTCCAACCTTTTTGTAGCTTTATCTTGTTGATTCATTTTTGTGGACATCACATCCATGAACTTCTCCAACTTGCTCTCTAGAGAACTTCTAGAAGATGAAGTTTTTTCTTGGTAGTAATTTGGTTGCTGGTGTTGCACATTATGCCTTACAAAACCAGGTGGTGCTTGTGACCTCCACTGGTTGTTCCCTTGATTGCTCCAAGAGAAATTAGGATGAGTTCTCCAACTTGGATTATAGGTGTTCCCATGCACTTGGTTTTGCTGTCCTTCAAAGTTGTTCACAAAGTTTACATTCTCAATGGACAAGCTTTGCATCATCTGACACTCTATAGTTGGATGACTACCCTGACATAATTCACAAGAGGAAGACAAGTTAGATATGGCATTGATATTCATTTTATCCATTCTTTTAGATAAAGCATCCATCTTTGCATTTAACATCATCAAACTATCAACTTCAATTGCTCCCCCTCTCCTTGGAATAACTCACTCACTAAACCAAAGGCTTTGGGTATTAGCCATTTCTTCAAAAAGCTCTAAGGCATCTTTTGGTGTCTTAGACATGATAGTTTCTCCTGCTAATGCATCTATGTTTGCTCTCACTGCGGGATTGACACCCTTGTAAAAAGATTGTACCAAATCCCATAAAGGAATCAACTGTGGTGGACATTGTCGTTGAAGATCCTTGAATCTATCCCAGCACTCATAAAAACTTTCATCATCTCTTTGATAGAAAGAGTTGATTTCATTTCTGATTTTAACTACGTTAGTTGGTGGAAAGTACTTATTGAAAAAGGCTGTATAAAGCTCCTGCCATGTATTTATAGAGTTAGGTGCCAAGCTAGTGAACCATCTTTTTGCTCTATCTATCAATGAAAATGGAAAAAGGATGAGCCTGATTGCTTCTGGCTATACTCCATTCATCTTGAAGGTCGAACAATACTCCAAAAATCTTGTCATGTTGTGACCAATTGGATCCTCATGTGGTAAGCCACTAAACTGTGAGTTTTGAATCATTTGGATCATGGCAAGTTTGATTTCAAAGTTGTTTACAACAACCACTGACCTCACAATTAGAGTTTGATCACCTTGGACATTAGGACTCACAAATTCCCTCATAGTTCTGTGGGCAACGTGCCCATTTTGGCCATCTTGCTCAATGTGTGCTTCCCCTCCGTTTATCCTATCTTTATTCTATCTTCTTCTTCTATGAATAGTTTTCTCAATCTCTAAATCAAGTGGTATTAATTGGACTCCTTGTCTGCTTGCACCACGCATAGTGTGCATGCAACAACAAAAGTTCCTGCATAACCAAAAAAATAACAAAAATAAAAGTAAAAAATAACGTCTAAATTAAACAACACAAAATTCTCAACAATATCAATTTGGCAATCCCCAGCAACGGCCCCAAAAACTTGATATTAGTAGTCGGCTTGAAATCCCTATTTAGGCCATCAAGTCATAAGTTGCCTTTAGCAAGACATTATGACTACCTAAGTCATATGAAGGTCGGTAATTTGACATAGCCTAATTTATAGTGAATATTGTAGTCCTTTTGTCACATGATGTCCTAATTGAATATAAGGCATAGTTTCTGTTATCCTTATACAATTCAATTATATAATTTCTTAATTCCAAGTACACTGAGAATGATAACTCTTTATCAATTCCCTTTAGCATGGCCATTCATTTTCTTTAGTCTATCTTATCAAGGGGCCAAACTTTCTAAGTTCAACAAAAATGGGGATCCAAGGGTCCATCTAAAGTAATATGCTACCTTCATAGTTGCTACGAAGCTTATAGAATCACAAATTGTTCGATTCTTCTTCATATCACTAGAGAAAGTGCCAAGAGCATGGTTCTTTGACCTTGAAGATGAAATTAAAAATGACTGGCTATTGCTAACTTAGAAGTTCATTAAGCAATATGAATACAACATGTAATTAGACATCACTCATAGAGATCTTAAGACCATGAGATAGAAACTTGGTGACGCTTTCTTTCATTACATTATAAGATGGTAGGGTAAGTGATGGGTTTCCGCAAGTATACGAATTTGTACAAGTAGTAATTAAATATCGATCCCACAGAGATTGCAAATTGATTACAGTGATACTAGTTGTGTTTGTTTTTTTAAACAACGAAAAAGGGTATTTTTAATTAAACTAAAAATTAAACTAAAAAAAACACAAAAATCACAATGAAATAACAATCACTTTAGAGAGCTAGGGTTCTTATTACAAATTCAACCTTTATTTAAGATAAATTAACTACTAAGCCATACCTAACCTTAATCCAATTTGAGGGTTTCTCAAGAATCATAGGCTTCCTCCTAAGACAACCCTATGGTTAACCAAGTACATTGACGTTCTTAGATTTAAAGCTCTTGCCTACTAAGTGTTCGGTTAACCCAGTTTAAGCATCAACCCTTAATTAATACTAGTTGCTTAAGTGTTTCTCAACTAACAAAGCATCTAACAGGTTAAATCCAAATCAACCTATCTCTTGATCAAGTTTTATTGTGTATATTCAATCAAAGGGTGATCAATCCTAAGAAGACATTAAGTTCAACAACAACCAAAGGATCTAGATTAATGGCTTAGGTTTAATTATGATTAGCCTATGGTTGATTTGCAATAAGAACCCTAACTAATAATTTAGCTACTCATGTCAATTATAAGAGATAAAGAAAAAGAATAAAATAAAATAAACATCATCATTAAATTAAAATTAAGAATGAATAAACATAATTGAATAGAAGAAACCCCTTGTTCAATAGGAAGCTTGATGTTCTTTAATTCTTATTCTTAAATCTCCAAACTAACATAAGCAAGAAAAATCCTTGTTTTTCAAAACTGCTCTAAGAAAATTCTCTAAAAATAAAAATATATTCCTCCCAAAAGTGATAAATAATATATATATATATATATATCCTTGTTTCTGGTGGCTACCCTCTTATAAAACCCTAATTACAAGCCCTAGGGTTACACCATGTGAAATCTCCATCTTGTCCCTCATGAGTCAGCAATTAAATTAGCCTCTGAATTTTTCCAATCACCAGGTCGCATGGCTGTGTGCATTTTACGCACGGCCGTGTGCATTTTGCGCACGGCTGTGCACATCCCTTTTTCAGCATTATTGCATATTGACCTCCATTGCTTTTCGAGCCCACTTCAAGTGCCCACGGCTCCCATGTAGCCTTCCTCTACTGTTCTTTAACTTCCTTAATTACATAAAAATCAACCAAAAATAAACCAACTAATACGTAAAAATAATTAAACACACAAGACATGCAGTAAGTACTCAACTAAATAAAAACTGAATAAAAGAAACATAAACTTAATTGAAATTGAATTTTTCCTAAGACGAAAACTACTTAATAACATGCATTTTTCACACTCATCAATAAGGTAGTCAAAACAAGGAACTGTCCTCCTAAAGATGAACAAATAAAGCATTACCATGATTTAGAAAATAGATGATCTTTGGCCACTATCTTAACTTCATAGCTCTTTATTAGGTTGGGATCAGAATTGAAGATGAGCCTCAGTAAGTTAGAAACACCTTTTGGTGTAATACCCAATCAAACATCCAAAATACCTTCACTCGAGCCACATAAATAAACTTGATTCAACCCAACACTCATAACCCACCATCCATTCATGCCATCAAACCACCAAGAAAGTTCTCAAGCTTTAACCTCCCACTATCCAAAATTATTATAGAGACTTCAACAAAAAAACCTTTTACAACCTCAAGAGCCCAAGCCTCTTCCAAACCCATTGCCTCCTTAACTTGACCAAAACCTTTTCTGCCACTTTTACTAGATGCCCAGTCACATAATTGATGTATATAGAACCCTCAAGAATGCAATCCAAGACCTAATTGACTCTGGAGAAATTAATCACCCAAAAAAATGACCTAGCATCAAGACTAATCCTCTCCTATTATCAAAAAATGCCTCCTCTAACCATCAACATGATCTCCTCTAACCTACCAAAGGCTCTTATTGAATAATCAATCCAAACCATCTAAGAAACCCAAGATAAGCTCCATGAAAAAGAAGAGAAAGAGCTCTTGATGATCTTAAAAGACAAATTTTCAATCCTTATTCTTGAACCTCATGACTCTAGTATAACTCTTCCTATGAACGGTGAAGTGATTAATTACCCTTACTCACAAGAAGTAGACATAGGTGACCATGAAGTATGGGATTTACTAGACCAACCATCTAGAAATTTTGACTATAAAGCCATGAACATGACACCCTCTACTACTCACATTCACTTAAAAAGACATAGCACCCTTAGGATGGGGAAAGGAATTTAATAATAAAGATAGGGTAGTTAATACTATTCAACTTTAGAATCTGCAGGACATGGGAATCGATATATGGTATGACTCTGATGATCCTAAAATCATTGTCTGGGACCATAATAGCAATACAAAAGCAAATAAGCAAGTAGTTAAAAAGCCCTCACTAGTAGTCAATCATGTAACTTGCAATGGGTGAGTATATCAACCTCTTGATAAGGAGAAAGATCCCCTAAAAGAAAAGAAGTGACAAGTGGTGAAGCTCCAATTAAAGAGTTAGACACTATCCTCAAACAACTTAAGAAGACTAAGGCACAAGCTAGTATCTGGGACCTACTCATGGCCTCTAAGAAGCACAAGGATGCCCTAATCAAAGCATTAGATGAAGCAAAGATTGCCATTGGTGCCTTACCTTGCGAGATGATAGCCTCTCTAATGAAACTGCCCTCTAACGCAATCACCTTCTAAAATTAAGATTTACCCCTCAAAGGAAGGATGCACAACTACCCTCTCTTCATACAAGCGATTGTTAGGTCTAAGAAAACTCTATGCATTATGGTGGATTATGGATCTGTTATTAATGTTTACCCCTTGAGGTTGCTATATAAATTTGGGATGAATGTTAAAAACCTGAAAGAATCCAACGTGGTCATATGAGCCTATGATAATTCAAAAAAGCCAATTATTGGGACTTTCAAAGCAATAGTTATGGTGGGTGATATTGAATTAGTAACATAATTTATTGTCTTGGACATTCCTCTAACTTTTACCCTGCTATTAGAATGTCCTTAGTTCCATCCACTGGGGGGCATACCCTCCACTATGCATTAAAAGATAAAATTGTTGCTGAATGGAAAGGTCATTGCCATCCCTATTAGAATAAACAACATTATTGCCTGCCTGAATGTGGTCCCACTAGGGTTTTGAAGTTTCTATAATCAATGATGGTCATTTTGATCCTAAAGTTGCTACTATAATAAAGAAGATGCAATACCTACCTAGAACAGGATTAGGAGAAAGGTACATTAGGGTTATAAAATTCCCTGATTTCTGAGGATAGACGAACATATATGGTCTAGGGTACGATCTTGAAAAAGCCATTAGGACTAAGAAGTCCATCTCTTTTATGACTAAAAGCTCAACTCAAGTCTATTAAGGACAAACTAAGAAGTGCAAAAGCAATAAAATCAAGAAATCGAGATTTGAGATCTTCAATGACACCCTCAAAGGAAAGCACTTACTAGATATGGTCACTAAAACTGAAATCAATGAGCTAATGAAAAATTTGGAGCTAGAATATATGAATAATTCCCTCAACTATGCCCAAGCTACTACCATCCTCGAATTAAGCATTGATAACATCCTGTTTGAAGACACTACTGATGATGATCTCTAAATTTTTCTTTATTTAAAACTGATGATGTAATGAACTTTAATGTTAATGCAATAAAATCATATTTTACTCATTCGATGTCTTTCCTGATGGTAGTGTGCATTGCATTTATCAAAACATTAGCATATTTGACATTCATTCCATATGCACTGAATCATTTAACATTAGCATAGAATCTAAACCATGCATTCTGTAGATTTTGAAAGATGTTACCCCTAAAAAGAGGAGAGAAATTAAAAAAATATTAATAAATATTCAAAAGTATTTGCCTAGACATAAGATGATATGGCTGGTATTGATAAAAATATTGCTCAAAACTTCAATCCTGCCAAAGATGGGTGCAAACTAATAAAGCAAAAACTGAGAAGACTCATACCAAAATTAGCCCAACTAGGAAAAGAAGACATCGAGAAGAAAATCAAAGCAAAATTCTTTGAGGTAGTAGACTATCCAAAATGGTTAGTAATGTGGTGGCCAGTACCAAAGAAAGATGGAAGGGTGGTTAGAATCTATGTCGACTATAGAGATTTGAACAAGGCTTACCTGAAAGATGATATCCCACTACCTCACATAGATATACTAGTTAACAGTGCCACTGCATATGCAATGTACTCCTTCGTGGATGGATTCTTTAGGTATAATTAGATCCTAATGGTCATTATCAACAAAGCAAAGACAACTTTCATAATATAATAGGGCACTTATTGCTACAGAGTAATGCCCTTCGATTTAAAGAATGCAAGAGCAACTTACCAGAGAATGGAAACTATAATGTTCCATGACATGATACACAAAGAAGTCAAAGTGTACATTGATGACATGATGGTTAAGTTAAAAGAGTCAAAAATTCCTTAAAAGAGTCAAAAAGTACAGTCTCAAGCTTAATCTAAAGAAATGCATGTTCAGGGTTAGTTTAGGAAAGATGTTAGGGTATGTTGTCAGTCAGAATGGGATTGAAATGGATCCAGAAAAAGCAAAAGCAGCAAGAGAGATGCTAGTGCCAAAAACAGAAAAAAAAGATTAAGAGGGTTTCTAAGGAAACTACAATTCATCAATAGCTAAGTTGATAGTAGTGTGTGAACCATTCTTTAAGCTACTTAGAAAAGATAATCCAGATGAGTGGAATGAACAATGTCAGTCGACATTGGATAAGATTAGAGGCTACCTAGCTAACCAAACAGTTCTAAAACTACTTAAACTAGGGATACCTTTAACCCTACATTTGGCAATTGAAGGAAATGCAATCAATGCAATGTTAGCTCAAGAAGGAGAAATGAAAGCGGAACATTGAGTCTACTAGTTAAGTAAGAAGATGTTACCATATAAGTGTTGGGATACGTGATACAAATGTAGCGGAAAAATTAAAATTTTATCACGTTCCCAAGCCTAGATCCATGTAATTCGACTACTTGATTAAATCTATGGTTTTAAAGTCTTACCAAAACGTAGAAGAGGCAAGATTCTCTGGAAGGATGAGGAGGTTCACACTGGTGACACCTTACCTTGAGCTTTTTTTTTTGGCTTGGTTGTTCGGATCAAGACATCTCCAAAAGGATGCGTCCTCTATAGGTATCCACACGAACAACCCTTCACAAAATGAATTTAAGTGTGTGTGCTAGCAACCTCCTTGACTGTCTCACAAATCAAGAACAAAAAGAAAAACTCTGTCTTTGTTTTCTAAGAGGAAAGAAGATGAATTTGGAGGCAGGAAAAAAAAGTATGTGAAACCCTAGAGAATATAACATATTTATAGACTCCAAATTAGGGTTTCACTTACCAATGACCTTTTGGTAATTTTCCATTTATTATATTCTGATTTTATTTAAAAACAAATCAAAAATAATATCTTATTTATTTATTTATTTAAAATAACATTTATCTTAAATAAATAAACAAATAAATAAATAAATAAAACACTTTAATTATTTATTTCCACAAAGTTTATTTTGGGCTTATTAAATCCATATCCATTTTGGGCTTATTCTAAGTGTGTGACCCTGTAGGTTCACATAACATTGGCAGTGGACCTAAATCTCTATTTAGGCCTATAAGTCATAAGTGGCCTCTAGTAAGACTTTATGACTAACCAAGTCATGTGAAGTCAATAATCCGACATAACCTTATTACAATGAATTTTATTGTCCCTTTATCACATGATATCTTAATTGAACATAAGGCATTGAATGTCATCCTTATATAATTCAATATTATGACTTGATTCCAAGTAGACTGAAAATGATAACTCTTTATCAATTCATTTCAGCATGGCCATGCATTTTCCTTCAGTCTATCTCATCAAGGGGCCTTTAGATATCTTTCTCATATTAATGAGGGATAAATTCCTTCTAAATCACTCACATTCCTCACATAACTAATTTTATATCCAACAACATCCTTTTAATCGTTCAGTTAAAGACAATGTTAGAATGTGTCAAAACATAAAATAGCTATGTAGAAATCCATGATGATTTCAAGGTCAAAGGATCGAAATAAAATTACTATGATAAGAAATACTTATGACAATAATCTATGTAGCATTCTCATAGTGGGTCAATCCAGTACATGATCTCTCATCATGTACCTATGAGTTGACTTAATATCTCATATTTATGATTAGTAAAACATAACCATCAATCAACATCATACTAGCCTTAATACTTTAATATTCATATAATGAATAAATGGCTAAGGATAATTAGAATAGAACTCTTATTTTAATCTAAGGGTTTTACTATCAAGTCACATACTTGATGGCCTTAGTAAGAATTAACCATTCATGTAATTATCATAAAATCAAATGATAATATAAATCCTCTTTATTAACAAAATAAGAAAGTCAATACATAATCACAAATGATTGACCTAGTGCATGTCACTAACAATCTCCCACTTGCACTAGGCCCAATCAACATCGTATCGAATACCCATGGACCTAGTATGACTCTCATATTTAGGCTGTGGAAGAGACTTAGTCAGTGGATTAACAACATTATCATTTGTAGGTACTCTACATATCTTGACGTCTCCTCTCTTAATAATTTCTTGAATAAGATGATAACGCCTGAGTATGTGTTTGGATCTCTGATGTGATCTGGGCTCCTTAGCTTGGGCTATAGCTCCATTATTTTCACAATATAAGTTCACTGGATCTAATATACTAGGAACAACACCTAGTCCAGTTATGAACTTCTTAATCCAAACAGCTTCATTAGCTGCTTCTGAGGCAGCTATGTACTCAGCTTCTGTTGTAGAATCAGCAACAGTGTCTTGCTTGGAACTCCTCCAGCTCACTACACCTCCATTCAAATAAAACACATATCATGACTGTTGGGATTCGTGATATAAACGCAGTAGAAAAATTAAAAATTTTATCACGTTCCTAAGCCTGGATCCATGTAATTCGACTACTTGATTATATCTAGGGTTTTAAAATTTTACCAAAATGTAGAAGAGGCAAGATTCTCTGGAAGGATGAGAGGAGGTTCACACCGGTGACACCTTACCTCGAGCTTTTTTTGGCTTGGTTGTTCGGATCATGACGTCTCCAAAAGGATACGTCCTCTATAGGTATCCACACGAACAGCCCTTCATAAAATAAATTTGAGTGTGTGTGCTAGCAACCTCCTTGACTGTCTCACAAATCAAGAACAAAAGGAAAAACTCAGTCTTTATTTTCTAAGAGGAAAGAAGATGAATTTGGAGGCAGGAAAAATAAGTGTGTGAAACCCTAGAGAATATAACATATTTATAGACTCCAAATTAGGGTTTCACTTACCAATGACCTTTTGGTAATTTTCCATTTATTATATTTTGATTTTGTTTAAAAAACAAATCAAAAATAATATCTTATTTATTTATTTAAAATAACATTTATCTTAAATAAATAAACAAATAAATAAATAAATAAAACACTTTAATTATTTATTTCCACAGAGTTTATTTTGGGCTTATTAAACCCATATCCGTTTTGGGCTTGTTCTAAGTGTGTGACCCTGTAGGTTCACATAACATTGGCAGTGGGCCTAAATCTCTATTTAGGCCTACAATTCATAAGTGGCCTCTGGCAAGACATTATGACTACCCAAGTCATGTGAAGTCAATAATCCGACATAACCTAATTATAGTGAATTTTATTGTCCCTTTATCACATGATATCTTAATTGAACATAAGGCATAGAATGTCATCCTTATATAGTTCAATATTATGACTTGATTCCAAGTAGACTGAAAATGATAACTCTTTATCAATTCATTTCAGCATGGCCATGCATTTTCCTTCAGTCTATCTCATCAAGGGGCCTTTAGATATCTTTCTCATATTAATGAGGGATAAATTCCTTCTAAATCACTCACATTCCTCACATAACTAATTTTATATCCAACAACATCCTTTTAATCGTCCGATTAAAGACAATGTTAGAATGTGTCAAAACATAAAATAGCTATGTAGAAATCCATGATGATTTCAAGGTCAAAGGATCGAAATAAAATTACTATGATAAGAAATACTTATGACAATAATCTATGTAGCATTCTCATAGTGGGTCAATCCAGTACATGATCTCTCATCATGTACCTATGAGTTAACTTAATATCTCATATTTATGATTAGTAAAACATAACCACCAATCAACATCATACTAGCCTTAATACTTTAAAATTCATATAATGAATAAATGGCTAGGGATAATTAGAATAGAACTCTTATTTTAATCTAAGGGTTTTACTATCAAGTCACATACTTGATGGCCTTAATAAGAATTAACCATTCATGTAATTATCATAAAATCAGATGATAATATAATACCTCTTTATTATTAAAATAAGAAAGTCAATACATAATCACAAATGATTGACCTAGTGCATATCACTAACAATGACTGTGATCGAAAATCATCCTTGTCAGTTTGGAAGCTAGCATCTGTGTAACCATTTACAACTAGCTCATCTTCCTGACCACCATACAGTAAAAATGCATCCTCAGTTCTTCTTAAGTACTTAAGGATATTTTTAACTGCTGTCCAGTGACTTTCACCTGGGTCTGATTGGTATCTGCTCGTTGTGCTTAAGGCATATGAAACATCAGGTCGAGTACACAACATTGCATACATGATAGATCCAATAACATAAGCATATGGAATCTTACTTATGCAGTCTCGCTCATCTTGTGTTATAGGACACTGAGTCTTGCTGAGACTAATGCCATGTGACATTGGCAAGAATCCTCTCTTGGAATCTTGCATATTAAACCTGTTCAATACCTTATCAATATAAGTGCTTTAACTTAGGCCAATAAGCCTTTTAGATCTATCTCTATAGATCTTGATGCCTAATATATAAGCAGCTTCACCTAAGTCTTTCATTGAGAAATAATTCCCTAACCATGATTTAACATTTTGTAAAATAGGGATATCATTTCCAATGAGTAGTATGTGTCATCCACATACAACACTAAAAACACAATAGCACTCCCACTAACTTTCTTGTATACATAAGGTTCATCATCATTTTTAATGAAGCCAAATTCTTTGACTGCTTCATCAAAACGAAGATTCCAACTCCGAGATGCTTGCTTCAATCCATAAATGGATCTTTGAAGCTTGCATACCTTTCCAGAATTCTTAGGACTAACAAAACCCTCTCGCTGTGTCATGTACACATCCTCAAGTAAATTTCCATTAAGAAATGCTATTTTGACGTCCATTTGCCATATTTCATAATCATAGTATGCAGCTATGGCAAGGAGAATTCGAATAGATTTTAGCATAGCCACTGGTGAAAAGGTTTCATCATAGTCTATACCATGTGTTTGTTTGAAACCTTTTACAACCAGTCTTGCCTTAAAGGTATGCACATTGCCATCCATGTCGATTTTCTTTTTGAAAACCCATTTGCACCCAATAGTTTTTAAACCATCATTTGGGTCAATCAAGTTCCATACTTGATTATCATACATGGATTGCATTTCTGATCTCATGGCTTCAAGCCATTTCTCAGAGTCAGGACTATTTATGGCCTCCTGATAGGATGTGGGCTCATTTTGATCCACAATTAACACATCATAATCACTAGTTATGAAAAATCCATATCTCATGGGGATTTGACGTGTCCTATCAGACCTCCTTGGGCCTTTTAGTACTTGTGCAGGCTCAACAACTTCTTATTGATTCAGCTGCGATTCCATATCAGGTACAATGCTATTTTGTGGGCCTTGAATTTCTTCAAGTTGCACTGTGCTCCCACTGGTTCCTTTGGAAATAAACTCTTTTTCCAAAAATACACCATTCCGAGACACAAACACTTTGTTCTCAGACACATTATAGAAGTAATATCCTTTAGTTTCTTTAAGATATCCAACAAAAAGGCATTTGTCAGATTTGGGTGCTAGTTTATCTGAGATTTGATGTTTCACAAAAGCATCACAGCCCCAAATCTTAAGAAAAGACAAACTGGGAGTTTTTCCAGTCCATTTCTCATATGGTATCTTTTCAACTGCCTTTGATGGAACTCTATTCAAAATGAATGCAGTAGTTTCTAAAGCATATCCCCAAAAAGAGATTGGAAGATCATATTGACTCATCATAGATCGAACCATATCTAATAGAGTTCGATTTCTACGTTCAGACACACCATTCCATTGTGGTGTACCTGGAGGAGTCAATTGTGAAACAATCCCACAATCTCTAAGATGATTTGTAAATTCTTGGTTTAAATATTCACCACCTCGATTAGATCTTAGTGTTTTAATATTTTTACCAAGTTGATTTTGTACTTCATTCTTGAAAATTTTGAACTTTTCAAAAGATTCAGATTTATGTTTCATTAGATAGAGATAACCATATCTACTAAAATCATCCGTGAAAGTTATGAAGTATTGAAAACCACCTCTAGCAGTTGAGCTTAATGGTCCATATACATCAGAATGTATTAGGCCCAATAAGTCATTAGCCCTCTCACTTTGTCCAGTAAAAGGTGTTTTAGTCATTTTTCCAAGTAAACAAGATTCACATGCATCAAATGATTCATAATCAAATGAATTTAAAAGCCCATTTTGGTGTAGCTTTGAAATGCGTTTCTCATTTATATGGCCTAAACGACAATGCCAGAGGTAGGTCAAGTTTAAATCATTAGATTTAGACTTCTTTGTATCAACGTTATAGATTGGCATTTCATTAGTGTCTTCGGCATCTAAAACATAAAGTCCACTAGTGCATGGAGCATATCCATAGAAAATGTTATCTTGATAAATACTGCATTTATTATTCTTAATAATAAATTCAAATCCTTTCTTATCCAAACAAGAAACAAAAATAATATTCCTACACATAGTAGGTACATAATAACAACTTTCTAAAGATAAAATAAGTCCACTAGGCAAAGGTAACTCATAAGTTCCTACAACTAAAGCAGCAACTCTTGCTCCATTGCCAACTCATAGGTACACTTCGCCTCTTGCCAATGATCTAGCTTGCAATTTCTTTTTCAATGGCTTGGCTCATTACAGAAAAAATAAATTCCTTCCTTTGCTTTAGGTTCAGCTTTGGATTTGGGCTTGGGCTTCTGAAAACCTTTAAGGACCTTGCCCTTGCCCTTGCCCTTTCCAACCCTTTTCATCCCCTTTCCCTTATTGACCATGAGAACATCCTTGGTGTTACTCTTGATGTTCTTTTCAGCAGTTTTCAGTATCCCATGCAACTCTAAAATAGTCTTCTCCATACTATGCATATTGAAATTCATAATGAAGTTATCATAAGCTTCAGGCAAAGATTGGAGAATAATATCCACAGCCAGTTCTTGTTCAATCTTGAGACCAAGCTTGTCCAAGTGATCAAGATGACCCTTCATCTTGAGAACATGAGGACTGACAGAGCCGCCAGTAGTCAGCTTGCAGGAAAGCAATGCCCTGATGGTATTGAACCTTTCAATTCTGGCTTTCTCTTGGAGCATTTCCTTGAGATGGCCTATCATAGTATAAGCCTCCATTTCCATCAGTTGCTTTTGCAGCTCAGATTCCATACATCCAAGCATGACACAAGTGACATCAGTAGAATCACTGAGATGCTTGGTATAAGCATCCCTTTGTGCTCTAGGAGCATTGGCAGCTGGTTCCTCAGGGATGGGTTGATCAAGGATGTATTCCTTTCTCTCATGCCTAAGAACAATTCTTAGGTTTCTATACCAGTCAAGAAAATTAGTCCCATTGAGCTTATCCTTCTCAAGGATCGATCGCAGTGACATGGTAGGTGTAGTGTTTGAAGTCATTATCTACAAAAAATATATGCAAAGTCCATTCAGTTTTTTATTAAATATGTATAAGGCACAATAAAAACTCCCACTAAATTTACTCAAATCAATAACCCTCTAAGTTAATTTTAGAAATTTTAGTGGGCCAAGATCCATATTTCACCATACTCTAAGTGAGCTTTGGCTCATGACCTAAAATATGGTTATTTAGGTAGACAACTCTTATCAATTACATCTCATGTAACTCTTGGATGGTATGGGATTTGACATCACATGTCATGGCTAAAAATCCCATCTAATGCCCTAGGTCCAAAACCATTTTGATAACCTAGTTAAGTCAAACCATATCAAACGTTTGGATAGCACCATTATCCAGCTTGCCTTCCCCAGATAAATTTATACACCTTGCTTTGGCAGGCTCATATATAATAATCTAAGGCTTGACAAGTGTTGAACTTATGGAAGGCATTATAATAACTTAATATTAAATGAGGGTTCATCTTTATTTAATCGTATTCAGTTATTGTTATGTTGTATTGCATGGCATCATATGGCATCACATACATGGCATCACATGGCATCGCATACATAACAACAAATAAATAAATGTGACATAGCATGGCCCAAATCTAAGTTGATCTTCATAAGCCAATATGAAGATCAATGGTCAAACCTAGGTAATATTACAATTATAAATTGAGCCTCCAACTTGGATCTCCATCTTCTACCATGGATCTCCTTCTTTGGTTCCCACCTTGGATCTCCATCTTGGGCCTCCAACTTGAATTCCACCATGGGTTTTGATTTACAAAAAATTGTTGTAATTTATTCTACACTATTCTAATAAAATAAATACAACAAAACAAAATCGACTCGCAGGCCGTATTTAAAATTACAACCCATAAAAATAAAATCCAATCACATTGGTCTAAGGGCAATGCTATGCACCATGCATAAAACAACAAACATGTATAACATAATAATCTATTTAGTTATTAAATCCAATTATTATGTTAAAAAATAAAATAATGTGACAATTCTTTCGGGGTTAAGGGGCAGCGCCCCTTGCGGGGTCCTAGGGGCAACGCCCCTAGTGGGGTTCCAAGGGGCATCGCCCCTTGGTGGGGTCCAAGGGGCAGCGCCCCTGGTGGGGTCCGGGGGCAACACCCCAGGTGGCGATCCCGCTTTCAAAATTTCTATTTCAAATTTAATTAAAAATGATTTTCCTGATCAAATAGAAAATTTTTTCTAATTAAAATAGGAAACAAGTATGCTACTTCAATTAATCATATTAATCAAAACAGAATACATAACAGATTTAAATCCTTAAGTGATTAGGTTTTTGAAATTAGAATTTCTTTTTCATTAAATCATATTAATAAAACATTATTCTTAATTCGTTTTTCATAAAAACATCATACAAAATTCGTTTTCATGAAACAACATTCTTAATTCATAAAATCAAAGGCTGCTTTTAGTTTAATCACATTAAACCATTACAAACATTAATCAAATTAATGTTTAATTCCATTTTCAAATAGATTACTAAGAATTGTCACAAAACAAATCAAAACCTCTTTTGATAATTTTGAAACCCTTTTCAAAACGAATCTTAAACCCTAACATATATCACATATACACATAATCAATTAATCGAATTACAAGTGGCTTTGATACCACTGTTGCGATATGTGATACAAACGCAGTGGAAAAATTAAAATTTTATCACGTTCCCAAGCCTAGATCCATGTAATTCGACTACTTGATTAAATCTAGGGTTTTAAAGTCTTACTAAAACGTAGAAGAGGCAAGATTCTCTGGAAGGATGAGAGGAGGTTCACACAGATGACACCTTACCTTGAGCTTCTTTTTTTTTGGCTTGGTTGTTCGGATCAAGACGTCTCCAAAAGGATGCGTCCTCTATAGGTATCCACACAAACAGCCCTTCACAAAATGAATTTAAGTGTGTGTGCTAGCAACCTCCTTAACTGTCTCACAAATCAAGAACAAAATGAAAAACTTTGTCTTTGTTTTCTAAGAGGAAAGAAGACGAATTTGGAGGCAGGAAAAACAAGTATGTGAAACCCTAGAGAATATAACATATTTATAGACTCCAAATTAGGGTTTCACTTACCAATGACCTTTTAGTAATTTTCCATTTATTATATTCTGATTTTGTTTAAAAACAAATCAAAAATAATATCTTATTTATTTAAAATAACATTTATCTTAAATAAATAAACAAATAAATAAATAAATAAAACACTTTAATTATTTATTTCCACAGAGTTTATTTTGGGCTTATTAAACCCATATCCGTTTTGGGCTTGTTCTAAGTGTGTGACCCTGTAGGTTCACATAACATTGGCAGTGGGCCTAAATCTCTATTTAGGCCTACAAGTCATAAGTGGCCTCTAGCAAGACATTATGACTACCCAAGTCATGTGAAGTCAATAATCCGACATAACCTAATTACAGTGAATTTTATTGTCCCTTTATCACATGATATCTTAATTGAACATAAGGCATATAATGTCATCCTTATATAGTTCAATATTATGACTTGATTCCAAGTAGACTGAAAATGATAACTCTTTATCAATTCATTTCTGCATGGCCATGCATTTTCCTTTAGTCTATCTCATCAAGAGGCCTTTAGATATCTTTCTCATATTAATGAGGGATAAATTCCTTCTAAATCACTCACATTCCTCACATAACTAATTTTATATCCAACAACATCCTTTTAATCGTCCGGTTAAAGACAATGTTAGAATGTGTCAAAATATAAAATAGCTATGTAGAAATCCATGATGATTTCAAGGTCAAAGGATCGAAATAAAATTACTGTGATAAGAAATACTTATGACAATAATCTATGTAGCATTCTCATAGTGGGTCAATCCAGTACATGATCTCTCATCATGTACCTATGAGTTAACTTAATATCTCATATTTATGATTAGTAAAACATAACCATCAATCAACATCATACTAGCCTTAATACTTTAATATTCATATGATGAATAAATGGCTAGGGATAATTAGAATAGAACTCTTATTTTAATCTAAGGGTTTTACTATCAAGTCACATACTTGATGGCCTTAGTAAGAATTAACCATTCATGTAATTATCATAAAATCAAATGATAATATAATACCTCTTTATTAACAAAATAAGAAAGTCAATACATAATCACAAATGATTGACCTAGTGCATACCACTAACAATAAGGAAAAGTATAGCCAAGTCAAGCATATATGCCTGGCAATGGTAATGAAGAAACTCAGACATTACTTTCAGTCCTACAGAATTCAAATCGTGTTTAAAATGGATCCAATGAAATACCTCTATGAAGCCCCCTCTCTACTCTAAAAACTTGCCAAGTGGCTCATGTTATTAATAGAATTCAATGTGCAGTATATGACTAAGAAAACAGTAAAGGGAATAACAGTGGCTGAATTTTTAGCTCTCAACCCCATTCCAGACTTAGAAGAAATCCAACTAGACTTTATAGATGACCTCAGTTCAGCCATTGAGATTTAAGGATGGCAGATGTATTTTGACAGAGCAGCTAATCGGTTCGACATAGGAGTCAATGCTATATTACAATCTCCAGAAGACAAAGTAGTACTAATTGCCAAAAAACTAGAGTTCAAAGTCAGAAATAACGAAGCAAAATATGAGGCATGCACACTCAAGGTCGAAGCATTAATAGCCCTTGATGTTACAGAAGTTGAAATCTTTAAATATTCCATGCTACTAATCAATCATTCCATAGAAGAGTGGGAATTAAAGGAACAACACTTAAAACCTTACCTAGATCACTTAAGATTGCTTGCCATGTCCTTTTGAAAATGTAGATTCATTCATCTCCTCAACAACCACAATTAGATGGTGGAGGCATTTGCTTCCTTAGCATCGATGTAGGGAGGACCATCCAAAATGCCCATAAAGCCTTTAATCCTACTCAGATTAGGACAACCCTATCATTATAACTGAAAAATAGCAAGGAAAAAAATGGTTGAAAAACCTTGGTTCTACGACATTAGAGATATCTAAGAAAATGAACCTATCCAAATCAGGCAAGTGAAAAAGCTAAGGCAGTCATATGACGATTAGCATCAAAATTCACATTGTACCAAGTTGTGTTATGTAAAAGAACTTTAGATGGGTTATAACTCTAATGCTTAGATAAAACAAAGGTTGTAAGGGCAATGGAAGAGGTACATGAGGTGTTTATGGTCCACACATGAATAGAGCAAGCCTAGCTAAGAAGCTAATTAGATAAGGGTTCTTCTAGATGACAATAATAGAAGACTGTATTAAATTTGCAAGGGAATGTCACAACTGTCAAATTCACGGGAATGTCAGTCACTTTCCTCCAATAAAATTACACTACATCTCCTTTCCATGGCCCTTCCTAGCATGGGGACTAGACATAATTAGGAAAATTCACCTGGTAGCCTCAAATGAACATAGGTCATCTTAATGGCAATGGATTACTTCACAAAGTTGGTCGAAGCATAATCATTCACAAGGATAAGAGCTAAGCAAGTGGCTAAGTTTATGAAAAGAAATTTATTATGTCAATATGGGATCCCTTATCATATCATCTCAGACAATGGTGTTTAATTCTAAGGGGAAGTCAGAGAACTACTAAGAAGTTATAAGGTGGAACATCATAAATCTTCTCCTTACCAACCATAAGTAAGTGGGGCCATCAAAGCCATAAACAAGAACATCAAGAAGATTTTGTTAAAAATTACCCAAACTCATCAAGACTGGGCAAATAGATTACTATATGCTTTATGGGGGTACTAAATGACAATTAAAACCTCAACTAGAGCAACCCCTTTCTCACTAGTATATGGGTCAGAAGCAGTACTCCTAGTTGAAAAAAAATCAAGTCTCTTCAGGTAGCAATCAAATCTAAATTGCTAGAAGTACAATGGGCTTAATAGAGGCACAATAATGTCACTCTTTTGGATAGTCAAAGGCTTGAGGATCTATACCATAC
Source organism: Mallotus nudiflorus (assembly GCA_947683625.1). NCBI lineage: Eukaryota > Viridiplantae > Streptophyta > Magnoliopsida > Malpighiales > Euphorbiaceae > Mallotus > Mallotus nudiflorus. The sequence goes on from CANTUR010000984.1 coordinate 301,496, forward strand.
ACAATTGTATTAGGCCCGGCTAACTAAAACCTTTAATAAAAAGGTAAAACACAAAAGTGTGAAAGTAGTAGACTGGGTGTTAAAACAAGTAAGACAAAATGTTCTAGACCCTAAAAGGAAATTCAAACCAAACTAAGAAGGCCCATACTTGGTCAAACATGTCTTATCAAAAGGAGCATCCAAGCTTATGGATTTTGAAGGCAATGAATTCTCTAAACCTATCAATATAGATCACTTGAAGAAGTACTATGTCTAGAGCAAAAAAAAAACCCGTTGAGTTGAAAACCTAAAAATTGTAGCTCAGGCAAAAGTTAGGTATTTCCCGTTAGGTTGAAAACCATGCATGGGCAACCTGGGCAAAAATTAGGGAAAGAGAGAAAATGCATAACTAGAAAACTTGAGAAGGCTAGTTAAGGACAAGGGTAACCTCAAATTTGAAATTTGTATGAATGCACATGTGCTTTTCTTAAATGATTTCAGAGAAAAGAGAATGATTTCCAATTTATGTGAAATGTCTTTGAAAATTGCAATAAATTTTTATCATCATGAATTGCATTAATCATGCTTTGCATTTTCTTTCATTATATGATCACAGTTCTTACCTAAAAAGCCTTACACCTAGCCCTTGAAATAACTACATTGGTTGTGGCTAACATCAGAAGCAAGTATCAATCATATTCAAGCAACCCCATCATTCAATCTAGGCTCCTCGTCATTCATCTCGAAGGATGCTAACCGTGACTCCAACTCACCAATATGATAATGATAAGTTGTGCATTCCCACTCCCACTAACGACTAGCATGGAGATGTTCATCTTGCATTACATGAGAATTGCATACTATACACGTATATATAAAACATATGCATAAATAAATAAGTGCAATAAAGAAGGCGTTACCTTTGATTACTTGTAAACTTTAAAAAGTACTATTGTGCACTCCCTATAATAGCATACCAGTGTTGACTAGAAGAGACAGAGATCTATAAAGAACAAGCAAATAAGTCAAGCACCAGTCATCATATAAATAAAACAAAGGAAAAATAATTAAAATAAACCACGAACATGGGAAGCATCAGGAGGGATAACATCTAACTACAGATAGTCAGAATGAGGCAAATCAAAATACACTCCCCCACTAAAGATATTCATACCAAATAAAATCGGGAATGATCTGGTTGTCAAACCTCTAAGAATGGTACTGCTGGAAGCCACACCACTAGCATGAGTAGTTGCCTCAATATGAAACGTACCTTTATCTTCCTCAAAGCGGGATCATAATCTCTTTCGGTGAGATCCCCATTGCTACAGATAAGTTCCCATAACCATATCAATTATAGTTCACTACTAATAAAGTTTGTTACACAGTTGTACAAAATAGGAATAAAAGCCTACCAGATCAGAAGAAGCAACTCTCAATGATCCGCGTGATGCCCCAGTCCTCGAATCTGAGGGATGAGCCTCATCTATCTAAGGAGATGGAGGTAAAGAAACAAAGCCACTAGCTATAACATCAATCAACTATGGAATCAATGCATTAGCATAAAGAGAGCCTGCACCCTATAAGAGACTCTCAGAAGGATATCCTGTCATGGTAGTAGTAAGCTTGTCCACACTAAGCTCGTAACTCCAGAACATGTCACCAGGAGGAGGAATAGGGACTCTCCTTACAAATGGACCATCCCACCAATGATGGACTCACTCACCTAAATGCCACACCTTGCTAGCAAGACCAAGTAGCAGAACTCGCCTCTTTATTAGTTATCACGCTATCACCATCTCTACCGACCAATGTGATCCTGTCACCCACCATTGAAGAAGTTTGCTTAAAACATAAAAATGAATAAAAGAATCTCCATGAAATGGGATGGCTAAAATGAATATCCATGTAGTCTTGAGCCTCTATGCAATCCTTAATCAAGTTAGTGGTCTTCATAATCCAATAAGGAAAACCATCCTCTAGAAGATGCTTGATAATCGAATGAGGAAGAACCCCAAACTCATAAGCTCATATCTATTAGAATCATAACCTACAGAGTCAGAAAAATAAGCAAAATTCAAAAACAAAAGGATATAAATAAGAACTTTTACTCATATCCAACACAAATAAGCACCTGTAAATCCTTAAGCCACCTTTGCATACTGCTTCTAAACCCGAGTACATATGGGTGAAAGCAGCAATACCCTAGCTGTATATTGATAAACTGTCCAAATCCCTTAGAATAGGCAACAACTGTAGACTACCCATACCTAAAGGATTTAGGAAGATGACAACACTTAGCAAGTAGAACAAAAAACAATGGGCCAACTACTATGATGAAACAACATCAACATTATACATTGTCTACAAAATAAAGATAAACTCAGTGTACTGAGTGAGGTATGGAAAACAAAACTTCATAGGAGTAATCACCCCAAGCACCTCCATAGTAAGGCACCTCCTCACCAAAGGGAACTGGCTCGTGATAGCGACAAAGTCTAAAGGAGTGATGGTCATCTCTCCAATGGGCAAGTGAAAAGTATGCATTGTATCCATCCACCGCTTAATCAACATATACATAGCAATTTGACTTGACGCATACAAGTCATAAGACAGTGTGGCAATAATCCCATTAGAGCCCTTCCTGGTAACCATTTGGTTCACACACACAGTGGAAGACCCTGATAGTATATGCTAACCTTGTTAAAACTACCAAGAAATATAGTGACCAACCTGCGAAGCTACAAATAATAAGTACACTATTAAATATGTACACAGTTACTAAATACTAACACATCTTTCTCTTTGTCATTTAACATAATAAAAATAATAATAACAAATATGAGAATAACATTATGGCAAGTGTAAATAAATAGTTACAGTAAGCACTATAAAATTACGGATAAAAGCCACAATAACCTCAATTGAAAACCATAATAAGTACAGTAAAAGCTAATAAGAAACAAAGCAGCGAAGATAGTTAAATAAGTTCAGAAAAATAAAGGACAAAAGAGAACCTACCTAGTGATAATAATGAACCCAAGCATGAGTCTCTAGACTATAAACTACCTCAAAAAAGCCTGGACGATTGAGGACCTTAAATACTGGACAAACTGTTAGTACTAGTCCCTACAGTGGAAGTCCCTGCTCTATTAGCCTTCGTAAAGCCACCCTCAATAAGGATATCCTCCAGACCCTTAGGATTGTTAGGGAACTCCATCTTATACAAAGAAGAGAAAAATTCATAAGCAAAAATGGAGTAAAAATCACCCAAAACTCAAAAAGGGTAAAAAGAAAAGGCAAAAAACACTTAAAAAGGACTAGAAGAAGCCTCTCCAAGCCTTAAAAATGCATGTTTATATAGACTAGGAGAGGGAAGGTGTATGACAATGTGCCAGGCTCATGATCACGTGCTTAATGTGTGACCACATGTGGCCATGCACACTTCTCCCCTCCACGGGCTCCTATACAATTACACGCGTACTCCAAGACTTTGCACACTCATTCCTTTGGTCCTAAACCTTTATTTGAGCATAAAACATGCATTGAACTTGCACAAAAGCACTTTGATATGGGCTCCACCTATTTAAAGACACTATGCATGGCCTCACCATTTTCAAAGAACTCAATGCCTCCTAAAAGAAGAAAAATAGGGAAGAATCACTATAAGGATATCCTACTTAAAATCATCAAAATAACAACTGCAACATGACAAGTGATGACACAATCACCTTATCATTATAACATCATCACTACAACATCATTACCACCTCATCAGCATTGCTTAAGAGCATTCACATTACTTAGTAGCATTTTCACATTGCTTAGGAGCATTCACACTGCTTAGTAGCATTTTCACATTGCTTAAAAGCATATTTCATTCGTGTGACACCTAAGAAGGTTAAAATTTCATTCTCTATTTATGTGACACCTACAAAAGTTATAGTCACATCTGCATTTTGCTCAGTTGCATCTTTATTTGCGTGACACCTAAGAAGGTTATAATCACGTTATGTATTTATGTGACACCTAAGAAGGTTATATTCGCATTCCCTATTTGCATGACACCTAAGAAGGTTATAGTCGCATCACTTTTTGCTTAGAAGCATCTTCATTTGTGTGACACTTAAGAAGGTTATAGTCGCATCTCTTTTCGCTTAGAAGCATTTTCATTTGCATGACACCTAAGAAGGTTATAGTCATATCTCTTTTTGCTTAAAAGCATCTTCATTTGTGTGACACTTAATAAGGTTATAGTTATATCTCTTTTTTCTTAGAAGCATCTTCATTTGTGTGACACCTAAGAAGGTTATAGTTGCATCCACATTTTGCTTAGTAGCATCTTTATTACGTAAAACCTAAGAGTCGCATCTCTTTTCACTTAGAAGCATATTCATTTGCATAACACCTAAAAAGGTTATAGTTGCATCTCTTTTTGCTTAAAGCATCTTCATTTGCGTAACACCTAAAAAGGTTATAGTCACATTCACTTTTTGCTTAGTAGCATCTTTATTTATGTGACACCTAAGAAGGTTATAGTCGCATCTCTTTTCATTTAAAAGCATCTTCATTTTCATGACACCTAAGAAGGTTATAGTCGCGTCTCTTTTCACTTAGAAGCATCTTTATTCACATGACACCTAAGAAGGTTATAGTTTCATTTCTTTTCACTTAGAAGCATCTTCATTAGTGTGACGCTTAAGAAGGTTATAGTCGCATCCCTTTTCACTTAGAAGCATCTTTATTTGCATGACACCTAAAAAGGTTATAGTCACATCTCTTTTCACTTAGAAGCATCTTCATTTTGCATGCCACCTAACAAGGTTATAGTCATATCTCTTTTCATTTAGAAGCATTTTCATTTACATGACACCTAAGAAGGTTATAGTCGCATCTACATTTGCATGATAGCTAAGAAGGTTATAGTCGCATCTCTTTTCACTTAGAAGATCTTCATTTGCATGACACTTAAGAAGGTTATAGTCATATCTCTTTTCACTTAGAAGCATCTTCAATTGCATGACACCTAAGAAGATTATAGTCACATCTCTTTTCCCTTAGAAGCATCTTCATTTGTGTAATAACTAAAAGGGTTATAGTCACATATGCATTTTACTTAGTAGCATCTTTATTTGCGTGACACCTAAGAAGGTTATAATCGCATCTTCACATTACTTAGTATCATTTTATGTCTTCATTTACATGACACCTAAGAAGGTTATAGTCACATTTATTTTCTCTTAATAACATCTTCATTTACATAACACTTAAGGAGGTCATAGTCATATACTCATCGCACACACACCATTCATATAGAAATCACATCTCTACATGAATCACATATGTACCTTGCATGGATTTTGAAATCACATCCTTATATAAAACCACATCTTGTATGGTGACTAAACAAAAATAGCAGTCAAATCTCAATAAAACACCTAAAGATGACCTATAGGTAAGTACCTCTCTCCCGACTAAATGATTTTTGCATCCTTGCATTTGCTTCACATGTATTAATACTAGCGCTAGCTGGCTATGCAACACGTGAAGCAGGGGGCAACTGTCATACCTCAAATTTGACTATCCCCAAAAAGGTCCAATGATGTCATCATTCTTCCCTTTTGTCATCATCATAGCATAATAATCACTACAAACATGCATGATTATGTACATTTTACTAACTTTTTCAAATGATTGAGTGTCTGTTACTTATCCCATTATTCATATGATTGAGTAAGCTATATGTATAGTTATGCTAACCTTGTAGGTTTATTATATCTAAGCTAGATTTACTTTTCCATGGTCCTTTTTTTCTTTTATATGTATTTTATTAAGAAAGCGATGTAATTATTATATTTTAGCTTTATTGTCTTCTGTTATCATATGTATAGTGTGAATGCTATATAAACTATTATAACCAAAACTAAGGTATTACAATAGCTATACATTAAATATCATATAATGAAAAATAATAAAAAAGAATATGTGATCCAAATCTCTGTTAGGGGCAATACAATTGAGTGACCTGATGTTACCCCTTTCTTTTCTTGATTTCGATTTAGTGACTCCACAAAATTAAAAAAAAAGTATCTCATTCCTCCCAAGACCAATCATTTGTCCCTATTTGATAAAGTTACCATGTCTTTCGAAAATACAAACTCTTAGATTCTCCCCTTCACTCATCCCAAACTGAGGGAGGAAAAGGAAAAACATGGTCGCTCATAGTCATACACTTAGAACAAGCCCAAAACGAATATGGTTCACCAAGCCCAATAAAGCTCTCTGGAAATAAATAAATAAATATATGTATATATTTTTTTATTTATTTAAGGTAATGGTTATCTTAAATAAATAGGAAATTATAAATAAATATTTGGAATATACCAAAAATGTTTTTGGTAAATCAAAAATTACCCAAAAATTCATTTTGGTAAATAAAACCCTAATTAAGAAGTCTATAAATATGACATATTCTTTAGGGTTTTATATACCTTTTATTCTACCACCTAAATTCGTCTTCTCTCCTTTTAAGAAAATAAAAACACATAGTTGTTTAGTTCTTAAGTTGTGAGACAATCAAGAAAAAGCTGCAAGCACACACATTTGTTTTAATTTAAGGGATGTTCATGTGGATACTTATAGAGGACATATTCATTTGGAGACATCTTAATCGACCTAAAACTAAAAGCTCAAGGTAAGGTGTCACTGGAGTGAACCTCCTCTCATCTTTCCATCATTCTTGCCTATTCTTACATCTGTGGTAAGGTTTTTGGAAACCCTAAATCAATCATTATCAAATTACATGGATCCTATTTTGGGTTTGTGATTAAATTTTAAAATTTTTATTGCATTTTGAATCGTATAACCCAACAATAGATGCATCAACATTAAGCTTTAATAATAAGACATGAGGTTTAGACTACACTAAATCTCCTTTATTTTGCATAGGCCTGAAATAGTCATATATTGGACTTAGTAGAACAACATTTATTAATGTTATAACTTGCATTATTAAGAATTTATGTAAGACTCAAAATTTTACTTTTCCAAACTTTCTAGTTTTTGTTAAACCATAATCCATAACAAACAATTGCATTATCTAGAGATAAACTAAAGAAGCTAATTGCTAATATAGAGAGAACTGAAGAACTAGGATCATAGACAACATTAAACCCCAACTATGATAGTAGTCAAGAGCAAAGTAGACCAGAAAAGAGGATAGGAGTGACTATTTCACAATGGTCATCACATATAGGACAATTCTCATCAATAATAACTTTTTTTAAATTGTAACACATCCTTTGTTGGAAGACACTCATATGCAGACCGCCACATGAACAACCAAATCTTTGCTAGAACATTTTGTTTCCATATACGCTGCCAAACTTGGTGAGCAATACCTTGAAAATACCCAAAAGTAATTTGTAACCACTTCTTACACAAAAATGGCCATTTGAAAAAGGCAACCAGTACCAGCTATCTATATTAACATTCAAACTCAATGGAGTTTGAAATATGCAATTATAATCCCTATGGTTGAATAATCCCTGACCAAGTTCTTCATCCCAGCACTAAGAACCTAGAACAAACAAATTATGAAATTTAACATATGTGAAACCTTTTGGTTGAGTAGAAGATATACAACCATTACCATTTAATTACTTCTTTTTAAGTGTTTCTTTTTGAGTTGTTTCTTTTTTTTTTCTTTGAATTGTCGCTCTTTTTTGTCTAATATTTACTACTTAAAATTATAAATTATTATGGACAATTTATCATATGATGTGTTTCGGAAACAAAATTGTATTTGTTCATATGACTGATTATCTAATAAATTTTGTCTTTTTATCTATGTAAGAGATTTAAAAGAGTTAAAATTATTTATTTTATTAACTATTAATTGCTTAAAAAGTGGACACATCATTGGAAAGGAGGAATTCCTACTCCCTTCAATTATATTAAAAAAAAATATTATTTTTTTAGTATATCATATGCAATGTTAATTTAAAAAAAAAAAAAAGCTCTCTACAATTTTTTTTTTGTTTTTTTAAATAATTTTAATAGTTTTATAAATTAAAAGGAAAAGCATATTTAATGAATAAAGTAATTGTGGATTGAGCAAGTCACTCTTGGTAAAAATTGTTTTTTTGGCTCTTTGTATTACTGTTATATTAAAGCATCAATGGAAAAGAAATTGTAACTATCATTTCTTTGCATATGAAAAATGATGATCATAAATAATTTTGTGTGAAAAATCACTTCAAAGAATTTTTTTTTAAAAAAAACCTGCTTTTGCTTAAGTTTACGCCTAGTCAACCAAGTCTAATTTATCTGAATCTTATTCCAATAAGTCCTATAGGGACAATGAGATCCACCAAACTTAAAAATCAAACTTTGATCAAATTTTATTTAACTACCACGTATATTTCAATCTAGGAATGATTCCCATTGTTAAGAATCTTTTGGTTTGTATAGAAGTTATTTAAAAATAAAAAATTATTTGCCTACAACAATATATTAAGGAATAAGGTTCAATTTGCCCCCTGAACTTTTTGCAAAAGTTCAATCTGGCTCAAAATGACCTTTTTTGCCAGTTTAGTCCAAAACTTACACTTAATGTATTATTTAAACCCATTTTTTGATAAATAATGGAGAGTGCAATACACATCTTGATTAAACATTAAAAAGAAATAAAAAATGTTAAACAATAGAAATTAACATTAAAAAATGTTTAAACAAATAAACATATTGCCAAAAAAAAATAAACATTGAGAATAAAAAAAATGCTAAAACCACTTTAACTCTTCCAAAGCCATTGCCATCGCCAACTCCGCTTCCGCTAGCACCAACAATCAAAGCAATAACTCCATCACTGAAAAAAGCTTGACCAACTAAAGAATCCAAGTGAGTATTAGATGGACCATGGTGTTAGTGAACTCATAAGTACATGATGAGAGATCATGTATTAGATTGACCCACTATGAGAATACTACATAGATTATTGTCATAAGTATTTCTCATCACAGTAATTTTATTTTGGTCCTTTGACCTTGAAATCATCATGGATTTCTACCTAGCTATTTTATGTTTTGAAACATTTTAACATTGTCTTTAATCGGACGATTAAATAGGATGTTGTTGGATATGAAATTAGTTATGTGAGGAATGTGAGTGATTCAGAAGGAATTTATCCCTCATTAATATGAGAAAGATATCTAAGGGCCCCTTAATGAGATAGACTAAAGGAAAATGCATGGCCATGCTAAAATGAATTGATAAAGAGTTATCATTTTCAGTTTACTTGGAATCAAGCCATAATATTGAACTATATAAGGATGACATTCTATGTCTTATGTTCAATTAAGATATCATGTGATAAAGGGATGATAAAATTCACTGTAATTAGGTTATGTCGGATTATTGACTTCACATGACTTGGGTAGTCATAATGTCTTGCTAGAGGCTACTTATGACTTGTAGGCCTAAATAGAGATTTAGGCCCACTGCCAATGTTATGTGAACCTACAAGGTCACACACTTAGAATAAGCCCAAAACGGATATGGGTTTAATAAGGCCAAAATAAACTCTGTGGAAATAAATAATTAAAGTGTTTTATTTATTTATTTATTTGTTTATTTATTTAAGATAAATGTTATTTTAAATAAACAAATAAGATATTATTTTTGATTTATTTTTAAAACAAAATCAGAATATAATAAATGGAAATTATCAAAAAGTCATTGGTAGGTGAAACCCTAATTTAGAGTCAATAAATATGTTACACTCTCTAGGGTTTAATACACTTATTTTTTCTGCCTCCAAAAACGTTTTCTCTCTTCTTAGAAAACAAACACAGAGTTTTTCTTTTGTTCTTGATTTGTGAGACAATCAAGAAAGTTGCTAGCACACACTCTAATTCATTTTGTGAAGGGTTGTTCGTGTGGATACCTATAGAGGACGCATCCTTTTGGAGACGTTTAGATCCGAACAACCAAAGAAAAAAACTCAAGGTAAGATGTCACCGGTGTGAACCTTCTCTCATCCTTCCAGAAAATCTTACCTCTTCTGCGTTTTGGTGAGATTCTTAAAACCCTAGATTTAATCAAGTAGTTGAATTTCATGGATCCAGGTTTGGGAATGTGATAAATTTTAATTTTTCTGCTGTGTTTGTATCACGAAACCCAACACATGGAAGGTCACAACAATGATTTCAGAGTAAACAACAAGAACTCTAGCACCTTTATTATTCTCAACTAAATATTTAGCAAGATGAATGACTATTCTGCCTGTGAAGTAGCCTTGCTGATACATTATAAACCTCTTGACAAAGGGTTGGAGGCCAAGGAACTTGGTGAATTGGTAGTCACAGCCAAGCATGTTAACATTAGAGGTGGTGTAGAAGATAAGTTGAGTGATTTTTAACTTTGGTTGCCCCCATTCCTTGATGGCTTTTATTGCAACTTCTTTGCCTAGTTTTAGGACCTTCATTACCACAATGTCTGGGTGCACATTGAGTGATGGATGCCAATATGCACACATATTAGGATTCTCCTTTAATATCTCTTCAGTCATATGCATGTAATGCTTTTTTATTATTAAAATAACCCATTTCTACCACCCACCACCAACTCAATACCAGTCCAGCTGAGTCCACCAAATTCTAGCACATTCTGATCATCTCTATTCCATTGACTATTTTGATAATCTCTTTCTCTTCTCTTCTCTTTTTCTTTTTCATGCTCAATCCATGCTCATTTAACCTAACAGCAATAACAATGCAACATCACCACCGCCAGCAGTAGCGATCACAACCGAAGAATAAACTTAACCACTTGTATCTTCCTAATCATCATCATCAATAACAAAATCAACCTCTCTGGTGTCGAACGACCGGCACCACAATTACTACTCTGTCCTCGTTGGTACCCAATATCCCAAAACTCCAATACAAGAAATCAATTAGCCCAGGACTCTTCCACTTCTCCACCAATGAATCAATATCAATCCATTAAATTTCAATTGTTTGTGAATTTTTTTTTATTATTTTATAGAGTAAATGTGGAATTCATTTACATAGTGTGAATCAATAAATCAATATCAATAAAAAAAAAAGGATGTTTGAATAAAAATTCCAATCCACATCATGAAAACAAAAAAAAATGCATTTACTTCAAAGAAAAAGACTCATATATATAGGATGCACATATAAGACTCAATTGATAATTCATGTGCCGATCTTCATTTTCCTTAATTGTCAATCTCTTTCATGGCGGAGACACACTCTGACCTCCTCCTTTTGCTATTGCTACTGCTATTAGGAGACGACCATGTTTGATTTTGATTAGAAGTAGAAAATGATGCACTAGAATATGGTTTTCTTGGTCTTAATTCTAGGAGTTCTCTTGACTTGTTATTAGGAAAAGAGGAAGATCATTGCAAAAGGAAGCATTGATGGTGTGGTAGGTGGTAAAGGTGGTGGGAGAAGAGAAGCAAGGAAAGTAATTCAATTTTTTGTTCACGGTTTTTTTTGAGTAATTCAATTTGGTAATTTAATTTTTTGTTTAATTCAGTTTGGTGTTTATTTCACTCACCCTTAATCAATGGTGTGTTACACGCTCAATTACTTTTAAAAAATGGGTTAAAATGATACAATAATTACAAATTTTGAACTAAATTGGTGAAAAGTCATTTTACGCCAAATCAAACTTTTACAAAAAGTTAAAGAACCAAATCAAACATTATTCCATGTATTAGTGATACACCATAAAATATTAATGATACATTGTCATGATGACACTCTAGAAGATCCCACCTATGTAGCAAGGGAATGGAAATATGAATAAAAGAAAATGTAAAAATACATACAATAAAACAAAATTTTTAAAAAATATAGAAAATAGAAACGTGAAAGAATCATATGACTATTAAATATATAGAAATATATAAATAAATATCAAAACATATATCAATATATATATATATACAATTCCAAATTGTAAAATCATATACTAGTTGAAGTTTCCATACATTATAGGATCCCACTATTAAGCAAGTCACCTTAAGCCAATAAAATACATAAGCAAAATCAGACAGCATGCATCTCTTTCTTCGTTTTTGTCCAAAAAATCGATTTAACATATATACAACTATACGTTGTCTTTGGTTCAATTACTTTATCCATCTAGGAATATCACAACCAAAACCACAACAAGTGCATGATCTATAAGTCCTGGAAATATAGTCAAACGAAATTTACTCCGTCGAACAAAGATCTGGTGAAGCTTGTGCATGAGACTGGTCTGCATAGAGTGTACAAAAGAGCATTCATTTGATATCAGAAGCAAAGATAACGTGCTGAGCAGTAGTACTCAAACGTAATTGAGCAAATTAAGGGACAGACTAATACACAAACAAATGCAACAAATGCCAAGGCAGCTGATCTATTATTGAAATCATATTATTTGTACCCCCAAAAAATATGATAACATGAAAATAATACAATTTCATCTTTCTGTTAGGATCAGCACAAATAAGTGGAAACTTATAAATAAAACACAAACATAAAAATGACTGAATTAACGAATAATTTGTATAAAAAAAGGTAATTAAAAAAGAAATCCATTGAGAGAAAAGCATTGGCCCATAACTTGTTTATAACCGTCTATGTAGCACAGACACGGAAAAGGTGACACGGACATGAAAAACGACTTCTTTTTAAAGCATCTTCTTTTGAACCTAAATGTTTAGATAGTACAAACACATAGAAATTATAACAGGAACAAAGAGAAATTCCTACTAATTAAAATGTATGTGCATCATAGATAATAGTGGATGTTACGGCAGCCTAAGTCAGTTAATTATACTCGACCATAGTAAACTATTGATACCTGTGCCACAATGAAATTTCCTCCATAGATGATGCATGATCTCTGGAAGGCACAGCCTTTGACCTTGAAATCGGAAGTTGATTCTTCTGAGTTGTCTTTGACAAGAAAGACGTCAAATTCACTTCCATAAAACTTATTCAATGCTGTTTGAACTCTGAATGCCATTTCCTTCTCCCCTTCGCCATCCCCCTTGAAACCCTGCCAAGATCCATTCTGCAACCCACCAAGAAATAACCTAAATACCATTACTTTTATTTTTGGCTAAAACAAAGAGAATGAAAATCCAACAAAATCTGCAGAGAATTACTGGAGTCATTATTGCAAATCGCAATCATAAACAATGAAATCAGTCTCTCTCTTGACATGAAAATTAACAAGCTCATTAACGAACTGTTGTTCGGGATCTAAATTACAAACATAGATAATTACTAGTCATCAGAATGAATAACAAATTAACCATGTGAAATTTGAGATGGAAAAGAGTAGTAAGTAACTCACATGTTGACGAAGGGCGGAAAAGAGGGGTGTTCCTGTCTCATCAACAACTACCCATTTACAATATGGAGATCTTTTAGAAGAAATACGATTAGCCCTGAAAACTAAATTCCCCGAGGAATCAACAAATCCAAGTTCACCGCGCGCCAGACCTGGATGCTTCTTCGAGACGAAGAGGTCCACTGGGATTTGCGGGGCTGCTGTAACAATAGGAGCCGAAGTTGCCATAAACGCATTCTCTTAATTTAATTGGGTTGCAAAAACAAAGAAAAGAGGAAATTCATTAGGACACATATGGGTTTATATTAGAATAGAAGACAGAGGCCAAAGTAAGAGAATCTGATCAGGTAGCCGACTTTGATTGAACACAACCGGAATACATTCTTAGCGAGGCGGATGAATGCCACAAAACCTAAAATACTTTACCAATAAAAACAAAACATATATTTTTATTATTTATATTTAATTATTACCAATAAAAACAAAATATATATTTTTATTATATATATTTAATTATTAAATGTATTACAGTTGATATAAATACGAATTTTCTAATAAATATTTTTTTTATCTAATTTATTATTGATACCGTTTATATATATTCATGTTTAATTAAATGATTTTTATTTTCTGAATAAGATTATCCGGATAAGAAAGGTAACAGAATCCGTTCATAGAGAACTCTACTACAAAGAGAATTTTTAAGTAAAAAGGGAATACTCTCCTATTAGGATTAGGATTTCTATCTTACGAGGAGTCTTATCCCTTTCAAATTCAAACATCACTATAAATAAGACTTTATATCTTTCATTCTAAATCATCTCATTCTCTTCTCTCCATACAAACTCTGTTTTTGTTATCTGACTTAGGCATCGAAGTGTTCGTGGGAATTTTCCTCACCTCTCAACTTGCTCGCTGTTCATTGATTCAAGGTCTCAAGCTCAAGAGTTCCGGAAACAAGTTATCAAGTGGCGCCGTTTGTGGAAAACTCTTGGGAAAAGCCATTCACATACCTGTTAAGCTAAAGACATCCGGACCATGACTTCCAGGCCACCACCAACTTCAACTCCCGAAACTAACATTAATCTTTCTGCACCCATCCCTTCAACTGATCTCTCAATCCCTCTCATAGCAATAGTGCTTCCAGTCACTTTTCAGTATACCAGAACTTCATCCGGACATACACATTCACTTCCTAACAACACCTAGAGATGCCCAGCTTTGGGCACAAACTGTCCGCATTACGCTCCTTTATAATACCACTCTCGTTCAATACCTTCCATACCTTTTCAATTTTGACAGACATACAAGCAATCGCCACACCAAACTTGAACACTGTAAACCAAACACTCAACCTCAATCAGACTAATAAGGAAGTTATGATACAAAATATCCAAACACAAATCGCCTTAATGCAGCAATAGTTAAATGCTTTAATACAAAACGGGAATTCTAAACCAACCCAAATCGATTAACTCCGATAGGCACTAGAGACAAGCAAGGGAAAAGGTAAAGCGCTGGAAGGGGAATGCAGTTCAACAATTCTGGCTCTTAATGACTCAAAGTTAGCTCAAAAAGTCAAAGAGGTTATGTATAGAGCCCGTACGAAATCGAGAAAAGAGGATGAATGCGTTATGGAAAGCAGAACTCCATTCATAAGGAGAATAATTCAAACGAAAATCCCTGTTAAATTCAGAATCCCACCGCTGGATCAGTATGATGAGACAGGAGATCCAGTCAACCACATATCAGTGTTTAGAACAAGGATGTTGCTCTAGAATGTAAATGATGGAATCATGTGCAGAGTCTTCCCAAGCACACTCATAAAGAATGCCCAGAAGTGGTTTTATCGACTCCTAGAGAATTTCGTCACTTCTTTTGAGGAGCTGGTGGAGCAGTTTCGTACCAGGTTCGTCACCAACATTCTCGCAGCTAAAAACATCAACGATCTTTGGATGTGCTGACAAGAAGTCGTTGAATCTCTGTGAAGTTATCTGGATCAATTCAATAAAAGAGCCATGTAAATCAAAAATCTTATTGATGAGGTTGCCATAGAAGCTTTGAAAAATGACATTATACTAGAAAAGCTTAAAAATAATATAATGACAAAGGAACTAGGAACTTTTGCAGAAGAAATGGCGATGGCAGTCAAAATGATAAAAATGGATGAAGATAGAAGGATATGAAAGGAGGAGAAGAAGCCACCAGCCAAAGATGAAAAACTAAGATCCAGACGAGCAAGCTTCCTAAAATAAATTTCAGAAACTTGACAGAGAGATTTAACAAGGAAGCCAATAGATACATACCCCTGAACACCTCTCGATCCAGAATTCTTATATGGATCAGGCAAAATGGTATTGGAATCACCCCCGTAAAAAGAATTAGCCCCAGCTAAAGATCTACACAAGACAAGGGACAATACTACCAGTATCACCGAGAATATGGGCACGATACTGAGGCTTACAGAGAATTAAAGCACACCATAAAAAACTGGTGCAGAACGATAAACTCAATAACTTCATGAACATATCGAGAAGCGAAAACTCGGAAGCTCAAGGGCATGACAAGCCAGAAATGAAAAAGGTTTGGAAGGATCCAGTTGGTATTATTAACATGATTATTGGCGGAGAAAATCTTAAGAAGAAATTAAAACAGAGTAGGGGAGAAAAGACAGCTTTTAAAAACGGGGAGATCATATTCAATTCAGAAGATGGTTTGCATGTTTGCCATGCCCATTGTGATGCCCTAGTGATCAATGCGTACATAGACAATTACTTAGTAAAAAGGTTATTGGTGGACAACAGAAGCGTTATCAATGCATTATCTTAATGCATACAAAGCAATGGGAGGCTTTATCACTAATCTGAAGACCATCCAAAACCCCATCACAAGCTTTTGTGGAGGAACCATACAGTCGATAGGAGTTGTAGAGTTGAACTTAGAATTTAGGAATTAAGACAATGAAGAAACCAAATTTATCTAAACAATATTCAACGTGGTGGATCTCCCATTGGTGTACAATGGAATTATAGGACGTCCGGTGCTTTTATGAATCTGATGCAGTCACTAGTATTCGACACCTAATTATGAAAATTCCAGTTGAGAGCGGAACTCTTACCATCCGGGGAGATCAATATATGGCTAGAAAGTATTACCAGATGGCCATAAAGCCTCAAGCGGAAGCCTTTCCTTTAAAAGCATGGGAAAATGAGAAGTAGGGTGTAGGTTTGCAACCAGTTGAAGACACGGAAGCCCTACAAATTATAGATGGCAAAGTGGTAAAGATTGATAATGAACTCGACCATGACATTAAGGAAGAAATAAGGGAGGTTCTCACCAGACACGCAGAAGACTTCACTTCCTGGGCATTTGAGATCATTGGTATAGATCCGCAGGTTGCTTGTCACAGTTTAAACATTAGATTGGAAGCAAAACTGGTAGCCTAGAAAAAAAAAACCTTTGCCTATAAGAGGCAGAGGATAATTGCTGAGGAAATAAAGAAGTTGTTGGAAGCCAGATTCATCAAGGAAGTTACTCATCCAAAATGGGTAGCCAACGTGGTACTTATCAAAAAGGCGAATGAAAAATATAGGATGTGTGTGGACTATACTTACCTGAATCGAGCATATCCCAAAGATAGCTACCCATTGCCCATGATCGACCAACTCGTAGACTCCACTACTGGCCATGGATTGTATAGTTTCATGGATGTGACATAAGGATATCACCAGATACCGATGTAGGAAGAAGATCATGAGAAAATGTCCTTCATCACCCATGAAGGACTATATTGCTACAAGGTGATGGCCTTTGGGTTAAAGAAAGTGGAGCAATATATCAACGAATGATGAACCAGGTGCTCCAGGACCAAATTGGCACATACGTGGAGGTATATGTAGATGACATTATCATTAAGAGCAAGCATACAGAGCAACACTTAGTGGATCTAGATCAAGTTCTCCAATTACTAAGCAAGTCTAGGATCAAGCTAAATCCAAAAAAATGTGTCTTCAGAGTCAAAGTAGGCAAATTCCTTGGATTCATAATATCCCACAGGGGTATTAAGGCCAACCTAAAGAAAATGGAAGCCATACTCAACATGAAAGCCCCAAAAAACATCCATGAAGTATAAAAACTTAACGGTAAAATCAAGGCATTGGGCGTTTCATCTTATGCTCAGCCAGACGTTGTCTACTATTATTCCGAGCTCTAAAAAATTCCAAAAAGTTTACTTGGACTGCAAATTGCCAAGCAACCTTCGAAGACATCAATAAGTTCTTATCCTCACCAACCCTACTTAGCAGGCCCATCCTAGATGAAATATTGTATTTGTATCTCTCTGTAGGCTAAGAATGCATCGCTTCCATACTGGTAAAAGAAAAGGGAAGCCAATAAAACCCAGTATACTACATCAGTAAAATGCTTCGAGGATCCGAAGTCTGGTACCCCATGTTAGATAAGTTGGCTATGGTTGTAGTTCATGCGTCCCGAAAGCTCTGACATTACTTTCAAGCACAACCTATCATGGTCTGATCCTGTTTCCCTTTGTAAAAAAATATTACAAAGACCAGAGACCTTGGGCAGACTAGTTTAATGGTCAGTGTTACTCGGTGAGTTCGACATTGATTACGAGCCCCTCCAACAAGTAAAAGCCCAAGCATTAGCAGATTTTGTACAAGAAATGGCTCTAGAAGACCTCACCATGACAAAAACACCATAATGGAATCTCTATGTTGATGGAGCTTCCTCCTTTGAAGGATTCAGTGTTGGAGTGATTCTCAAAGGACCGCATAAAATTCACATCCAGTATGCAGTTCGGATAGAGTATAATGCAACTAACAATGCCGCAGAATATGAAGTACTCATCACAGGCCTGAAATTAGCTACTGAAGTTAGAGCTGAACACCTCACAATCCACTCGAACTCCCAGTTAGTAGTAAACCAGGTGAACGACACGTTCCAAGTCAAAGACACTAGTATTACCAAGTATGTAGACAAAGTCAGGCAACTCTTAAAATAGATGGAGCAAGAAAGGGTCCGGTGGAAGATTGTCCAGATACTCAGACAGGAGAACTCTTAGGCTGACCTCCTAGCCAAATCGGCAGTCGAGGAAAGTCAAGCATTTAAGGACATGGAATTCACCGAGGCACTAATAAAACCCAACATGAAAGATCCTAAAGTCTTGGAGATATGGGAAGTCTTGGAATGGATGCATCTGATAGTCCAATACTTGGAACATGAAACTCTCCTTGAAGACAAATTGAAAGCTCAAAAACTAAATCGAGAGCAGCCCACTATTCTATCCACCAAAGGGAGCTCTATAGAAAATCACTATCATACCTATGGTTTAAATGCGTCTCGCCTGAGGAAGGGAATTACATACTCAGGGAGATCCATGAAGGAATTTGTGGAGCATATGAGTCACACTATGCATTAACCCGTAAAGCACTACTCCAAGGATATTATTGGCCTACCATGTCTAATGATGCTCAGAAGCTAACTCAAGCACGCAGCAAGTGCCAGTAATTTGCTCGACTTAATCACAGACCCTCCCACCCCTTACATCCGATCGGCAGCCCATGGCCCTTTGTAATGTAGGAGATGGACATCATGGGCCCCTTCCCAACCTCCACTTCATAAAAAAAGTTCCTGATTATGGCTATAGACCATTTCACTAAATGGGTAGAGGTGGAAGCAGTTCCAACCATCACAGAAGCTCGGATACAACATTTCTTTTGAAGAGAGGTCATCTGTAGATTCAACATCCCTCACGCTCTGATTATAGATAATGGCAAATAGTTCGATAATGAAAAGTTTAGAGGTTTTTGTTCAGACCTTGGAATAAAGCTTCGTTTCACCTTAGTAGCCCACCCACAAACAAATAGACAAATAAAAGTCACTAATAGAATTATCATGCAAGGGTTAAAAAAGAGACTTGACGAGAAAAAAGGAAACTGGGTCGAGGAGCTTAACAATGTAATCTGGGCCTATAGAACCACTCCTAGGTCATCCACTAAGGAGACACCATTCAGGTTGACTTATGGCATGGACACATTAATACCGATGGAGATTGGTTCACCAAGTTACAAGGTCAACCGTAGTATGGATCATACCATCAACAATATTGATGCACGAATATGTTTGGACCTATTAAAGGAAAGGTGAGAGTGAGCAGTAGCTACGGAAGAAGCACATCGGCAGAAGGTGGCACGGTATCATTTTCGGCGGTGTTGCCTAATATAGTTCAAAGTAGGAGATTGGGTACTCAGAAGTGCAGATTTGGCAAATACAACTCAGGAACTAGCAAGCTAGGTCCAAATTAGGAAGGCCCATATCAAATCTCCAGACACACAACCAAGGGAGCATACAAACTAAGAGATAGAGGAGGCAAAGAGTTACCATGATTTTGGAACTTAGATTGCCTCAGAAAGTACTATCAGTAAAATATACTCAGAAAGATATTCAATAAAGAATCTATTTATTAAAGTAACAACATTTTTTAGAACTGATAAAAAAAAGAGATGAGAAAAGTTCTTATGCTAGAACTTGTATATCTAGACCACCGTGCCCAGAGACAGAAGGGGAAACAACATCAATGGCATCTGGAGGTATAAAAGGTTTAGCAACGGAAACAGACTCCAAATTATTCCTTGTGCGAGAGGTACCTACCCTTCACCGAGCGTCCTCCTCAACAACAATCTTCGTAAGGTCTGCCAGTGTTATTCGGTCTAGCACGTCCAGATCCAACTCAGAATTCTGAGAAAGCAGGATCCTCCTACACTCAGCCCTATAGGCCTTTAAAAATTCCCCCACCATGTTTTGGTAGGACCTTTTATTGTTTTCTCGGGATCTCTCAACCTCAGATGGCTTCTTCTTCAGATCTACAATTTGAAGATCTTGCTCTTTAATCCTCCTCATCAACTGACCTTGACTATGCTCTAGATTAGTGATCTTCTTTTGTCCCGCCTCAGCCTCAGACTTTGCCTCCGCATACTTTATCTAGCAGAGCTCAAGCGCTACTTTTGCACGATCTAGATTCTTCTCGAAGTCAATCGCTATCGTCCCCACCTCTATCTCCTTCAAACTATATTGGCTTTTTAAGTAAAAATATTGATCCTTCATCAATAGCAAGGCATGAGTCATCTGTGATAGGGAAGTTCATATTAACATAAGCAGACATATAAGTAAAAAAGTGTGAGTAATAAAGATAACATTTACTTACTTCTAATGACTGACCGATTATCAAATCAAGCAGCCCCTCTGGGCCCTCCTCAAACCAGCACTGTATATCCACTGACAGCTTCAGTAACTTGGCATACTGAGCTCTTACTTGGCTGTTCAAGATGCTCAGAGGATTCATCTTATTCAGTATCCACCCTCTCATATCTAGACACCCGGACAGCCTCGGGCATTGAATGTATATCTCTTCATTAAGCCCCTCCACATTAGAATCCTGCTAGATCAGCCGCCTTTTTCTCTGACCCACCTTCCCAACTTGGGTTGGCTCAACTACCGCCTTGCCTTTAGGATCGACACTCATCTCTTCAGGGGCGGTAGGAGCTTCGAGTTCCAGAGAAGGTGATACCTGTACTTCCTCTAGAGTTATTGGCTCGTTAGCTAGGGAAATTTCATCTGCTAAAGTAAAAAAGTCAGCCATCTATAAGCGAAAAGATAAAGAAAGTCAGAAGGATACCTTTACGTAAAACAAACATACCAACAAAATGAACACAACCCATACGGACTCTCTACAGGTATCTCCTGGATACGTCCTTAACTGATTACGCTTCGGTAAGACTATTGAGATGAAGCCACAAGACCATCTCCACATCATGATCAAAAAGTCTCATAGGCGTTTGACCCTGTGGCATTCATCAGACCACATTTTCCAAACATCCACAAAGTTTGACAAGTGCTCGATGATAAAAAATTTTTATCTCCATTTCTTATGGAGGTCTAGAAGCTTTATAAAAAGGGTATGGTTGGGAATGACTAACAGGGAAAACATCAGTTCTCCCTTTTTCCTAGCCAGACTATATAGAAATTGAAAAACTTCTAAGTCAGGCTCTTTCCCCTCTTCATGCATCAGGTGGATGAACCTAGTCAAAATTCTATAGCTATTCAGATGGAGCTGACCAGGCTCTATGTTATGCCTATTTAGGAATCTTTTAACAAAGGGATCTAGTGGAAATTTTAAAGCCCCCACTAGTTGGTCAAAATACATCACTAATCTACTTAACCTTAACATGGGAGTGTGAGCCCTAAACTTCCTATCTATGGTGTAGAGGCTGTAATCGACGGGAATACAAAATAGCCGCCAGTACCACCCTAGCAATTCATTATCAATTTTTGATACAAACAAGTCAGAACTAACCTGTTCTCTCGGTGCCATAATATTCTCTACGAAGAAGAAAAATGCACGAAAGGAAAAAGGAAGCAAGAGAAAGAAGAAAAACAAAGTTCACCTGGGTACAAAGTGCCAAGATTAAGGCAGACAGAAAGAAAGTAGTAGTACCGGAGCAAATATGATAATGGCAAAAATAAAAAAAGGCAAAATGCATCAGTTGACGGAGATAAAGATATTTATAGAGTTATGGAACAATCTGGAAACACGCCATTAATTGCCCTTATCATTACTTCGCTCTTCCCTATATCATTAAGGGCAAAATAGGAAAGTTAAACCCATTAATTGAGTGACCATTATGACGGCAGTGATAATGTCTCTTTTACTGACATACGAAAAGACGCATCGCTCACACGATTTAAATTTCAAATCCTTAGGCATCGAAGCGACATTGCCATTCCTAGGCCTGCCCGCGTCTTTATCAAAGCTCTTTTCCTATCTCCTCGGAACAAGCATCCGAGCTACGCTCTCATCAAATTTTGGATATCTGGCATTCAAGTTGCACCTCTAAAGCACCGAGCATCCAAGTCTAGTGATTGAAGCTGGCGCCTTTAGGTTGCTTCTATAGTACTGAGGTTCTAAGCATGTAAGCCTCACGTCCTTACACCGAGCATCTAAGCCTCGAGCATCTAAGTTCAGTGATTAAAGCTGGTACCCTCAGGTCGTTTATATAGTACTAAGGTTCCGAGCATGTAAGCCTTGCGTCCTTGCACCGAGCATCTAAGCCTTGAGCATCTAAGTCCAGTGACTGAAGATGACACCTTTAGGTCACTTTTATAGTACTGAGGTTCCGAGCATGTAAGCCTCGCATCCTTGTACCGAGCATAAAAAATCCTATGACGACTGGTTCTGTCATGACGATTTACACGGGCAGATTAATCTATTACACTTGATCTTACAGAATTAGTGAACTCTAAAGGTTCAGACGATGCCTCGACAACACGATGCTTTCAAGACTCGATATCAAGCTTTACTTTCTTTTTGTGACTAAGGCTTGCCACCTCAGCTCACTCTTTTATGTCACTATGCAACACCATATTACTTTGTTAACAGAGCCACAAGTGCTTTAATCTACTCAGATACGATGGACATGAATATCCGAATATACTCGGGGGCGGGGGGGGGGGGGGGAGAGACTCTTGATACTGCTTTTATATATTCATGTTTAAGTAAAGGGTTTTTATTTTTTGAATAAGGTTACCCGAACAAGAAATGTAGCAGAATCTGTTCACGGAAAGGACTCTATCCCAAAGAGGATTCCTAAGCAAAGAGGGAATACTCTCCTATTAGGATTAGGATTCCTATCCCTCGAGGAATCTTACCCCTTTCAAGTTCAAGCATCACTATAAATAGGACCTTATACCTCTCATTCTAAATCATCTCATTCTCTTATATTCTAATTATTCCTTGCTCTCCATACAAACTCTCTTTCTGTTCTCTGACTTAAGCATTAGAGTGTTCGTGGGGACTCTCCCTACCTCTCACCTTGCCCACTGTTCATTGATTATAGGATCTTAAACTCAACAGTTTCAGAAACAAGTTATTAGCTACTACATTATTCTATTTGCTTTTTCACATTTAAAATTGGAAAAATTATATAAAAATATTAACCTTTTATACTACTTGTAAATAACATCGTAATTTAATTTTATGGTCAATTTTACTCACTACAACATTTTAAAAATTTGTAAAACTAGTCCTCCATTAAAATTTCTTTAATGAACATCTAACATGTCCATTAATGGAGCTCATTTTCTGACATGTAAGATTTACAGGTGTTAATTGAATTTAAATAATTACATATAAAATTCAAATCTTTATATTATATCATCTTTTCTTTTATAAAATTATACTATTTATCCTTCATCAAATTTTTCATTACAATTATTAGTAATTAACACAATAATTATTAAGTAAATAATATTTTCCTTCTCTATTTAAGTATATTGTACTATATATTATTTGTCTTTAACATTTAAAATTTACAATTTACAATTTACATTTTTATTATTAAACTAATTTTTTTAAAGAATTCAACTATAAAATAGTAATTATATTTTACATAAAAACGTCAAATGCTCAATTTTAATTTTATATAATTAAAGTTTTAACTAAATATCAATTAATTAGTATTAATTTTAAAATATCTCTACTGAAATAATAACTTTTTTTTTTTAGAATAAAATGAACTTTAATAAGTTGAAAAATCAAATCAAAAGACAAACAATCCTCCAACAACAAAGGAGTCTCTGAAAATACAATGGAGCAAGCTTAAGAACAAAGAACAGGCAGCCTTTGCAAAGCAATGGGCAAGCCCATTTGCTTGACCGCTAATATGAGAAACAAAAAATTTCATTATTTTAGTGCAAGCTGTAATAACAACTCCAAATTGGTGATTTAATGTGTGTTTTAGGTCATTAAATTAAATAATAATAATAACTCCAAATTCAGAAAGATTCTCTTCATTAGAGTAAATAACATCAACAACGCATTCAGCATCTGTTTCAAACATAATCTTCTGCAAACCCAGCTCAAAACACCATAAGATAGCACTCGAATTCCCATAGCTTCAGTTTCACAAACACTATGAAAAATCTTTAAATTATTCACAAAACAGCCCGTTTCATTTCGAATTGCAATAAAAATATATAACTTAAAATATATATGTTGCATAAAAAATTTAATTCAATCAATTCTCTTTTTAATTTTGATTTTGATTTTGAATTGTTAGCTTCAATTCTTGGGTTATATAAATCAAATTATTCAAAATTATTAATTTTATTCATAAATATAATTTATTTACTCAAAAATCTAAACTAACAATTTTAATAAAAATTGAATTTAAAGTTAAAAGAGAATTTACTTGGTTAATTTTTTCATGCATATAAATATTTTAAGTTAATATTTAAGTATTGGGAGTAATTAATTGTTATTTGATAAAAATTTTGATTAGATTAAAAAAAGTTTGGTAATGTATTTTTTCGTTGAAATACCTTTTTAATGAAATTATCATTTTTATATTCAATTAATGACAATTAATTTAACATAAATTTTGTTAGTTTAATAATAAAAATACATTTTGTAAATTTTAGGGGCAAATAATATAATATATTCAAATAGATGAAACAAATAGTATAATATATTTAAGTTGAGGGGGCAAATATTATTTAATTGAAAATTGTTATGTTAGTTAACGATCATTGTGATAAAAAAAATTTGGCAAAAATGATAAATAGTGTAAATTTGCAAAGTAAAAGGGAAAGTTAAATGTTAGTGACTAAATAATATAATATAGCAAATCACATGGATAAATAGTAATTCACCTTTATTAAAAGCAGTGGGGTTAACTGCATATTATTCGGACAAAACTTTATAATATACTTCAAATAAAAAAATTACATTTAGAGACCACCTAAATAGGGATTAAAAAAATGATAAATGGGGATTAAAAAAATGATAAATGTGTACTTATCTAATACATTAGTTTCTATTGCTTTTGTTTGGTGAATTTAAATTTGCTCCGTGAGTCCTAAAAGTTATGTCATTTTTTCAATTAAATCCTATAAGTTTTAATTGTTTCAATTGAGTTCATTAACTTTTTAAAGACTGCACCACTAGTCCTAGACTGTTAAAATTGACATTCTTTGCTGATGTGTCAGTTACTTACTGAAATTGGTTGATGATGTGTCAGTTATATAAAAAATCTTGAAAACACATGCTATCACCTTGGAAAAACTTGACATGGCATATCTCCACTATGTTACTTGCAATTTTAAACACTTTGATGTTAAAGACTATCAGTGCAAAGCTACATTTTTCCACTATTAATACAAAACTACATTTTTCGCCAAAAAAAAAATGATGTCGTTCTCATTATCCATTTAAGAAAAGTGAGTTATCATCTAAGAAAACGATTTATTGGTGTTAGTGTTAGTGAACCAACATCTGCAGTTGGTATTTTCAAAGAATATATTTCCAGTCTTAGGGGCATATTGAATTAGCTTGATGTTAGTGATTTTGATAAAAAAGCTTTATGCAAGGCTTTATGCACTTAAGGCATACAGGGAATCTATGCGGCATGTAATTATTTCAATGCAAATTGATAAAGCTCAAACGATGCTATCAAAAGAAATAGCTCAACATTTGTGCTAGGAAATGTCACTAAAAAGATGAGAAACTGTGAAGAAGCAATATATTATTGGAACTTTTTCATTTATGTCCATTTTCAAGATACTTTTGAATGCATTATGCATACGAATGATTCATATGGGTATATGCATGTATATATCAGTAGGTTTCTGCCTAGTGATCTTCATAGTAATTGTGTATTAATGTAGGCATATTCATGTTGATGATATGCATATATATTTAGTTTTTTTCTTATGTCTGATTTGATTTCCATGAGTTTTGAGTGATAGATTTGTTGGCTATTTATAAGAATTTAACAATTTTATTTTCTTTTATTTTAAAAATCCTCATTTCTTTGATGTCACTATGTAAATTTTTCATTCATGAGATAGTCATTTATGTACTAGATGCATCGTTAACTATCATATTTTGATATTAAAAGTTTAAGCCATTTTATTAGCTCTTTGTTGCATGTTGTTTGCACTAGCACTCACTAGACATGCTTTTTATTTCTATATTCAATGGATTGTGTGCTTCATTTTCTAGAGAAAGAAAGCTCGCCACAGCAAGTGAGTAAATGTTATATGCCTATAAGAGTTGCAGAGTTAAGTTTCTTTTGATTTATGTGCTGATGCAATTAAATAATTTTCCTTTCACCAAAATAAAGATTTTTTTGTTAAGATAGTAAGATACATTCTAATGTACAAAACCCACCCTATTTATTCTTACATGGTGAGGGGAAAAAAGGAGGAGAAATGAACATTACCAATAGTGTACATGAAAACTGCTGAAAATTAATAGGGAAAATGTCTAAAACTCTTAAGTTTTGGTTAAAAGTTTAAAGTTTAAAGAACCACTCACAATTTTGGCAATAGCAACACTATATGTCCTTAAGAATAGCATGGAGATGTGCAAATTATATTTTTATCAGTTTTGTTGGCCTAAGAAAATATGTTGATTTATCTTTGATGATTGATATTATCAAATTTTGTAATTGCACGTATATGTGTGGGCTTTTAGCCACCAATGTTGGTTTGCTTCTAGATCTAGAAAAAGGACCCCAAACAAGGCAGTAAATGTCTTACAAATACACTAGTGTAAAACCACTAGTCAAATTACAATATCCATTTGAAGCTTATACAAATACATGAAAGTTCCAATTGGATTTCAGTCACATTCCCTTAAATTTTTTTTTTTGCATTCTTTTTCTGTATTCATTACTGTTGGAAATTTGGGTATTTTGTGCAGTGTTCTTTATTTTCAATTTCTCTAGATTGAATAAATTATGCTTGTTGATTAATGAAAGATGGATATGGTATGGGTATGCTTACCCTCGTAGTTTGTCAAAATGTTGTTAGAAGTACACATCTTTTCACAATCCTCTTTTGTAAATTGCAGATTCTTGTATGATTCCCAAAAAAAATGCAATGTTATTTTTTCCTTCTTTCTCATGGAAGATGATAACTTTTTTCATTTTATATGCATGTGACATGTCATCTTTTCCAAGGTGGCAATATGTGTTTTGAAGCTTTTTTTTTTTTTGCAAGATTGACATGTCATCAACCAATTTCAATGAGTAATTGATACATCAACAAAGTCTATCAATTTTAACGACCTAGGACTAACGGAGCAATTTTTAAAAAGTTAATGAACTCAATTGAAACAATTAAAATTTATAGGACTTAATTGAAAAAATGGCATAAATTTTAGGACTTGTATAGTCATTATCCCATTTTAAATTATCAAACACTTTAATAGTTTGTTAACTTAGATTGAGATAAGGTAATAATTTAAAAAAAAAAAAAAACTCTTTACTGAACAATGAAATTTTGTTTTTTAATATTTTTATATATCTTACTAATCACTTCTTTTCTAATAATAATTACAAATTAAATTTATAAAAAAATATATAAATCAATTTAAAATATTTATGATGATTTTATTATTTTTATTTTATTAAACTTCACTTGTTTATTTTTATTTTTTAATTTTCATATAAAATTTGATGAGAATACTTATAAATTGATTATATTATTACTAACTAAATATTAATTTTCACCATTTTCAATTTAATATATGAAAAATCATATCCATCAACACATGTATGCACCTTTTTTTTTTAAGAGAAAAAATCAGTCATCCATTCATTAAGAAGTAAAGATACATTTTAATGAACAAATAATATAAATAAAAGAGAAAAATATAATTTTGATCTTGTGGTTTTATCTTTTGACAAAATTAGTCTTTTTTTTAAACTTTTAAGTATTATGTATTTTACATTTGGTTTATATATATATATATATATATATATATATATATATAAGATTGGAGAAGGAAATATCAGACAGTGCACCCAAATAGCCTAGCTAGGCTAGCACCTACATCACATGAATCCTTCTACCTTATTATTAAAAAAGAAAAAATAAATACACCTAGTTCAATTACAACCCAATGGGAAATAAAACAAACAAAGACAATTAACAAAATCTGATGCATTTTGTACCCATAGCATCATTCTGTACCCAAATGTATTTTACATTTGTTTACACTTTAGTACCACTCTAACAAATATTGTTTAAAATGTATGCTTTAATGTAAAGATAATATACATTTTCAATGCTCAAAACATATAATGACTAATATATTATTCAACTAACTATAAAAAACTCACAAAAAAATCAAATTTAATTTTTTTATTTTAATTATGAATAAAAATAAATAATTTTTAAGCTAATTAGTTAAATTGATTGTAAATCATATATAGAATAAACTTATCATTGAAATTTAATATTATATTAATTTTGTCTCATAAAATAATGATGATATTAGTTAGAAGGGTACTAAAATTTAAAAATAATGTGAAACACATCGTACTTAAAAGTTAAAAAAATCATAGGACTTGTTTTGCCAAAAGGTAAAACCATAAGGATAAAAATTGTACTTATCCCTAAATAAAAATATAATCAAGATGCAACAACAGAAACTCTCACTTAAATAATGCAATTGCTTATCGCTACTATTCATTCATGTCAATAAATTTATTTTATTTTATTTTATTTATAAAGCTACTTAGAAATGGCATCAGATGATGCACCAGGACATCCCAACTAGACTGACATCTCCATAGCATCGACATCACACACCAAAAACCAAGATATTTATAAAGAAAAAAAGAAATACAAATGTAAGTTATACAACCTCAAGGGCAAAAAAAAAAAAGAAGAAAACATAAGACAACTAGCAAAATCTATAGGTGCCCCATTTAATCTTAACAGAGCAAATCATCACAACCAATTGGGTAAGTTGGCCACTAAGTATCACTACTTAAGGAGACAATAATGTTAGCCAAATTATCAGCAACTAAATTAGCTTCTCTGAACACATGATTTATATGAAATTGGATTGAATGAAGGGAGATAAGATAATGATGCCATTGCTTGCGCAAGTTCCATAGGATGTCACAATAATTTGTTGCAACCAAACGAATAACAAAAGAAGAATCAGACTTGATCCATAAAGGTTGAAAGTTATATTAGGCTACAAACTTCACTATCAACATGACAACAAACATTTTTGCTATAAAGGCATACCTAGAACCTAATGGAGCAACAAAAGAGCCTAGAACCACACCATTACATGAACGAAAAATGCCACTAATGATAGCAAGACCCGAGCATCCATTTGTCACCATTTATATATATTGTATACTAGTAATAATGAGGAGGAAGCCAATAAACTGCTCAGAGAACGAGAGCCTAGAAGTCAATAGAGCTATGTTAATTTATAACTCAACGATCCGTTCAACAATCTGTATCCTCCACTCCATGGCATTGAAGAGTCATAAATCTACTTTTTAATCTTTAGTTGAGTCTAATTATAAAATATCAATAAAAATTTCATAGTGGAGAGAAATATAAAATCCATAAAGGATAATTATCAAAATCCCATAAAGACTATTAAAACATCTTTAAGAAGGAAGATTCAAAAATTCCAATAAAAAAATAGATAAGAGATTTGTACTTATTGGATGCAAAGTAACAAAAAAAAAAACAAAGGAAATAAAAAAGAAATGATTAACCACCGTCAATCTAAGAGATGATCAATAGTGGCCAAAATAATTTTTTATAATGAAGAAACATATAAAGAAAAAAGAGAAAAGACAGTTAGGGTTATGTACCTTTATCTTTATTCAATTTATTTCTTAAGATTTTCTTAAGCTTGCTCATTCGTCCTTTAACTTTCAATTGATTCAATTAAGTCTATATCATTTCTTACATTTCAAGTCCTCATCT
Source organism: Mallotus nudiflorus (assembly GCA_947683625.1). NCBI lineage: Eukaryota > Viridiplantae > Streptophyta > Magnoliopsida > Malpighiales > Euphorbiaceae > Mallotus > Mallotus nudiflorus. The sequence goes on from CANTUR010000984.1 coordinate 331,676, forward strand.
TTCACTTTAAGTTAGTTTCACATCCCTTATTTCCATAAAATTCCATTCCTTTTGTGTGTCATTAAGATTCAAAACCCATTCATTTTGTTATTCTTGATCCTTAACCAAGTACCAATCTCAGCTAAATTTAAAGCCTTAACCTACTAATTATAATGCTCAATGTATGCTCGAGGGTACGAGCATTACATAAAAATCCCAAATGAGTTTGAAATTGCTTGCCTTTTTTAAGCCCTAAATTTTTTTACTCTTTTAGTTTACTTTGAATTTTAATGGGTGATTATGGTCTAGATAATTTGATTTACAATAAAGTAACACTTTTATTGCTAAAAATTCACTAAAAAAAAGTTAAGGATGAGTGACAGAAAAATCTATTATTAAAAGAAATTAGTGACAGATAATGCTAGTCATTTAAATCATGGTTGCTAATGGGGTTTGTGATGGAATATATAATCCATCATAAATATTAATGACAAATAAGATTAATGACATAAGACAATCCATTATTAATTTTTGGTCCAAAAATATATGTTATCCATTTTTAATTTGCAATGGATTAATGATAGATAATTCGTTGCTAAATATTTCAAATTTGTTTTATTAAAATATTTTTTTAATAGTTATTAGATGATAAAAAAGAAGAATAAATTGAAAAATATTATTGTACATCATTTTAAATACATAAAAAATAAATCGAAAAAAATACATGATCGTTAATGTAAATTATGAAGTTGGTGGATCATCATTCGTCGGATCATTTTTTATGACACCAAATGTTGACAATCCATCGAGAGGAAGGCCAGCTTGCATACGTCTCATCATTGACCTCCACTTTCACTGCATACAACGCATATGCTCTTACTCTTGTTCCAGTCACTCAAGCTGAGCAAAAACTCACTGACGCTTAGTCTCTATCTCTCTCTGCTCTCTCTCTTACACTACTCCTCTTACTCATACTCACATTAAAATATTTGAGTCCACTCCTCCTCTAGTTATTATTAAACTAGAAAAATTACAAGATTATCAGATCTTGGGGCAACATAAGGTGACAATGTGTTAGTGCTGCATAAGGAGCTAGGGTAGAAAGTAGAAGCGTGTGATCCAAGGCCATAGATATGCCTCTTCTTGCCACCCACAACCTCAAGATAGAGACTAGTCATGTCCACTATAAGTGGCTATAACCCGTCATTAGTAGGCTATGATGCAACCTTAACCAACTCCGTGATTTTATCCTTTAACAACTAAAAAGAAAACTATATATTAGGTTGAAAAAACTAATATGATATTGAAAAATAATCTAATATTGAAATTTTAATTAACTTACATTAAGTTTTTATGACTGACTACCAATAAAGGACCCATTCTTCTTTATATGGGTCCTCCAAAAAATCTTCCAAGTCGTGGTCTCTTGCTTTAACTCCTTAGTCTAAAAATTAAAAATTTCATGCCAATAACTGATAATATAAATTGGGAATGAAATTAGCACAAAAAAGTACAAAACATTATTAACTTAAATTCACCAAATTCACAGTATTAACTAAATTCACTAAATTAACTTGACCAAATAAAATCTCTAAATATATTCTTAAAATATTTATCTAAATTCATAATATTTACAATATCAACTAATATAGCTAAATTAATTATATCATTGCAAGAAAATTATTTATCACAAATAACTAAATTATTTCAAATTATAATCTACACACAAAATTAACTAAATTATTTATATTGTCATTCACAAAATTCACTCTATTAATTATGTTATCTAAGTTTAAAAACAAATTATTTTTGAAATCAACTAATTAAGTTACCTATAGAGGTACATTCACTAAGTTAAACTAAATAAACTAACTATATATAATTAATTAATTAATTAATTAATTAATTACACACACTGGAATATGAGTGGAAGTGTGGTGTGAGCATGAAATCGGTTAGGATAAATTTAAAAAAATTTTCCTAGTGTGTAATCTTTGCATGAAGGAAAGTATTCTAAAAACCACCAAGATCACAACACATTCAATTTATATAACTAATTACTTGCATGCTTAATAGATAACATACATCAAAGATTCATAAGACAACCTAAACACAAAGCATGGCACGAGATCTACATCTGAAGTTTAGTAACACTTATAAACTCCAAATGTCGATAGGACGCTCGATAGGCTTTAGGAAATGGTTGATGCAAATCTACAAGCCCTAGCTCCCTAAGTGTGAAGTCTATAGCTTGAAACATAAGTGGCACCAAAATTACTCCAAGCTTTTGAAGAATCTCTACCTGTAAGCTCCTCATTTATGGTGACCTAAAATTGTGCTAGAGTTGCTCTCCTTGCGTGGATGATATAGGACTTCTTGCCTCCTTTGGATGTAGCCTTCACTTGAACAAATCTTGTACAAAGCATGATGACAATGGACTTATGAAGAAACACAACTCTTATATCTCTTACTCACACACTCACAATCACTTAGAAGAAAGATGAACAAAAAGACTCAATACTTGAGCACTCACTCTTTTTTCTCTCTCTCTAAGTCATAGAATGTCTTTACAATATAAGTGGTAAATGTTGTGTTAAGTGTGGAGAATATCCATAACTTGGTGTATGTCTATCAAAGACTAATTTGCATATGTAAAGATTCTCCATTAACTCAAGTTTGAGTGTATGCTAAGTAATCTCATGCATGTCCTTACTTTTTCACTTTGAGTGTAAAATGAGCTAACTCATGCATATAGAGATTGACCACTAATTTAAGGTACATGCTTATGACACATCTCTATGTTGTCAACCATGTATTCACATTATATGTAAAGCTATGCTTAGGTGGCCACCATGCAAGCATGATCATCATGTGGTCATGCTTATATGGCACCTCCTTTAGTAAGTGGGCTTTAGGCTTATTTAACTCTTAAATGAACCCATCTCTACAACATCCACTAATTAGTCTTATGAGCTTTATTTAACTCTTAAAGAAGGCCCATATTCATAATACACCTAATTGTCCAAGCCCATGCATCATCCATTAAGCTACATATATAAGGTCCATCTCATGGTCCATATCCAAAGTACTATTATTGGCAAATATTAATTTGGCCCTTAAACTTAATATCACATATTAAATTAATTCCAAATTAATATTTAATAGCCCTAACCTTTGAATTACATTTTGGGAAATGTTAGATCCTTGCACAAGAAAAAATCTAATTCAATTAATTTAATTAATTAATTAAACATTTTAATTAATAATCAAATTAATAAATATCATTATTGGTGCTACTCTTATATGTGTGACTTACTAGGTTCAAGTCCAAATGGCAATGGAAATAAATACTATTAACTCTTAATATTATTGGAAACACTTTTAAAGCTAAATATGAAAACCCAATTAATCACATTTAGTTTCCATAAGTCATGAGTGACCCCCAACATAGATGTCACAACTACCCAATTGGAAATGAATATTATCTGTAGATTCATAAGAACCATAGAACATAATTACCATGCACTTAATGTCCCTTCATTTGGAGATCCCAACATCGGCTAGAATCATGGTCAGTTAAACCCTAATTGCCTCAATCATATGACCTCATCTTTAGTTCAATTCTCAATAAAACATGATTTCTACTAGAAACACTTTCTAGCATCGAAACACTTTTTGGGTAAGTTAAGTTTGACCTGGTCAGGTACTTACTAATCGAGAATAACTTATATAGCATAGGATCTTATCCTAGTTCACTCCAGGTAATGAATTCCATCTTGGCCGATCACTCATCCCTACATACCGACTAGAACCACCACACACCATATACCCATACATGGCTAGCATAGGTATGTAAGTAGTAACAAACTTTAATCAAACGTATATGGATGACTGTGTCACCTCAAGTCAAAGGACCATATGCACCATTATGTCCAAAATAATAATTATTGACTGAAATTGGTCTAGTCTCTAGGACTTAGTATAGAGCAAGAAGGGTGTCGAACACTTGGGATTTGAGGGAATTTTGTATTAACCGGACAGATACTTATATGGTTAGGCAAAATATAACCAGAATAAAGGTAATGACTAAACAAATGAACAAATATAAACTCTAACTAATTATTAAAACAACAAAACAAATAATATATATATCAATGTATCAAAAATCATAAGTCAAAACTAAATAAGAACTTTGAACAAAGTTACCATAAAACATATTGATTGGAAATTAGCCTATAGTCTTTAAAAGCAACTCTCGTTGTTAGTTAAAGGTATTTCCTCCTACAGTCTATAAGCACTCTCATTGTATTACAGAGATAGGAGAAAACCAAAAAGAAAATTATACTAATTATATTTCCCTTAAGTTGAATTCCCTTTACGATACCCAACAAAATTATGATCTTAAGTAATTCCAATTATCTTCCACCAAATTCCCTTTACAATACCCAGTAAAATTTGATTGACAAGTTACATATGGTGATCAAGCATAAATAAACACAAGTAAGCACTAATTGAAATTAAATCATAAAAGACATAAGATAAAGATGTAGTTCTTATTTAGTTCATCATTATAATTCCTATACAAAAAGGCTTAGCCTAGATACATGATTAAGAAGCAACAAAAGAAGATCAAATTCAACATAGAAAGAAAAGATAAAGAATTGAATAAGTAAGACTCCCTTTTATGAATTCTAAAGATTTTTTATACTTAGGATGATCTCCTCTTACCCTTGGCTTTTGTCTCCTTCAAGTGTTATACAATGACTATCACCAGAACTAAAAGATAATAGTACTTATAAAGCACTCTATTGATTCATATGTTTTTCTTGTGTTCTTTCTCTATTTCAATTTATGCCTTTCTTCAGACAAGAAATGATGTATATATAGAGCTTGGAAGCTATTGGAAATGTTTAGAATAAGATTGAACTTGGAAAGGCACAACATTGCATTCAAGGTCACTCCCCTTACAGAGTTTATAACTTCCAGGGAAATTTCGTCCATTCAGATGACTTTATCTCTAGAAAGTTTCTTCATAAAAGTTGTATAACATTCTATTATCTTTCCATACCAACTTGAATCATCCAATTTGGATGTCTGTAGACGGAATTATGGATGAAATACAAAAATTGCTCAAAATAGGAAAATTGCAACCTTTTGAATGGTCAAGGAGTGACGACTCGTAACAGAGACTCTCAGTGACTACTCATGCAAGTGGTGACGAATCATCACCCTTCCTTATTAATTCAAACTTGATTCTTTTGCTTCCTAACTTGCTCCAATCAATTCCAAGTGTCTTCTAAAGCATATTAAGCCTAAAAACATGTATAGAACACACATAGTGAGTCCTATTAACAAGCAAACATAAAATATCAATTCATTAAACAAATAAACATATAAAACATAGTAAAAATGAAATGAAAATAGACTTTAACTAGTTAAATAACTATGCATATTTGCATCATATCAAACTCCCCCACACTTAGACCTTGCTTGCCCTCAAGCAAGAAAAGTTCTAAGCATAGAAAAACAAAACAAATGTAGTTGTCTTATTCAGTCATCTAAAAAATGAAAGAGGTTATAAAAGGTAGTTAATCAATCAAACTTCAATGCTCCATAAAAACAAGCAAGTTTCATAGCACAAAATTCACTCATTTATTTCAATTTAGTAAGAATAAAATCAAGAACAAAAAGTCAAAGTTCTAACTAAGCTACTCAAGCAAAATAGTTATTCTCCAAACTTATGATTTCCTAAAAGCAAAAGCAACCTTAAGACAATGTTAAGCACACACATCAACTCACTCTTCTCATGGCATTTTTAGACATTTTATTCAAATATATATTTTTTGGATGTATTCTTTCCTAATGAATGCAAATGAGGAGCAAAAACAAATGCACACAACTTACTCAAAATACATCTACTGGCAACATCATACATCCCTTTCCGAATGAATACAACTAAGGAGCATACTCAATTACACATAACTTACTTAAGATGCATCACATCATAAGCATTATATATTTCTCTTTTCTCTGATTTTTTTGATGTCCTCATCCATTATTGAAAAGTGAGTTTCATGAGTATTATGGTTATAGTTTCCTTAAGGTTACTCAAAATTCTAAGAAAACCTAAGCTTGAGTCTTTACCACTTTAGCCTTGAGCATAGTTAGCAAATTGACTAAATATGCTTTAGATCTTAAAAATAATAAAAAGAGATAAAAATGAAAATTTATAACCTATACTAGATGAAACTTTCAAGTTCTATTAATAAAGCATAAAAAATCAAAAATTCTCAACATTTATAATTAACCTCAATCAAAATCAATAGATTAAAAAGAATAACTATTTATTAAATACAAGAAGAGATTGAATAATATAAATACAAAATAGCACTAACAATACCCTAAATGCAAAATGCAATAATGACATATGTGCACAGAATACATAACACATATAAAACATGTAAATAATATATTACTTATATATCACCATATACTACTAATAGATTATTAATATCCCATTAATATCCCTTCCCCCACACTTAAAAACATGAATTGTCCTCAATGTAATTTAAAAATTAATATAAAGGAAAGGATAGAAGTACTCCCTCAATCATCCGTGGGGGTAGTTGGGGGAGACTCGATCGGATAGCGTAGCGAGCAAAAAATTAGTACAATTTGTACTCCATCTTGCATTGTCGATGAGCAAGTTGTTGGTTTTAAAATTCCATCTCATTGAGTTGATGCTGCATAGTAATTGCGTAGCTAAAATCTGGTCCCATATTGGAGGATGTGCACTTGAGGATGCACCGGTGGCATTTTGAGTTGGATAAGTGAGGGGAGGAACATCACCGAATGGTGTATATTAGGGAAGCTCCTCCTTTGGATCACTTTCCTCTATAAAGTCTGCATATTGTTGCTCCTCAGCCAGTGGTGGTCCTTCAATTCCTCTCCAACAAGAACCGGAATGGGGAGGAATCAAACAAAACACAACATCCACTACCTCTCCTCTTACAAAAGCTTGCTTAGTAAAATAAAAGTGCTCAACAAAACAAGTATAATTAGCAAGAATAACATTTAAAGCTTTTGCAATAATGGTAATCACATGGCCATGAGTCAAAGGTGCATCCTTACGTGGAGCACAAACTAACAATTGATTAAACACCCAATAGGTCCAACACACTTATTTTTTTATTATGAATGCACCACGTTAGAAACAACTCTTATGCAGAGACTCTATTGAATTCTATTTTATGAAAGAGAACATATGCAAGCACTTTGTGTAACAACCAATATTTTAAGTCCTTAATAAACATAGCTTTTCCTTTTCTAAAGTCAAACAGTGTGGGCAAACAATTAAAAACATTAAGAATTCATTCAACCTAAAAGATGAGGGGGGGGGATCACACAACCCATCTAATTTAAAACCAAAAACTCGATTCATGAGTTGATGAGGCTTTCCTTCCATACAAAATTCCAGAATTTGTGAGTTTTTAGCATTAACATCCAAAGTAGTATAAAATTCTATAATCAGTTCAACATTGGTGTCTTCATGCATGGAAACAAATTTCATAAGGCCATATGCAGTTAACAATTTATTAAATGATTCAAGCATACCAACATCATTCAAAAGGGAGTTAGGAATGTACTTATAACCTAAGATTTCCCTGAACCGTATTATTGTCAACTTGGTACCTTCCTCATGTGTAAAGATTAGAAACTTAGCTTTATAAGTTTTCATCAGATTTTCCTCCTCCTCTTGATGTGATTCTTCAATGTGTGGCCTTTTAGAAGTTGATCCTGTAGTCCTACCCATCATTATAGTCTTGCTTCAAAAAGATAGAAAAGCAAATAGAAAACAAAGAGAATGAAAAGGGAATGGTGTGTTAGTGATATGCACTAGGTCAATCATTTGATTATTCATTAACTTTCTTATTTTATTAATAAAGAGGTATTTCATTATCATTTGATTTTATGATAATTATATGAATGTTTAATTCTTACTAAGGCCATCAAGTATGTGACTTGATAGTAAAACCCTTAGATTAAAATAAGAGTTCTATTCTAATTATCCCTAGCCATTTATTAATTATATAAATGTTAAAGTATTAAGGCTAGTATGATGTTGACTGATGGTTATGTTTTACTAATCATGAACATGAGATATTAAGTCAACTCATAGGTACATGATGAGAGATCATGTACTGGATCGACCCACTATGAGAATACTGCATAGAATATTGTCATAAGTATTTCTCATCATAGTAATTTTATTTCGGTCCTTTGACTTTAAAATCATTATGGATTTCCACATAGCTATTTTATGTTTTGACACATTCTAACATTGTTTTTAACCGGACGATTAGATAGGATGTTGTTGGATATGAAATGAGTTATGTGAGGAATGTGAGTGATTTAGAAGGAATTTATCCCTCATTAATATGAGAAAGATATCTATGGGCCCCTTGATAAGATAGACTGAAGGAAAATGCATGGCCATGCTAAAATGAATTGATAAAGAGTTATCATTTTCAGTCTACTTGGAATTAAGTCAGAATATTGAACTATATAAGGATGACATTCTATGCCTTATGTTTAATTAAGATATCATGTGATAAATGGATGATAAAATTCACTGTAATTAGGTTATATCAGATTATTGACTTCACATAACTTGGGTAGTCATAATGTCTTGCTAGAGGCCACTTATGACTTGTAGGCCTAAATAGAGATTTAGGCCCACTACTAATTTTATGTGAACCTATAGGGTCACACACTTAGAACAAGCCCAAAATGATTATGGGTTTAATAAGCAAAAATAAACTCTATGGAAATAATAATTAAATTTTTTTTATTTATTTGTTTATTTATTTAAGATAAATGTTATTTTAAATAAATAAGATATTATTTCTGATTTGTTTTTAAAACAAAATCAAAATGTAATAAATGGAAATTACCAAAAAGGTTTTGGTAGGTGAAACCCTAATTTGGAGTCTATAAATATATTATATTCTCTAGGGTTTAATATATTTTTTTTCCTTGCCTCCAAAAATAGTTTTCTCTCTTCCTAGAAAACAAACATAGAGTTTTTCTTTTGTTCTTGATTTGTGAGACAATCAAGAAGGTTGCTAGTACACACTCTAATTCATTTTGTGAAGGGCTGTTCGTGTGGATACCTATAGAGGATGCATCCTTTTGAAGACGTCTTGATCCAAACAACCAAAGCAAAAAGCTTGAGGTAAGGTGTCAACGGTGTGAACCTCCTTTCATCCTTCCAGAAAATCTTGCCTCTTCTACGTCTTGGTGAGATTCTTGAAATCCTAGATCTAATCAAATAGTCAAATTACATGGATCCGGGTTTGGGAATGTGATCAATTTTAATTTTTCCACTGTGTTTGTATCACGAAACCCCAATAGTGGTATCAGAGCCACTTGTAATTTGATTAATTGATTCTATGTATATGTGATATATGTTAAGGTTTATGATTCATTTTGAAAAGGGTTTTCAAAATTATCAAAAAGGTTTTTGATTTGTTTTGTGACAATTCTAAGTAATCAATTTGAAAACAGAATTAAACATTAATTTGATTAATGTTTATAATGGTTTAATGTGATTAAACTAAAAGCAGTTTTTGATTTTATGAATACAGGATTCTATTTCATGAAAAATGAATTAATTATAATCTATGCTAGCAGGTAGCACGGTCGTGCGCATTTGGCACACGGCCGTGCGTGATACGATGTCAATAAGGTAGCACGGCCATGCACATTTTGCACACGACCGTGCGACCTCATGCACAGGCAAAGTCGAATTTGTACAAGTATATGAATTGATATGCTATTGCCCTTGTTATTATGATTTTTGATTATGATCAAAATCAGCTGCTAGCACAGATGTTTTTATGAAAAACTAAAAATTATTTTTGATTTGTTTTGAACAGAATTTTTTAGACTGTAAGCTATTTACAGAAAGTGATATTGTTTTAGGCAGCAGCTAATTCAATAATTTGATTACGAAAATTGGTTAGTTTCTTCCTTTAATTAGGGTTTCATGGTGGTTGTTTTAATTGAGCATTTTGTCTATTTTTGAACAAGTTGATTTTATAGTAATTTGATTACAAAAAATCATTAATGTTCAGAAATTTGAAAGGCAATTCACTGAAGAACTAAAGTAAAGTGTTTACCATTGGACCTGCTGATTGACTAGTGAGATTGCCACCTGGGGCACTGCCCTCGGACCCTGCCAGGGGCGCTGCCCCTTGGAACCCCACTAGGGGCACTGCCCTTTTGAACCCGAAAGAATTGTCACATTATTTTATTTTTAACATAATAATTGGATTTGCTAACTAAATAGATTATTATGCTATAGATGTTTGTTGTTTTATGCATGGTGCATAACATGACCCTTAGACCAATGTGATTGGATTTAATTTTTATGGGTTGTAATTTTAAATACAGCCTGCGAGTCATTTTTGTTTTGTTGTATTTATTTTATTAGAATAATGTAGAATAAATTATGACAATTTATGTAAATCAAGACCCATGGTGTAATTCAAGTTGGAGGCCCAGGATGGAGATCCAAGGTGGGAACCAAAGAAGGAGATCCATGGTAGAAGATGGAGATTCAAGTTGGAGGCTCAATTTGTAATTGTAATATTACCTAGGTTTGACCTTTGATCTTTATATTGGCTTATGAAGATCAACTTAGATTTGGGCCATGCTATGTCACATTTATTTTAGTTGTTATGTATGTGATGCCATGCAATACAACATAACAATAACTAAATAAGATTAAATAAAGATGAACCCTCATTTAATGTTAAGTCATTATAATGCCTCCTATAAATTCAACACTTGTCAAGCCTTAGATTATTATATATGGGCCTACTAAAGTAGGGTATATAAATTTATCCGAGGAAGGCAAGTTGGATAATGGTGCTATCCAAATGTTTGATATGGTTTGACTTAACTAGGTTATCAAAATGGTTTTGGACCTAGGGCATTAAATGGGATTTTAAGCCATAACATGTGATGTCAAATCCTATACCATCCAAGAGTTACATGAGATGTAATTGATAAGAGTTGTCTACCTAAATAACCATATTTTAGGCGATGAGCCAAAGCTCACTTAGAGTATGGTGAAATATGGATCTTGGCCCACTAAAATTTGTAAAATTAACTTAGAGGGTTATTGATTTAAGTAAATTTAGTAGGAGTTTTTAATTATGCCTCATACATATTTAATAAAATAATGAATGGACTTTGAATATATTTGTTGTAGAAAATGACTTCAAACACTACATCTACCATGTTGCTATGATCGATCCTTGAGAAGGATAAGCTCAATGGGACTAACTTTCTTCACTGGTACAGAAACCTAATAATTATTCTTAGGCATGAGAGAAAGGAATACATCCTTGATCAACCCATCCTTGAGGAACCAACTGCCAATGCTCCTAGAGCACAAAGGGATGCTTATAATAAGCATCTCAATGATTCTACTGATGTCACTTGTGTTAGGCTTGGATGTATAGAGTCTGAGCTACAAAAGCAGCTAATGGAAATGGAGGCTTATATTTTGATAGGCCATCTCAAGGAAATGTTCCAAGAGAAAGCCAAAATTGAAAGGTTCAATACCATCAGGGCATTGCTTTCCTGCAAGCTGACTACTGGTGGCTCTGTCAGTCCTCATGTTCTCAAGATGAAGGGTCATCTTGACCACTTAGACAAGCTTAGTCTTAAGATTGAATAAGAATTGGCTGTGGATATTATTCTCCAATCTTTGCCTGAAGCTTATGATAGCTTCGTTATGAATTACAATATGCATAGTATGGAGAAGACTATTTCAAAGTTGCATGGGATGCTAAAAAGAACATCAAGAGTAACACCAAGGATGTTCTCATGGTTAATAAGGGAAAGGGGATGAAAAGGGTTGGAAAGGGCAAGGGCAAGGGCAAGGTCTTTAAAGGCTTTCAAAAGCCCAAGCCCAAATCCAAGGCTAAACGCAAAGCAAAGGAAGGAATTTGCTTTTTCTGTAATGAGCCGGGCCATTAGAAAAGAAATTGCAAGCTCTATTTGGATGATCTGAAGAAGACAAAGGGTGGTGAGACTACCTCTTAAGGTATTCACATTATAGAATTAAATCTATCTACTTCTGATTCTGATTTTTGGGTATTAGACACTAGATTAGGATCTCACATTTATATAAATGTGCAGGGTCTAAAAAGGAGTAGATCATTGGCAAGAGGTGAAGTGTACCTACAAGTTGGCAATGGAGCAAGAGTTGCTGCCTTAGCTGTAGGAACTTATGAGTTACCTTTGCCTAGTGGACTTCTTTTATCTTTAGAAAATTATTATTACGTACCTACTATACGTAGGAATATTATTTCTATTTCTTTTTTGGACAAGAAAGGGTTTGAATTTATTATTAAGAATAATAAATGCAATATTTATTAGGATAACATTTTCTATGGATGTGCTCCATGCACTAGTGGACTTTATGTTTTAGATGCTGAAGGCACTAATGAAATGCCAATCTATAACATAGATACAAAAAAGTCTAAATCTAATTATTTAAACTCGACCTATCTCTAGCATTGTCGTTTAGGCCATATAAATGAGAAACACATTTTAAAGTTACACCAAAATGGGCTTTTAAATTCATTTGATACATGTGAATCTTATTTACTTGGAAAAATGACTAAAACACCTTTTACTGGACAGAGTGAGAGGGCTAATAACTTATTGGGCTTAATACATTCTAATGTATGTGGACCATTAAGCTCAACTACGAGGAGGTTTTTAGTACTTCATAACTTTCACAGATGATTTCAGTAGATATGGTTATCTCTATCTAATGAAACATAAATCTGAATCTTTTGAAAAGTTCAAAATTTTCAAGAATGAAGTATAAAATCAACTTGGTAAAAATATTAAAACACTAAGATCTGATCGAGGTAGTGAATATTTAAACCAAGAATTTATAGATCATCTTAGAGATTGTGGGCTTGTTTCACAATTGACTCCTCCAGGTACACCACAATGGAATGGTGTGTCTGAACGCATAAATCAGACTCTATTGGATATGGTTCGATCTATGATGAGTCAATCTGATCTTCCAATCTCTTTTTGGGGATATGCTTTAGAAACTACTGCATTCATTTTGAATAGAGTTCCATCGAAGGCAGTTGAAAAGACACCATATGAGAAATGGACTGGAAAAACTCCTAGTTTGTCTTTTCTTAAGATTTGGGGATATGATGCTTTTGTGAAGCGTCAAATCTCAGATAAACTAGCACCCAAATCTAACAAATGCCTTTTTGTGGGATATCCTAAAGAAGCTAAAGGATATTCTACAATGCATCTGAGAATAAAGTGTTTGTGTCTCAGAATGGTATATTCTTAGAAGGAGAGTTTATTTCCAAAGGAACCAGTGGGAGCACAGTGCAACTTGAAGAAATTCAAGGCCCACAAAATAGCATTGTACCTGATATGGAACCGCAGCTGAATCAACAAGTAGTTGTTGAGCCTGCACAAGTACTAGAAGGCCCAAGGAGGTCTGGTAGGACACGTCAAATCCCTATGAGATATGGATTTCTCATTACCAGTTGTAATGATGTGTTAATTGTGGATCAAAATGAGCCCACATTCTATCAGGAGGCTATAAATAATCTTGACTCTGAGAAATGGCTTGAAGCCATGAGATAAGAAATGCAATCCATGTATGATAATCAAGTATGAACCTTGATTGACTCAAATGATGGTTTAAAGACTATTGGGTGCAAATGGGTTTTCAAAAAGAAAATCGACATGGATGGCAATATGTATACCTTTAAGGTAAGACTAGTTGTAAAAGGTTTCAAACAAACACATGGTATAGACTATAATGAAACCTTTTCACCAATGGCTATGCTAAAATCTATTCGAATTCTCCTTGCCATAGCTGTATACTATGATTATGAAATATGGCAAATGGACATCAAAACAACATTTCTTAATAGAAATTTACTTGAGGATGTGTACATGACATAGCCAGAGGGTTTTGTTAGTCCTGAGAATTCTGGAAAGGTATGCAAGCTTCAAAGATCCATTTATGGATTAAAGCAAGCATCTCAAAGTTGGAATCTTCATTTTGATGAAGCAGTCAAAGAATGTGGCTTCATTAAAAATGATGATGAACCTTATGTATACAAGAAAGTTAGTGGGAGTGCTATTGTGTTTTTAGTGCTGTATGTGGATGACATACTACTTATTGGAAATGATATCCCTATTTTACAAAATGTTAAATCATGGTTAGGGAATTGTTTCTTAATGAAAGACTTAGGTGAAGCTGCTTATATATTAGGCATCAAGATCTATAGAGATAGATCTAAAAGGCTTATTGGCCTAAGTTAAAGCACTTATATTGATAAGGTATTAAATAGGTTTAGTATGCAAGATTCCAAGAGAGGATTCTTGCCAATGTTGCATGGCATTAGTCTCAGCAAGACTCAGTGTCCTATGACACAAGATGAGCGAGACCGCATGAGTAAAATTCTATATGCTTATGCTATTGGATATATCATGTATGCAATGTTGTGTACTCGACCTGATGTTTCATATGCCTTAAGCACAATGAGCAGATACCAGTCAAACCTAGGTGAAAGTCACTAGATAGCAGTTAAAAATATCCTTAAGTACTTTAGAAGAACTAAGGATGCATTTTTACTATATGGTGGTCAGGAAGATTAGCTAGTTGTAAATGGTTACACAGATGCCAGCTTCCAAACTGACAAGGATGATTTTTTATCACAGTCAGGATATGTGTTTTGTTTGAATCGAGGTGTAGTGAGCTAGAGGAGTCCCAAGCAAGGCACTGTTGCTGATTCCACAACAGAAGCTGAATACATAGCTACCTCAGAGGTAGCTAAGGAGGCTGTTTAGATCAAGAAGTTCATAACTGGACTAGGTGTTGTTCCTAGTATATCATATCCAATGAACTTGTATTATGACAATAATGGAGCTATAGCCCAAGCTAAGGAGCCCATATCACATCAGAGATCCAAACACATACTCAGGCGTTATCATCTCATTTGAGAAATCATTGAGAGAAGAGACGTCAAGATATGCAGAGTACCTATAAATGATAATGTTACTGATCCACTGACTAAACCTCTTCCACAACCTAAACATGAGAGTCATTCTAGGTCCATGGGTATTCGATATGATGTTGATTGGGCCTAGTGCAAGTGGGAGATTGTTAGTGATATGCATTAGGTCAATCATTTGATTATACATTGACTTTCTTATTTTATTAATAAAGAGATATTTCATTATCATTTGATTTTATGATAATTATATGAATAGTTAATTCTTACTAAGGCCATCAAGTATGTGACTTGATAGTAAAACCCTTAGATTAAAATAAGAGTTCTATTCTAATTATCCCTAGCCATTTATTAATTATATAAATATTAAAGTATTAAGGCTAGTATGATGTTGACTGATGGTTATGTTTTACTAATAATGAATATGAGATATTAAGTCAACTCATAGGTACATGATGAGAGATCATGTATTGGATCGACCCACTATAAGAATATTGCATAGAATATTGTCATAAGTATTTCTCATCACAGTAATTTTATTTCGATCCTTTGACCTTGAAATCATCATGGATTTCCACATAGCTATTTTATGTTTTGACACATTCTAACATTTTTTTTAACAAAATGATTAGATAGGATGTTATTGGATATGAAATGAGTTATGTGAGGAATGTGAGTGATTTAGAAGGAATTTATCCCTCATTAATATGAGAAAGATATCTATGGGCCCCTTGATGAGATAGACTGAAGGAAAATGCATGGCCATGCTAAAATGAATTGATAAAGAGTTATCATTTTTAGTCTACTTGGAATCAAGTCAGAATATTGAACTATATAAGGATGACATTCTATGCCTTATGTTCAATTAAGATATCATGTGATAAAAGGACGATAAAATTCACTATAATTAGGTTATGTCAGATTATTGACTTCACATAACTTAGGTAGTCATAATGTCTTGCTAGAGGCCACTTATGACTTGTAGGCCTAAATAGAGATTTAGGCCCACTGCCAATGTTATGTGAACCTACAAGGTCACACACTTAGAACAAGCCCAAACGATTATGGGTTTAATAAGCCCAAAATAAACTCTATAGAAATAAATAATTAAAGTGTTTTATTTATTTATTTGTTTATTTATTTAAGATAAATGTTATTTTAAATAAATAAGATATTATTTCTGATTTGTTTTTAAAACAAAATCAAAATGTAATAAATGGAAATTACTAAAAAGGTTTTGGTAGGTGAAACCTTAATTTGGAGTCTATAAATATGTTATATTCTCTAGGGTTTAATAGTTTTGTTTTCTCTCTTCCTAGAAAACAAACATAAAATTTTTCTTTTGTTCTTGATTTGTGAGACAATCAAGAAGGTTGCTAGCACACACTCCAATTCATTTTATGAAGGGTTGTTTGTGTGGATACCTATAGAGGATGCATCCTTTTAGAGACGTCTTGATCTGAACAACCAAAGCAAAAAGCTCGAGGTAAGGTGTCATCGGTGTGAACCTCCTCTCATCCTTCCAGAAAATCTTACCTCTTCTACGTCTTGGTGAGATTCTTGAAATCTTAGATTTAATCAAATAATCGAATTACATGGATCCAGGTTTGGGAACATGACAAATTTTAATTTTTTTTGCTACGTTTGTATCATGAAACCCCAACATGGTGATGGTTCGATTAGGTTTTGGAATGAAGATGAGATGAATAGAAACTAAAGGGTATAAGAATGGAAGAAGTAGGAAGATGAAAGAGTAAGAGATGAGAGAAGAGAGTATAAGAGAATGCAAATTTGTAAGTATATAGAGGGGTAGGAAATTGAGTAGTTAAAGGGGGATATTTATAGATGTAATAGGTGTGTAAGGTGTAAGGGTGTAAGTTTTAGTAAAAAGGTGTGTCTAGATAGGAAAGGAAATGTCCATTCTTGGAAAAGAAACAAATTTTCACTTATAAAATTGTATTTAGTTAGGAATAAAAAGAATACGACAAATATATGAACAAAAGAAAGCATGTATTATATGCAAAAATAATGAAAATAAGACAAGTAATAAATAAAAGCATAGGGTAAAGCACTTATAGGCAAAATATGTGGGTGTACAAGTCATGAACTTATTAACGACTCGTCACCTTAGCCTTCTGTGATGAGTTGTACAGTCTTGATGACTCATCATGTGAACTCTCTATGACAAGTTGTACATGCTTGATGACTCGTCACCAACAGGCACTGTTGCAAGTTGTCAATGTGTGAGGACTCATCATCTTATGTCTTTGTTACGACTTATTAGTGCATGACGAGTCGTAATATTATGTGCTATTATGTGCATGTGTAGTTCCTAACTAAACATATGTG
The DNA here is from genome assembly GCA_947683625.1 of Mallotus nudiflorus. NCBI lineage: Eukaryota > Viridiplantae > Streptophyta > Magnoliopsida > Malpighiales > Euphorbiaceae > Mallotus > Mallotus nudiflorus. The sequence continues at coordinate 349,087 of CANTUR010000984.1, forward strand.
ACAATGCAATGAATATGTGTAAAAATTGTGAAAAAATAGAATAGAAAACTAATCAGAAACCAATTATATACTAAAGATAAACATAAATAAATATGGGTGAATTAGTGAAAATAAGCATCATAAAATGAAAGAAAAAATGTGTGAATCATACTGTTCTAAATTTTGGGAAGTCTATAACTTAACTTCACCATCATTCAACTAAGGTGTAGATAGAGAAAAAGAGAGGCTCAGATCGATTGCATTACCAATCATGTAGGGCTTGAGATGATGTCCATTTACCTTTAAAATTTGCCCCTTTGCATTAGTAAGATCAATTGCTTAATGAGAATAAACCTTCACAACTTTAAATAGACCCATCCATCGTGACTTCAACTTTCCCGAAAATAGTCTAAGTCTTGAATTGTAAAGGAGAACAAGCTCACCTTCATAAAACTCCTTTTTAGGTAAATGCTTATCATGCCAAATCTTAGGATGCTCTTTATATAACTTTGCATTCTCGTAAGCATTCATCTTTAACTCAGCCAATTCGTTAAGCTAAAGTAACCTCTTCCTACTGGCCTTTTGTAGATCAAAATTCAAAGCCCTTGTTGCCCAATATGACTTATGCTCTAATTCAACTGGGAGATGACATAACTTCCCATAAACTAATTGATAAGGAGTAAGGCCTATTGGAGTTTTAAAGGCAGTCCTATAAGCCTATAAAGCATCATCTAACTTCAATGCCCAATCTTTTCTTGAAGAAGACACCATTTTCTCAAGAATCCATTTTATTTCTCTATTACTCACCTCAACTTGCCCACTCGTTTGTGGGTGCTATAAAGTAGTAACCGTGTGTGTTACTCCATACTTCTTTAAGAGAGCTTATCAATTACTCACGTTAACTTGCCCACTCATTCATGATTATAAAAATAGGAACCTCCATCACTTATCAATGATCTAGGGGTGACAAATCTTGGAAAAATTATTTTCTTAAGCATTTTCTTAACCACTTTAGCAACATTTGTCAAGGTTGGCATTGCTTCTACCCATTTAGAGACATAGTTGACCATAACCAATATATACTTGTAACCCAAGGAACTAGGAAATCGACCCATGAAGTCTATTCCCCAAACATCAAAGATCTCGACTTCAAGAATCCCTTTCAAAGGCATTTCATGTTTTTTTGATATATTCCCCATCCTTCGACATCTATCACATGTAAGCACATATTCTCTAGCATCCTTAAACAAAGTAGGCCACCAAAAACCATATTGAAGTACCTTAGATGTTGTCTTTGATGCTCTAAAATGTCCACCAACATCCAAAGAATGACAATGCTTTAATACATCTTGAACTTTATCTTGAGGAATGCATCGCCTAATCAAGCCATCTGCACACCTTTTGTAAAGTAACAGCTCCTCCCAATGTAGAATTTACTGTCATGTAAGAACTTTTTCCTTTATCTATAATCCATACTATAAGGTAGAATACCACTTATAAGATAATTCGCAATATCTGCAAACCATGGAAGCTCTTTCGATGCAACCCTTAATAGATGTTCACCAGGAATGCCTCATTAATTGGCATACCATTATCATTCTTCTTCAATCCATCATGATTAAGCCTTAATAGGTGGTCTACAACAAGGTTCTCACTTCCTTTCTTGTCTCAAACTTCCCAATCAAAATCTTGAAGCATCAAAATCCATTGTAGGATTCTAGGTTTTGCATCCTTCTTGCTTAAAAGATACTTAAGAGCAACATGATCTGAATAAACAATCACCTTTTACCCCATGAGATATGATCTAAACTTGTCAAATGCATAAACAATAGCAAGTAACTCCTTTTCTATGGTGGTATAATTTATTTGAGCGTCATCAAGTAACTTATTAGTATAGTAAATTACATAAGGTTTGCCTTCCTTTCTTTAGCCCAAAATAGCCCCCACCGTAAAGTTACTAGCATCACACATTATTTCAAATGGCTACTCCCAATTAGGTGGTTGCAAGACAAGTGCAGAAACAAGAGCTTTTTTCAAAGTGTCAAATGCATCAAGACACGCATCATCAAACTCAAACACAACATCCTTAGCAAGTAACTTACACAATGGCTTTGCGATCTTGGAAAAATCCTTGATAAATCTCTGATAGAATCCTACATGTCCAAGGAAGCTTCTTATATCTTTAACACACTTCGGTGGTGGCAAATTTTTAATTATTTCAATATTTTCTTTATCAACTTTAATGCCCCTCTTTAAAATTAAATGACCAAGAATGATTCCCTCTTATGCCATAAAGTGACATTTTTCCCAATTTAAGACCAATCCATGCTCAATACACATGTCAAGAACTTTAGATAGATTGTCTAGACAATTGGAAAAGTTAGTACTATAGACACTAAAGTCATCCATAAAAACTTCTTCTACACAATCATCAAGTAGATCACTAAATATTGAGAACATACATCTTTGAAAAGTTACAAGTGCATTACATAGGCCAAAAGGCATACACCTAAAAGAAAAAGTACCATATGGACATGTAAATATAGTCTTAGGTTGGTCCTCAGGATGAATAGGAATTTGGTAGAAACCACTAAGTCCATCCAAGTAACAAAAATAAGAAAAGTTGGCTAATCTCTTAAGAACCTGGTCAATAAAAGGCAATGGGAAGTGATCTTTCCTTGTTGCTTTATTAAGTTTTCTGTAATCAATACACATACACCATCCCGTGAAAGTTCTAGTAGGTACTAAGTCATTAGATTCATTCCTAACAACTGTTAAGCCTCCTTTCTTTAGTACTACTTAAACAGGGCTTACCCATTTACTATCACTAATAGAGTATATAATTCCATTATCAAGCAACTTAGTTACTTCTTTTCTAACCACTTCTTTAAGAGTGGGATTCAATCACCTTTGACCTTCAATGGAAGGCTTAGCATTATCTTCTAAGAGAATTCTATGCATACATATATTAGGACTAATACCCTTCAAGTCATTAATAGAATAACCAATGGCATTCTTATGAATATTCAACTCATCACATAAAGCATCAACATTATTACTAGACAATAATGAATTAATAATAAAAGGAAATTTAAGATTAGATTTGAGAAATGCATATATGAGATTTGATGGTAGAGGCTTAAGCTCCAACTTAACTTCTTCCCTTGGTGTAGTATCTTTTGGATCATCCTCTCTCCTTAAAGGTTCAAATCTTGATGTCCCTTGAAAAAGTTGATATAGGGTTACATCCAAAACCTACTTACTAGCTTCTTTGATCTTATATGGCTCCTTAGAATCACTCCTCAAACACTCATGAATTACTTCTTCAATGCATTCATCAATAACATCAATAGAATCTATTCTACTTGCCACTTCTATTGGTGTTGACTTCATGATTTTTAGCACATCGAATTCCATATGTTTGTTATCCACCTCTAATGTGATCTTTCCTTTCTTTATATCAATAATTACTCCTACTGTCCTAAAAAAATGGTTTTCCAAACAATATTGGGATCTTAAGATCCTCCTCTATTTCCAACACAATAAAGTTAATTGGTATTATAAACTTACCCACTTTAGTTGTCACATTTTCAAGAATGCCAAGCGGATATGTGACAGACACATATTGGTAGGCTTACATTCTTCTAAATTAAGCTTTTTGTAAATTGAGTAAGACATAAGGCTAACACTAGTACTAATATCATATAAAGCTTTATCAAAATGCGTACCTCTAATTATATAAGGAACCATAAAGGAACCGGGATCCTTGAGCTTTGGTGGAGACTTAGAGTACATAGCCTTGGATTCTTCAACAAGAGATACTAAACCATAATCTTCAAGTTTGCTCTTATGACTAATAATATCCTTCAAGAATTTACCCCAAGCTGGCATATCTCTAATAGCATCCATAAATGGTATAGTGATAGTAATTTCCTTAAGATAATTAAGGAATTTTCCAAATTGCTTGTCTAAGTTATGCCTTATGAACCTTTGAGGAAAAGGAAGAGTTTTAACATCTACCTTTAGTTCATCATCCTTTGATGGTATGGCATCTTCCTTATTACCTTCTTTGCACACTCATCATCATTTTTAGTTCTAACTTCCACTTCCTCAATCCCTACACGATCATCATCAACCACTCTTTTGTTCTTATTGAGATCCTTTTCAATCTCCTTACCACTGCGTAATGTAATTACTTGATAAGACTCCTTTTGTACATACTCCGGTTGGCTAGGAAGCTTTCCCAAAGGTTTAGTATTAGAGGTAAAGGCTTGTTGGGCAATTTGGGTTTCAAGGATGTGGTTATGAGTAGCTAGTTGTTCAAACTTAAAGTTAATTTGCTTGAATTACTCCTCATTTTGTTTGTTTATGGACATTTGTTGGTTAACAAATTGCTCCATAAGATTTTCAAGAGAAGGTTTAGATTGGGTAGGATTGAAGGTTTGTTGTTTAATAGGGAATCTGGGTGGGTTTTGATGTTTAGTGTTTGGGTTAAATTGGGGGTTTAATTGGGAAGATGGATTTGACCATGAGAATCCGGGATGGTTCCTCCATTGGGGGTTATAGGTTTTGGAATTCAGCCCCAATCTTTGGTTAAAACCACTTTGCACATAATTCACATCCTCATTTATAGTTAAAGTACATTGAGAATACGAATAAGGTCCTCCACAAGTCTCACAAACAACATTAGCACATTCTAATGAATTAATTTAAGAATTGCTTACCAATTTAGTGAGAGCATCTACCTTTGCATTCAACATTTTTATTGTGTCAAGTTATAAAACTCCTCTTGCTTTAGCCATAGTAGTTTCCTCACCCATGTATCCTTGAGATGCAAGTTCCTCTAGCAATGTAACATCCTCTTTAGCGGTTTTATCCATCCATTTCCTACCAAACGCCACATTGACAATGTTTCTATTTTCATTCGTCAATCCGTTATAAAAAATTTAAGGAATCATCCATTCCGATAAGCCATGATATGGACATTGCTATTGAAGCTCCTTAAATCTTTCCTAAGCTGAATAGATTGTCTCACTTCCATTTTGCTTGAAAGTGGTGATCTCATTACAAAACTTGGCTGTCTTGTGTGGTGGAAAATATTTATGCAGAAATGCTTGCTTCAATTGATCCCACATTGTGATAGATTCATTTAGCAAACTAGCAAGCCAAAGTTGTGCTTTGTTCCTAACCGAAAATGGAAATAGTCTTAGCCTTATTGCATCATCCGTCACACCTTTAATTTTGAAAGTTGCACACACATTGAGGAAAGTCAATATGTGAGTGTAAGGATCTTCTCCTTATAAACCTCCAAACTGATTATTTTGTACCATTTGGATAATACTTGGCTTGATCTCAAAATTGTTGTTAGTAATGGCTGGAGCCACAATTCCACCAAAACTACCCAAGATGTCGGGCATTGCAAAATCTCCTAACGTTCTCCTTTCCGATTGAGCCATGTTATTCAAATTCGGTTGATTCTCTCTTCTTTTCCTCTGTTCCCTATGCAAATTTCGTATAAGTAAATCAATTTCAGGATCAAAAGAAAAATTATTATCACTAATACTTCTAGTAAGCATATAAAAAAAAGAAAGTAAAATTAATAATCTAACAAATTAAAACAAATAACAATTAAATAATATAATTACAAAATATAAAATATAAAAATATAAAATATAAAAATAAAAACAAGGCCTAAAACAACCTTTGTTTACCCTAAGTTAATAAAAATTGAAATCAAATCCCCGGTAACAACGCTAAATTCTGAAGCGGGTTAGAATTGCATACCCTAGTCTCTAGGACTTAGTATAGAGTAAGAAGGGTGTCAAACACTCGGGATTTAAGGGAATTTTGTATTAACCGGATAGATACTTAGATGGTTAGGCAAAATATAACCAGAATAAAGGTAACGACTAAACAAATGAACAAATATAAACTCTAACTAATTATTAAAACAACAAAACAAACAAACAAACAATAAATAAATAAATAAATATATATATATATATATATACATATCAATGTATTGAAAATCATAAGTCAAAACTAAATAAGAACTTTGGATAAAGTTACCATAAAATATATTGATTGGAAATTAGCCTATCATCTTTAAAAGCAACTCTCGTTTTTAGTTAAAGGTATTTCCTCCTAGAGTCTACAAGCACTCTCGTTGTATTGTAGAGATAAGAGAAAACCAAAAAGCATATTATACTAATTATATTTCCCTTAAGATGAATTCACTTTACGATACCCAACAAAATTCTAATCTTAAGTAATTCCAATTATCTTCCACCAAATTCCCTTTACGATACCCAGTAAAATTTGATTGACAATTTACATATGGTGATCAAGCATACATAAACACAAGTAAGCACTAATTGAAATTAAATCATAAAAGATATAAGATAAACATGTAGTTCTTATTTAATTCATCATTATAATCCCCATACAAAAAGACTTAGCCTAGATACATGATTAAGAAGCAAAAAAAGAAGATCAAATTCAACATAGAAAGAAAAGATAAATAATTGAATAAGTAAGACTCCCTTCTATGACTTCTAAAGATTTTTTATACTTAGGATGATCTCCTCTTGCCCTTGGCTTTTGTCTCCTTCAAGTGTTATACAATGACTATCACCAAAACTAAAAGATAATAGTACTTATAAAACACTCTATTGATTCATATGTTTTTCTTGTGTTCTTTCTCTCTAGTTTGGTTTATGCCTTTATTCAAACTAAAAATTATGTATATATAGAGCTTGGAAGCTGTTGGAAGTGTCTAGAATAATATTGAACTTGGAAAGGCACCACTTGGCATCAAAGGTCACTCCCCTTGTAGAGTCTGTAACTTCCAAGGCACAACTTGAATAATCCAATTTGGATGTCTGTAGACGGAATTATGGTCGAAATATGAAAACTGCTTAAACTATGAAAATTGCAACCTTTTGAATGGTCATCAATGTGACGACTCGTAACAGAGACTCTCGATGACGACTCGTGCAAGTGGTGACGACTCGTCACCCTTCCTTATTGATTCAAACTTGATTCTTTTGCTTCCTAATTTTCTCCAATCAATTCCAAGCATCTTCTAAAGCATTTTAAGCCTAAAACCATGTATAGAACACATATAGTGAGTCTTATTAATAAGAAAACATAAAATATCAATTCATTAAACAAATAAACACATAAAACATAGTAAAAATGAAATGAAAATAGACTTTAAGTAGTTAAATAAATATCATTGACTAAAGTGAATTTCCATATAATCACTTATCTTACGTCACTGTTCGATCCACCCATCACATCAGTATCCACATGTCTATTCTGATATCTCATATCAAGTGGCTTAAGACTCACTACCTTTCACTATTGATATCACAACTTGATCAATGAAAATAGATAGAAATGATAGTTTATGGATTAATACGAGCAATTTATTAATCCAAATGACTATGAACATTTTATAGCATATGTACTAAATGAATTTGTCACTCATATTATCAACACTTGATAATAAACTCATTTAACATTATGCTAAAGGGTAAACACTCAAACAAATAAACACTTTATCTAAATGAATATTATATTGCCATAAGGATAAAAGTGTAATGTCATTTATTTTACAAGAAATGGCACTAGGGCACATCTATAATAATAATCTCCCACTTACACTAGTGCCATTCACCATAATATCTAAGACCCATATTCTTAAGATGATGGTTTAACTATAGCTAAGTGAGTGCCTTAGTTAATGGATTAGCCATATTATTAGCTAAAGCTACCTTTTACATGAGCACATCACCCTTTCCAAAAAGTACTTTGATAATATGATAGTGACTTTTTATATGTTTGGATTTTTGGTGAGACCTCAGTTCCTTTACCAAAGTGATGGCTTCATTATCGACTCAATAGAAGGAACAACTCCTAGTTCGATGATGAATTTCCAAATCTAAATAGCTTCCTTAGCAGCATTCGATGTGGCTATGTACTTAGCCTCTATAATGGATTTAGTAGTGATACTTTGATTAGAACTCTTCTAACTCACTACACCTCTATTATAGGTGAAGATAAACCTAGAGATAGACTTTCTATCATCCACATCTGATTGAAAATTAGAGTCTGTGAAACCCATAAACTGTAAGTCACCTCCTCTTTAAGTCAAGACTAAATCCTTTGTCCTTCTTAAGTACATAAGGATAACATTAACTACCACCCAATGCTCCAAGCCTATGTTGGATAAAAACCTGCTAGTCACACTAACAACATAGGCAATGTCTGGCCTAGTGTATAATATAGCATACATTAGGCTTCCTATAGCTGGAGCATAAAGAACCTTGGCCACTTTAGCCTTGTCCTCTTGTGTCTTGGGCAACATCTCCTTGGATAGATGGATACCATGCTTAAAAGGTAACAATCCCCTCTTAGAGTCAAGCATGTTGAACCTCTTCAATACCTTTTCCAAGTAAAGACTTTGGAATAAACCTATAATTCTCTTTGATCTGTCTCTATAGACTTGAATAATCCCAAGAATATAGGTAGGTTCCTTTAAGTCTTTCATCAAGAAGGTTTTAGACAACCATACTTTCACAAAGGTCATCATACCAACATCATTACCAATGAGAAGAATATCATGCACATACAAGACTAGGAAAGTGAGCTGACTCCCACTAACCTTCTTGTAAACACAAGGCTCTTCCTCATTCTTAATGAAACCATAACAATGGATAGCCTCATCGAAATGATGATTCTAACTCCCTAAAGCTTGCTTTAGACCATATATCGATCTATTAAGCTTGCACACTTTTGAGCTTTCCTCGGATTCAAAACCCTTAGGTTACTCCATGAAAATGTCTTCCTCAACATGACCATTAAGGAAGGCGGTTTTGACATCCATTTGCCAAACCTCATAATCATAGTGTGTGGTTATCATAAGAAGAATCTGAATGGATTTAAGCATGGCTACTAGTGAGAAGGTCTCCTCATAGTCAACCTTTTGCCTTTGGCAAAATCCTTTCGTTACAAGCCTAGCTTTATATGTCTCTATCTTCTTGTCTGCACCAATCTTTCTCTTGAAGATCCATTTACACCCAATAGGTACAAGACCCTCAACAAGATCAACAAATGTCTAGACTTGGTTTGCATACATGGAATCCATTTCAATTCTCATCACCTCAAGCCATCTTAAAGATTCTTTATCACATAAAGCTTCTTTATATGTAGTAGGATCGTCATCATGAATGCTCACTTCATGAACATGTAACTCTTGCAATTCATAAAGAAAATCATATCTTTCCAAAGGATGAGATACCCTACTAGACCTTTTAAGAGCCGGTGTGATGACATTATCAATTCAAATAGGCTCTTCGAGTTGATCAATATCCATTTAATCAATTTGTTGGGCTTCCTTAGATGACTCCTCATCTAACATTATCTTCCTTCTTTTGCTACCTTCCTTAAGAAACTCTTCCTTAAGGAATATAACATCTATGCTTACAAAAACAACTTGTTCAACATGAAGATAAAAGCAATACCCTAAGCTATCTTTAGGATATCCAACAAACCTTCCTTTAATTGATTTTGCATCCAACTTGTTCGATTTTAGCTTTTTAATAAAAGCTAAGCACCTTAAAATCTTAACATGTTTAAGACTTAGTGTGCTCCCATTCTATATCTTATATGGAGTGGTAGAAATGGACTTGGATGGAACTCGATTAAGGATGTAAGAGGTCATTTAGAGCACAAAACCCTAAAGTGATATAGGGAGATCGGTGTAGCTCATCATAGAATGTACCATATCCAATAAAGTATGATTTCACTTCTCAGACACATTATTTAATTTAGGTGTTCTAGGAGGTGTGAGTTGTGATGCAATGTCATGTTCCTTAAAGAACTTAATAAACTCAGTACTCAAGTATTTACCTCCTTAATCCAATCTTAAAGTCTTAATACTTTTCTCGTTTTGGTTTTCTACTTTGGATTTAAACTCCTTGAACTTTTTGAAGGATTCACTTTTGTTCTTTATAAGAAACAAATTCCCATACCTTAATAGATCATCTATAAAGGTTATAAAGTAGTAGAAACCACCTGTAGCCATTACACTAAATGGTCCACATACATCACTATGTATTATCTCTAACATATCTTTGGCTCTTACCATTTGTCCAATAAATGGAAATCTAGTAATTTTACCTTAAAGAAAAGCCTCACAAGTTGGATCAGATGCGGATTTAAGATTACTTAAGATTCCCATCCTTTCTAACTTTGTGATCCTATCCTCTGCAATGTGACATAATCTCAAGTACCATAGATATTTAGAGTCAGAGGCATTTTCAATTAGCATTGCATTCACATTACTCACATTAGTTTAAGGCTCATTGTTACTAGACATATTATCAACATAATATAAACCATGTATTAAATAACCCATGCCAAGCAATTCATTTCGAAAATGAATCTTACACACATCTCTACAAAAGTGGAATTCATAACCCTTTCTAGTTAAAATAGATATAGAGACAATGTTTTTATAAGCATTAGGCACATACAATACATCATCTAATAACAAACATGATTAAATAAATTAATTAAAGTTGATCATATAGCCTTGGTTACAACACTTGCTCTATTTCCTAGCTTTAAGGTCACTTCCTTGGGCCTCAACCTCCTCTCATTTACTAGATCTTGTAAGGATAAACAAATGTGAGAACTTGCATGGGTATCCAATACCCATGCATTAGATGAGCTCTTAGAAAATTTAGAAGTTAATAAATTAGAGAAAGTCTCACATTCTCCTTGTTTGCCCTTTCCTTTTATCTTGTGAGACTCAAGGAACTTAGCACAATTCCTCTTCCAATGTCCTTCACTTTGGCAATGGAAAACCTTTCCCTTACCTTGCTCTTCCCTCATAATGCCCTTGCCCTTATTCTTGGCTATGCCACCTGTGGGCTTGAAAACACTTATCTTGCCTTTTTTCTTCTTATTGCCTTTCTTCTTATTCCTACTAAAAGTGGCAATAAGTGCAACCTCTTTCCTTTTGCTCCCTTGGGAAGCCTTTTGGGCCGTTATGAGCATGTTTAAAAGCTCCATAAGAGTGCACTCTATCTTGTTCATATAGAAGTTAGCAATAGTTTACCTAAAAGATTCGGGAAAGGACTGAAGGATCAAGTCCACTTGGAGGTGGAAGTCCATTCTGAATTATAAACTCTCTAGCTCCTCCAATGATCTAATCATAGAGTTCATATTGGCTTCCACTTCCTCTCCTTCCCTTATTTTAGCATGGAAAAGCTACTTAGATATCTCATGTCTAGTGGTCCTACTTTGCTCACCAAATAACTCTTATAAGTGTAGTAGGATTTCCTTTGCACTAGTGTACTTCTCATGTTACCAATGAATTTTGGTACTCATAGAAGCCCACATGATGTAATGTGCTTGCATATCATCATCCTTTCATTTATCAAAAGTGATTTGCTCCTCTCAGGAAGAATTTTGGGGAAGTGGGCTTTTTTCTAATGCATAAAGTATCTTTTTGAAAGCTAAAACAACTTTTAGATTCCTTAGCCAATCAATAAAATTAAGGTCCATGAGTCTATGTTGGTCTAGTATGATCATGAGTGGGTTTGATGATCTCATATTATCAAGTTTCTATAAAAGGTAACAAGATTAATTAGTTATATGACATTGTTATTTTACCATCTGATTTGGTATTTAATCACAATAGCCTCCCATTAACTTGGTGAATCCTATACTTCCACAATAGGATACGAAAATCCCTTATTACATGGATTTCTAGTGGGTAATAGAATTCTTAATGGGCCACTAATATTCCTCAGGTACACATTGCCATTCTTTGAATAATAGTTCTCATTAAATGAACAACTCTTATGCATTTACATGTCATGTAACATTCCATCAATCCAACTCCTAATATTACAGGCCTCAGGTACACATTGTCATTCTTGGCCTTTGGCATTGGTTAGGTCCACATCATTGGATCAGTGAAATGTATGGATTTGGACACTACAAACCTCATGTAGTCCTATTTGCCATTCTTAGCCCATAATGTATCCATACACCCACAACATCTCATGCTTAACAATAACACTACATGAATCTTATGGGCCCAATGTACACCCCTATATGTCTCTAGCCAATATGCATAAGCCTAAAAACATGTAAGTTATTGCTCCAATGGAGAGCCTACCTAAATTTAATTTGGAAGATTTTTGGTCTTTAATTATTAAGGTATCACTTTGCACATTAGCCAATTTCAATTTTATATATCTCATATATACATGGCATGGCATCTATTCATAAATACATATCACATATGCATATAGCATGTTATAATATATATATCACATATATACATAGAACATGCAAAATGGATGCACAAATAAGGAGTGACCATGGGCCTTTCTTAAGCCTATTCTAACTTTTATGTTCCAAATGGGTCTAGCCCAATAAAAGCCTTCAAGTTATGAACTCCTTTGTCATCATCTCCATGGGCCTTGATCCATGCCACCAAAGGTTGAATGGGCCACCATCTTGAACCCTTAAAGTCCAAATTACAACTCTTGTAATTTACATTCAATCCTTAGCATAACAAGGAAAATATTACATCCTAAATCTATGTAATAAACATTTAATTGCATAATAATAATAATAATAATAATAATTAATTATTATTACAAACTATAGGATGTAAACTAAGCCTATGACCATTCTTTGCATGTATGACAAGCAAATATTTAATAAAAAACAACTCTTGCATATATTATCATTTATTTGCAAAGTCAAACAAATAAGAAAAAAAATTTTGTCTATGTAAAAACTCTATAGTACCATGAATCGTATTTTTAACACAATAACATGAATAGTGTTTTTTTAATAGTATTTTTAAACAGTACTATGAACAATATTTTCAAATAGTACCGTAAATAGTAATTTTGCATTTTAAGCATCTTTAATCATAACTCTTGTAACTAACAATAGGCATAATCATAACTCTTATTATTATTATAACATTTAGAATGTAAATTATGTGTTTTGGCTCTAATACCACTTGATGGAATCAATTACACACACCAGAATATGAGCGAAAGTGTGGTGTAAGTACAAAATCGATTAGGATAAATTTTAAAAATTTTGTATAGTGTGTAATCTTTGCATGAAGGAAAGCATTCCAAAAACCACTAAGATCACAACACATTCAATTTACAAAACTAATTACTTGCATGCTTAATAGACAACATAAATCAAAGATTTATAAAACAACAAAAACACAAAGCATGGCAAGAGACCTACATCTAGAGTTTAATAACACTTATAAACTCCAAATGTTGATAGGATGCTCAATAGGCTTTAGGAAATGGTTAATGAAAATCTACAAGCTCCTAGCTCCCCAGGTGTGAAGCCTCTAGTGTGAAACACACAAGTGGCACTAGAACAACTCCAAGCTTTTAAAGAATCTCTACCTGTAAGCTCCTCCTTTATCGTGACCCAAAAGCTTACTAGAGCTCCTCTCCTTGCTTGGATGATGTAGGCCTTCTTACCTCCTTTGGATGTAGCCTTCACTTGCACAACTTTCATACAAAAAATGATGATAATGGACTTATGAAGAAACATAACTCTTGTATCTTTTATACATATACTAATAATCACTTAGAAGAAAGATGAAGAAGAAGACTAAACATTTAAGCACTCACTCCTTTTTTTTTCTCTCTAAGTTATAGAATGTCTCTACAATGTAAATGGTAAGTCTTGTTTTAAGTGTGGAGAATATCCATTAACTTAATGTATATATGTAAGAGATTAATTTACATGTGTAGAGATTCTCCACTAACTCAAGCTTGAGTATAGGATAAGTAATCTCATGCATGTGCTTACTTTTTCACTTTAAGTGTAAAAGAAGCTAACTCATGCATGTAAAGATTGACCACTAACTTAAAGAGCATGCTTATGACACATCTCCATGTTATCAACCATAGAATCACATTGTATGTAAAGCTAGGCTTAGGTGGCCACCATGCAAGCATGATTATCACATGGTCATGCTTATATGGCTCCTCCTTTAGTAAATGGGCTTTAGGCTTATTTAACTTTTAAATGATCTCATCTCTACAACATCCACTAATTAGTGTTATGGCCTTTATTTAACACTTAAAAAGAGGCCCATATTCACAATAAACCTAATTTTCCAAGCCCATACACCATCCATTAAACTACACATACAAGGCCTATCTTATGGTCCATATACAAAGTAGTATTATTGGCAAATATTAATTTGGTCCTTAAACTTAATATCATATTTAAACAAAGTCCAAATTAATATTTAATAGTCCTAACCTTTGAAATTAGATTTTAGGATATGCTAGATCCTCGCACAAGCGAAAATCTAATTTAATTAATTAATTAAACACTTTAATTAATAATCAAATTAATAAATATCATTATTGGTGCTACTCTTATGTGTGTGACTTACTAGGTTCAAGTCCAAATGGTAATGGAAATAAATAATATTAACTTTTAATATTATTGGACACTCTTCACGACTACCCAATTGGAAATGAATGCTATCCGTAGATTCACAAGAACCATAAAATATAATTACCATGCACTCAATGTCCCTTTATCTACATATCACAACATTGGCTAGAGTCATGGTCAGTCAAACTCTAATTGCCTCAATCATATGACCTTATCTTTAGTTTAATTCTCAATAAAACATGACTTCTACTAGAAACACTTTCTACCATTTAAATTCTTTTTAGGTAAGTCAAGTTTGACTTGGCTAGGTACTTATTCATCAAGAACAACTCAAATAGCATAGGATCTTATCCCATTTCACTCCACATAATGAATTCCATCTTGGTCGATCACTCATCCCTATATAGAACTGACTAGAGCCACCATACTCCATATACCCATACATGGCTAAGATAGGTATGTAAGCGATAACAAACTCTAATCAACCATGTGTAGATGATCATATTACCTCAGGTCAAAGGACCATATGCACCGTTATGTCCAAGATAGTGATTGTTGACTAAAGTGAATTTCCACATAATTACTTATCTTACATCACTGTTTGATCCATCCATCATATGAGTATCCACATGTCTATTTTGATATCTTAAATCAAGTAGCATGGGACTCACTACCTCCAACTATCACTATCACATACAGATCAAGGAAAATAGACAAAAGTGATAGTCTACAAATTAATACGACCCATTTATTAATCCAATGACTATGAACATTTTATAGCATATATACTAAATGAATTTGTCACTTATATTATCAACACTTGATAATAAACTCATTTAATATTATGCTAAAGGGTAAACACTCAAATAAACAAACACTTTATCTAAATGAATATTATATTGCCATAGGGATAAAAGTACAATGTCATTTATATTACAATAAATGGCACTAGGGGGCATCTAAACTATACACACACACATACACACATTAAATTCATGAAATTAACTAAACTTGAAAATTGATAAAACTAACTAATTCTATAAATATGTTCTCAAATTAAGTAAAAAAATTTCACAATATTAACTCAATTAGTTAACTAAAATAATTAAATTCGCAATATTTCAAATAAATTATTTATCAAAATTAAGTAAAATGACTAAATTCTCTAAAAATATTCTCAAATTATTTTATATAAATTCAGAAAAAAAATTCATATATATATAAAAGATTATAAGAGAGCATTTACCATTAAGCAATTTATATATAATAGGATTATAAGTTACTCATTGGATTTTTTTTGGAACATTTACCATTAAACGATTTATATGAATCATTAATCTTTCTTTTATAGGCTATTTCCATTATTCATGTGGTTATGTTTTTTAAAACATATAAAAAAATATTTAAGTGCAATAACCACACCAAGTACTTTTTTTACCCCAGAGTTTGCTACTTCAAGTATTTTAACTAACACGCATGAATCCAAAATCTTAGTGACTGTTCTCCTTGATGGCTAATGATGCATGTGTGTGTGTCTATATATATATATAATTACTAATGATGCACGCATCATATTATATATATATCACACATGCATCATTAGCAATCATATATATATATTTATATATTCCTGGAATAGCTATTTATGATACTATGCAATTTGTGCGACTAGATGTACAAACTTTGTGTGTGTGTGTGTAATGGTGTGCAGGTAAACTTTGGGGCATGGCTCCAATTTATCACAGGGGATCTCCTAAGGGCATTAACTCCATTTTGTATAGAGACCTATAGTCAATGTTGATGCTATTAAAGATATTGAACAAGCACTTTATAGACTAGGCTTGAGATAGGTTGACTGACCAAAATTTCACAAACCTTATCGAGACATAATAGATAGAAAGAATCCCCATCCTAGGAGTTATAGAATTCTAGATTTCTCTCTGTTCCCTAAAGAAGAAGGTCAGTCAATGATTGAACACATAGCCAGGCTCACTATTTAGTATGGGGAATTGTTTAATTATGAGAAATTTTCTAACATATTTTTTGAATTAAAATGTATGAATGTATGTATGCATGATTGCTAATGATGCATGTGTGATATATATATAATATGATGCGTGCATCATTAGCAATTATATATATATAGACACACACACATGCATCATTAGCCATTAGGATTGGAGAACGGGCACTAAGATTTTGGATTCATGCGTGTTAGTTAAAATACTTGAAGTAGCAAACTCTGGGGTAAAAAAAGTACTTGGTGTGGTTATTGCACTTAAATTTTTTTATATATTTTAAAATACACAACCACATGAATAATGGAAAAAGCCTATAAAAGAAAGATTAATGATTCATATAAATCGTTTAATGGTAAATGTTCTAAAAAAAATCCAATGAGTAACTTATAATCCTATTATACATAAATTACTTAATGGTAAATGCTCTCTTATAATCTTATATATATATATATATATATATATATATATATATATATATATATGAATTTAGATAAAATAATTTGAGAATATTTTTAGAGAATTTAGTCATTTTACTTAATTTTGATAAATAATTTATTTGAAATATTGCGAATTTAATTATTTTAGTTAACCAATTGAGTTAATATTGTGAAATTTTTTACTTAATTTGAGAATATATTTATAGAATTAGTTAGTTTTATCAATTTGCAAGTTTAGTTAATTTCGTGAATTTAATGTGTGTGTGTGTATATATATATATATACACACACACACACACATACACATACACATGTAATTTTTATTTATTGAAAAGTATATATTAGATATTAATAACTTATTATAGATGGGACTTAGTATGTGCTTAAGCGTTTAATGACCATAATGCTATACGGGCTCAAGGTCCATTAGAGAATGCATCCATGGGCTATAGGCTGAGATTAAAGATAAGAGTCACCACTCATGTGAAATTTAGGATACACTTTTACAATAATTAAATCCCATAGGGGATCCAATAGCGATCCTTAAAGACTGGGTTCGAAAACTAGGTGTGAATTTTTTGAAATACCCATCCAACCGTATAGTTGGCCTCCATCTGTGTTTCATGTTTTATTATTTTTATTATTTAATTATTTCTTTTTATTACATGTAAAAATGCAATTGCCTTCAAAACAATTTTCAAATTTTATAATTAAATCTGAGTTTGGATAAAACAATTTTCATGCAATTAAATTTGATTCACAACATCCATCACATCAAATATTCATCATACTCTCCACGTGAGCAAAGCAAATAAAGTATGCATGCAAAAAAAATGAGGGTAGGAAAAATGATTATATCACTTATTAACATACAAATAAAATAAAATGAACTAAAAATAAGTCTAAATAATTAACACTACATGGTTGATAAAACCTAAACAAGAAATGAATTAGTCCACCATATAAAAATATGTATAACATATAGCTACATAAATTGCCTTTTAAAGCAATTCAATCCTATTGACTTTTAATAATCTTTAGATTTAGCTTTCCTCCATTTTATCCAAAAAATTCCTTTATTCCCCTTTCCCGTTTTTTTGTAAGCTAACTTCCCTTTTTATCTCCATTATCCTCCTAAAATCTCCCTATTTTCTAACTTAATTTTTTTTGTTTACATAAAAAATCTCAACTCATTTTTTGTAAATTCCCCTCATTCTTAGCCAACATATTCCCCCCCCCCCTACAAGCTTACATTATTTTTGCTAATGGTTCATTTAAAGAATTTGAGATGAATTTTCATTTGGACCATAACTTGCTTCGGTGGGCTTATCCTTATTTAGGCTTTTCATTTTTTTAAATCATCTATGCTTTTCATTATCTCTAGGTTTTTTTTTTTATAATTTAGGGTGGGCTAAAATCGAATGTCAATAATTTGCCACTCTGGGGTGCAAGTAATGTAATGAGATTTATATAAAAATATAAATGCAAACAATAAAAAAGATAAATATTTTTAATGTCAATCTTTAAAACCATATATTCAAAAAAAGATTTTGATTTAAAGTATTCAAAGCCATATAAGAGAATTTTGATTTAGTCATATCAACCTTGATCAAGAGGCTTTTTAGTCAAAGAAAATAGTATCGTACTATCGACCTTGATGTACAAATCAAAAGATTAGAGACTTTTTATTATACTATTTGTTTATCATCCTTGGAGTTTGATTTTTGAGAGGACATTTTGATATATTGTCATTAGCATTGATGTTTAAAATCAAGATTAGTCTCAAACCATCGACCTTAATACACAAATTAAAAGGTTTGAGATTATTTCATTTGTCATCTTTGGAGTTAGCCATCCAATAGGACATTCAGATATATTTTTACCAAACTTGATGTCCAAAGTTAAGAGGTTTTCAATCATAGAATAAATAGTAGTTTAGTGTCATTAGCTTAAGGAGTTAAACAAGATGAAAAGCCTTATAGCCACTTTCAGTGTCAGACTAGGCGTTGTATTGCCATTGTTTGGGCATTAAGCAGGATGCTAAAATGTGTTGTATAACCTATGGGGCATCAAAAAATATTAACTAATATGTACTATATAGCCTCTATGGCGTTAAATAGGATTTTAAAATGTGTTATATAGCCTTTGGGGCACCAAAAAAGTCACTAAAATGCTCTGTATAGCCTTAGGGGTGTCTTGAAAGGTCATTGAAATGTGTTGTATAGCCTTTAAAGTGTCAAACAAGGTCAATTAGAATGCACCATATAGCCTCTAGGGCATCAAACAAGGTTACTGAATTGCATTGTATAGCCTCTAGGGTATCAAGAAATGTCAACTCAAATGTATTATATAGTCTCTAGGGTGTCAGGCAAGATTACTAAAATGCAATATATAGCCTTTGGGGCATCATGCATGGTCATTGAAATATGTTGTATATTATAATTGCTCTAAAAAGGGGGGGGGGGCGAGTAGGGCTTTTGAATATTTAAAAGAAAATTAAGAAACTTTAATAAGGATGAAGAATATAGAAGATAAGGACATAACCAATTAAGGAGTTTGATTCATAAATGAATCTACATCTCTACTTAACTTATCCCCAAGTTAGGATTTTCAATCTCCACACCAATCTTATTCATAAAGATTAAGATTACAAGAGTTTTAAGGCTCAACTCTAAACCATACAATAATGAGCTTTTACATAAGGCTTAGCTCTAACCATAAGCCCAAGTGTTTTAATGGCTAAACACTTAAACCAATTACTTTAGAAATAAACCTCACTTCCCTTCTAATCTATCCCAAGAATTAGATGAAGTAGAAATTCTATTTCTAACAAACAACCAACTCTCATAAAAGTTAATTAAACATAAAGAAAGTAGATGGAAAGAGTTAATGTTGAATGAATGCTAAGGAGAGAATTTTAGTAGTTTAAAGTGTGTAACTCTTAAATGAAACTCCAAAGAATGTTCGTATAGCTTAAGCATAAAAAATATGGTTGTTGCAGCCATTAATTGCTTCTTCAAGCTCTATTCTTCACCATTTAATGAAAATTAACTTTTTATTGTTAAACTACTGCTCACGGTCATAAGGGCAGTGTCCAGCTTATGACCATTGAAAAATTTTACCATTAAAGTCTGAAAGAGCCATTAGAGGTTGCCAGGTGACCCTCACCAGTGGCTTACAATTATGAGCGGCACTCATGAGTTGCTTGGGAAACTTCTTAACTTCAAAGGCTTTTGGCTTTTAACTATGGTGCTACTCATGAGCTCCTTTATGATATGGAGGGTGGCTCATGAGCAACCACATGTAACATGAAAATTTGTCATTTTGAGCCCTTTATGTATCCATTCAATTTAGGCACTTGCATAAATTTTTATTCTTTATTAAATTGCATATAAATGCTCTTTCAGAGATCATTACATATCTTTATACTTAAGTAAACAATATTATCTTCGAATAAAGGCCTACACACTTAAATAAAATCATTAGAAATCCAAATTTCTTATTAAAGTCAAAAACAAGGGGTTGATCATTCAAATGGTCAACAATATCCCCCTTTTTAGCTTTGACAATTAATTTGATAAGCAATAAATAAGGTGTGTGTGTGCGCTATATTAGAAGTTCCCCCTTTTAATTTTAATTATTGCAATATGTGAAGAACTAACTCCCCCTTAATGTATGCATAACGATAAAGAATAAACTTTATGTTAATAAGAATAAATTGCATATATATTGTCTAGCAAGATTTTTTATGTATGAGCAATAATAAACGTATAAATTGGAAGACATAAACAAAGGAATAAACAAAAAGGAGAGAACTTTACATAATGCTAAAGGGAAATAATTTCATTAAACATCAATACTGAAAATGAAACACAATAAGGATATACACTATAAGCTTCTCCCCCATTGTCAAAGAGTAAAAAGGATAGAGAAACTAAACACAAACAAAAAATAAACTAGACATGCAACTAAAACAAACTAAGCAAGACAATAAATGAGACATAAACTAAAAGGAAACACACATTAGGCATCATTTCCATTGTGAGGATCTTAAAAAAAGGGAGGAGGAGGCCATGAGCATCGAATGTTATAATGAGCATATAATTAGTGAATGTCATACTTAGTGTGGTCCATGCAATGCTCAAAATGATCAAGTCTAGTGTCCACTTGATCAAACCTATTATTGAAGTTAGATTTAACAATAGAGAGGTAATTAAAGAAGCCTCTAACCCAAGTGGGTTCATCATCAACTCATTCAGAGGAAGAAGGTCATTTTACTCTTTTCCGATGAAGAGGGACTTGAGTTTAAGAGGGGACTTGCTCTTGAGTTTTTTCTTCTTTAAGTTCAACACCTTTAATCCCTACATTACCAATGTGCTCAATGTCCTCCAAGTCTTGAGGAAGGTCTTTATCAATTTCCTCACCCCCTTCATCTTTCCAAACCCATAATTATCTAACTTTCTTAAAGTTTCTAGAATTTTTCAAGAGATTTTCATCAAGAAAAAGAGGAATAGAAGTAACATTATTAAGATTAATCCCAAAGTAATTTACAATTATGGTGATTATGCCCCCCAACATGAAGGCTTCCACTAACACTATCACTAGCCAACTATGTACGCCATTGAAGCCACCTCCTTAACTCTACATCTACATTCTCAATAAGGCATCAGATTAAGAATAAGTCATAAAAAGAAATTGCTTAATTGTTAAGGCCCCTTGCATAAAAAAGAGTAGGTTATGAATCAATGAACATACTAAAGAGATTTAAAGGAGAAGAATGAGGATTTGGTGTGTCCCACCATAAAAGCACTAGCATTGGGTTTAGCATGCCTAATCCAAAATTTTTAGGAGACCAAAGAGTGTTACGAGAAGAAAGAACCCTTATTTAAACCCAAAGATGTCATGAAATTGTTGAGAGGTTAATAACCTATCTCTACCACCCAACCTAAATCTCATGTTATTCAAAAGGTTGTTATCATCAATGAATTGAACCCTTAAATAATAGGTTGAAAGAAATTCAATCACAAGAGAGGGATAGCTAGGAAAGGGTGTAAAATCAAATTTGTACTTACTCACCTTTCAACATATTTTTCACTTCATCATAACACCTCATCTTCTATACAGTGGCTTGAGACATATATTTGGAAGGAATGATATTTCTCTTATTAAATTAGGTAATTCTTTGCCTAACTTGAGTAGATGAATATAAGATGGGAGGGATTTTCTTAGGTTGGTCTTTGGTAGCCCTCTTATATGAAGAAGAGGGAATTTCTTGAGGAGTTTTGTAAGCACCCAATTTCGGGATGCAATTATGCACGCGTGCCCCTATAATGAAAATCTAATTGAGAATTGATCTCTAGTGTTGAGTTTCATGATTTAAAGAACTAAATTGCAATGTTTTGTGGATTTAATTACAAAATTAATTTTTTAGGGATTTGATTACAAAAATTAGAAATTTTTGAGGACCTTTTTTGTAATTAAAAAATGGTTGACCGGCATTTAATGTAGACCGTAATTATGTAATGCCGACCAACATTACGTAATGCTAGTCAGCATTAGGCAATGCCAGTTGGCATTACGGGGTGAAAATCGAGATTTTGGAATGTTGATTTTCATTAAAAAGTGATTTTTTATGCTGATTTTGTCATTTTTCAATTTTTTCATTGGTCCAAGACACCACGTGTTTGATTTTTTTCAAAATCTTATCGCTTATCATCTTATTATCTTGATTTTGAAAATTTAAAAAATAAATGGTAGAGACTTTTGATCTTGCTCTCAACTATCACGCAACTTCCTTATGTGATCATAGGAGCTGGGGTTGCTAGGCTAGGCTAGGCTTTAAAATCCAAGAGACAAAGTTTGTGAGGGGAGGAAAAAAAGAGGCTACGAGAAAACCCTAGAGAAAAAGATCTACGAAAAAACTAGAAAGAATAAAAACCCTAATTAGCTACTGCAAAAAATACATTCTTTGCTTTTAAAGTCTAGAGAATCAAGAAAAAAAACAATAAAGTCAATCTCAAAATGGTAACAATCCCAATCTAAGGGGCAATCAAACAACATTTGTACAGCATCTTCTACTATTCTTTTTTCCTTTTTTATTTTGATTTGATTTCTTTGTTTTATTTCTTATTTGATTCATTACTGATTAATTTTTTTTTATTTTTTTGTTTTACTCTGGAGATGTGGTTAGAGATATATGATTTTTGGTTATGACCATTAGAAGAATCCCAATGCCATGGATTAAGATTTGTAAAACCGCCGTAGGATTTAAGATTTATGATTTCTGCATTCTTTTAATTTGCTTTTGTTTTGGGTTGTAATTAATTTGATTTTAATTTTTACACAGTAGTTTGTAATAGCCCCAATAGTGGGAAATATTAGAATTTTATATTCTCTGCACTAAAATTGATTAGTAATTTAGGTTCAAATGGGTAAAAATCAATTAAAGTCAATGGTGGCTTTAGATTAATTTAAGGTTGCATGTAAATTGATTTAGGGTTTTTTTTAGAAAATTACATAAATCATGTGTTTGATATGATTTTGTTATGATTTTTTGTTTGTGTTTTGTTTTTGGATCTTTAGTTCTTTGGGCCCCCAGCCCACGATAGGTCCAAACCCACTAAATAAAAAATAAGCTTAAAAATGGTTTAGGTTAATTAATTAAAATCAATTTAGGTCCATTAGATTAATTTAGACTTAGGCCCATTTTTAGGTTAACTAAATTAATTTAGACTTAACTCATCCCATTAATTTCATTTCTTCTAAAATAAATAGATTTAGGATCACATCACTTAATTTAAAATAAAGTTAGACTTAGGCCCACTTATTAATTTAATTTTTTCCTTTAAAATTTGGTTGACTTAGGACTATTCCCTTAGTTAAATTAAAATAAATAAACTTAAGTTTATTAAAATTAATTAAAAATATAGGACTTTTTTAGTTCATTTCACTTGTAAATAAAAATATGTAGAAATAACTAACTTTTAAAAATTAACCTAGGGACGTTGCCTTTTGTATGCATTTTTACATGCAATTTTATGACATGTTGCCTTTCTTTGGGTTAGATGGATGTTTAATTAGGGTTTAAATAAAATTACATGTAATTAGAGAATAAAATAGTAATTCATAAAATAAATCTAAATGAACACAAGACTAAAAGAAGTTAGTATTCCATTCCCAGAATCTCCTGGTTATGGTGCTAGCTTTCTTTTAGAGAATCGAGTACCACCAAAATGATTTGTCTCAGTTATTCCCTGGGTGGAGACTCCTTATCTCCATGCCATGTCTTTATGATGATGGTTAGTGTGTTCTTTAAGGCCTTGTGCTTAAATAGTGTCACGGTTGCTAAAATCTTGGATGTATGTTAAACCCCACTGTCTACAATGGCGACTCCACTGGGGATAAGAGATACTAATTCTACTTGTGTTCTTTAGAGTTATTTTATTAATTTTTATTTTATTCTTACATTCATTCTACATGTCTCTATTAAACTGATGGTGTTGGTTTATGATTTCATGATTCCACTAGCTTCATAGAGTTGTAAATTAGCTAACCATCACTCTTAGCCTTAACTTAGTTCAAGAGAGATTATCAGGCTCATCTGACTAAAGTCTGTAACCCAAGTCTGAAAGGGGGGTAGTCTTCTCTCGAGTTTGCAAAGGATGTTGGGCCCTTATGAGCTTAGCCTGTAACTTAAGTCCTAAATGAGGGCATCTTGCTAAGGGAACTTTGACTTTTTACCAGACCCTAACCACATATAATGGCTTAGTTACTTCCCTTAGGTTCTACTAAAAATTGCTCGTATGATTTTTGCCATAAGGTATTTCTATCTATAAAAGCTCATGCCTATACTTTTAAAGCCCATTTAGGCCAATAAAGATTGGGTTAGACCTTTATACTTAGAAATCTTGTTTCCATGCTTATTACCATGAAGTATTTCTATCTATAAAAGCTCAAGTCCATACTTTTAAAGCCCCTTAAGGTAATGAAGATTGGGCTAAACCTTTATACCTAGAAATGTTGTTTCTATGCTTTACTGCTTTAAGAGAGATCTGGCATGCGCATCGATCCCTGATAGCGCCCATTGATATTAAGACCAAGACAAAAAATCCTAGGATAAGAGACTCGTCATTGAACACATGTGTAGGAGGAATAAGGTTGGAAGGATGTATGTTGTACACTTAATTGATACTTGCTACTTGTTGCATAGCACGTGCATCACGAATACACATATCTCATTTATCATACTAATAGCTTGTTTTGTAGCCATCATAGATACATCGGGGTCTTCTCATATTTAGGGATGACGAGGTGGCAGACTAAGTAAAACAAGTCAAAGTCTTAAAGCCTTAGCAAAAGAAATCCTAAATAGACTATATAGAATGGAAAAAAGCCCTATCAACCCACTTTCCTTGGAAGTTGAACTAACTTCACCTAAATATGAACAAATGGAACAACAATAAGGGAACTGGACCTTAGAAGACATCAAAGGAGCTCTGATGGATGACATAAGGGCAATGATGCAAAATGACCTGAGATAAGCACTATCTAGACTAATGCAACCTGTTGTTGTCATACCACCACCTATAATTGAACAACCACCTATTATTGTTGTTAATCCACCTTATGTGGATTCTCCACCTACTACCAATAATACTGGGGGCAACCTATTGCTAGAAACCCACTGCTATTAATGTAAAGCTGGAGGATGTCGAGAATTACATGGTAGAGAAGGCAAAGAGAGAATCACTTGAACTGATACAAGACCACGAGTCTAAGCAAATGCGAGCACTGACCCAGAAGATTTCCAAGATGGAAGAGCTGATTAAAGGAAAAGGCATGGGGCATTCATTTGACTTTGATGATATGCTAACAGAGGGTAATAAGCTACTTAAGAAGTTCAAAATGCCTCAACTATAAAAGTTTGATGGAACTGAAGATCCTAGGATTCATCTCAGTCAATACACAATAATTATGAGCACTACTAAGGTTCCATTAGAAGTGATCACTAGGTTATTTGTACTGTCTTTAGAAGTACCAGATGTAAACTAGTATCATGGGCTAGAAAAATCTGTGAGAGCTGACTGGAAAGAACTATGTACTGCCTTTTAAATATAATATGATTATAACACCCGGTTGGAAGTTTCCATTAGAGATTTATAACTGATAAAGCATAAACCCAATGAATCTTTCTCTGATTTCCTTACCAGATTCATGAATAAAGCAGGGCTAATGAAGAATAAGCTAGCCGAGAAGGATTAATGATAGTTCAGAATGTGTCACCTAATCTAGTTAAGAGGTTACAGATGATGAACCCCAAAACTTTCATAGACCTTTATAATGATGGTTTGCAAGCAAAAGAGATTAATAATGACAAGAAAAGAAGCTCTATGGGCATTAGAACTCAAAACTACCCAATCGGGGGCATATAATAGGGAAGTACTAGTCGCGTTGTGGAGGTGCGCACAGTTCAGCAACCTCGAAGATTCTCTAACTTTAACCAACCATTCTCCAATGTCCTAGAATGATTAATCCAGAGAGGCTTACTCTGACCCTTAACATTTTCCAAACTAACTAACCCAAATGTCCCAGGTTACGACCCTAATAGCTACTACAATTTTCACCAAGTAGCCGACCACTCCATAAACACTTGTATTCACCTCAAACATGAGATCTAAAACCTAATAGACTCTAAAAAAATCACAGACCCTGAAAAATCCAACTCTAGCCCAAACATTAGAAATAATCATTTCCCTGACTACCGAAATGTCCCACCATTGGCCACTATGATGATTAACTCAGGAGTGAGCGAAGAAGAAGTGCTAAACTCCTTTGAAAACCTAAAACCTATAGCTAATGGAGAATCTCTTGATGCCTCTAGAGGAGTTAAGGATTTGTTGGGGCAGCCCTTAGGGAAATTTGACTATAAGGTCTTTTATTCCAAACTACCCTCTACAGATATCCCATTTGAATTAATTGGGCCCTCAAGATAAGGTGATGAGTTTAATGATAAAAAAGAATCCAAAACCCCAAAACAACCAAGAGTTGAGAATTTATTAGGGCAGCCCTCAGGCAAATTTGATTATAGGGTGTTCTATTCAAATTCTGCTTCCAGTGATATACCTCTTGAGGGGATTGTGCCCTTAAGATGGGGTGATGAATTTGGTGATGGGCCAGCGAAAGAAGAGAATAAGGAGTCTCTAATTCCAGAACAAGGGATTGAGGAATTACTGAGAGCATAAATGGGAAAGATTAGTATAGAGGGAAAGGAAATGAGCACAGTAGAAGTATGGAAGGATGAAAAGAGGGATAGAATCATCAGAGTTATAGACATTTGGTTTGGATGTGTGGAGCGATGACCCCAAAGTGAATCATGTCACTAGAAGTGGGAGGAATTATAAGGCAATAGAAAAGAAGATTGAGAGAGTTGCAGAAAGAGAAGAGACAGATGATGCATAAATAAAAGAAACGAAAAAGGAAGACTTGATTCTGGAACAACTAAAGAAAGCTAAGGCAAATGTCAATATCTGGGAACTACTTATGCACTCAGGCAGCCATTGAAGAGCTCTAGTGAAAGCCTTTTCAAACATGAACATTGAAATAATAGCCACACTCGAGGCTATGGTAGCAAAGGTTATAGAAAAGAAACATGGGTTGATAACTTTCTCATATGATGACCTGCCTTTGGAAGGAAGAAATCATAACAATGACTATTTATCCCAGTTAAAGTAAAAGGGAAAAGAATCAATGGTTCTGCCATTAATGTATGCCTATTAAAGATCTTGCCTAAATTAGGTTTGAAAGCTGAAGAATTGACAAACTCAAACCTCATAATCAAAGCCTATGATAACAACACTACGAATGTAGAAGGGACATTCTAAGCTCTAGTTAAAATAGGACCCGTGGAATCAACCAATGAGTTCACTATACTAGATATACCAATTACTTATGTCTTGTTATTGGGAAGGCCATGGTTCCATACTCAAGGGGGGTACACTTGATTGTGCATTAGAAGATAAAATTCCCTCAATAAGGAGATGTAGTGACATTTGAAGCAGGAACCAATGCAGTTGTGGCTGCCATATTAGAAAAACAAAAACAAATGTGTGTTCCTCCTAGTTTTCAAATTGCTGGGATATTTAATAGGACTGAGATGAACCCAAGGATTGCAAAAATGATGGAGAGCATGAGTTACCAACCTGGACAGGGACTAGGCAAGAATGAGCAAGGAAGTCCTAAGCTACCAGAATTTAAGAGTCAAAATGACACTAAAGGATTAGGGTGTGCTAAGATAGGATCTACTAGTAAAAGGGCAAGAAAGAAGGAGAAGGCCAAGAGAAATAAGCCCTTTGGGAGAGTTGAGTCAATAAGTGAGAATTTCATCAAGCTAGGAGAGGGCAAGTACTATATGGATGCTAAGGAGTCCGTTAATGTTGCTAGCAAAAATGTTCCTGGGTTCGAGATTTTCAAGGACCAAATTATGGAAAACTTAGTCGAGAGTAACAAAGAAGAAATGATGAACCAAGTAGCTAGAAGAATGGAGGATGCTGCTATCGAAGAGCTATTGTGTCTACCACCTGAAGAGGAGCCACCCTAGGATTTAGCTACTCTTATTATTGATAGCTTTACTAATGTTTTATGAAGAAATTAATGTAATAACGTTCAGTCTCTATGAGGACGAAAATTGTGTTTTTCCTTTGGTTAATGATATGAATGCTGGTTTTGCTTACTTATGTGATATGCATCCTGATAGTTCTGTGCATTATAATTTTGATCGTTCATGCAGGTTTGACATTAATTTAATTCAATTTGATTCATTTAACATTTGCACGAATGATAATCCAAAGAACATTTTTATATCACATGATGTAATTCCTAAAGAGAGGGAAAATTTTGAGAGAATATTAACAAAAAGAATGGTAGTATTTGCTTGGACCTACGAAGACATGCCAGGTTTAGACAGGGACATTATAGAGCATCACATTCCAACTCATTTAGAAATAAAACCAATTAAACAAAAATTGCAAGGTAGAGACTAGAATGGACTGAAAAGATAAGAGAAGAAATTGCTAAACAAATTTAGGCCAACTTTTTAGAGGTAGTAGATTATCCCCAATGGCTAGCAAACATAGTCCCGATACCTAAGAAAGATGGTAAGGTGTGAATGTGTGTTAATTTTAGGGATTTAAATAAAGCATGTCGGAAGGATGACTTCCTTTTACCTCACATCTATGTGATAGTGGATAGTGCAATGCCAAGTGTGATGTACTCCTTCATGGATGGTTTCTCTAGGATAATCAGATAATGATGGTAGTTATGGATAAGATCAAGACATCTTTTATTATGGAATGGGGGACGTATTACTACAAGGTTATGCCTTTCGGGTTAAAGAATGTAGGTACAACATATTAAAGGGCAGCCATCGCTCTTTTTCATGACATAATGCATAAGGAAGTGGAGGTATATATAGATGATATAATGGTCAAGTCAGAAACAAGAAAGGGCCATTTTGAAACACTGGAAAAATTCATGGCATGCATTGAGAGTTATAATTTAAGACTCAACCTGAAGAAATGTGTTTTGGAGTTACTTCAGGGAAGTTGTTAGGGCATATAATAAGTAGCAGAGGAATTGAAGTGCATCCAGATAAAGTGAAAGCCATTTAGGAAATCCCAACACTAAGGATAGATAAAGGTGTGAGAGGATTCATAGGCTAGTTACAGTATATCAGTAGGTTCATTGCAAGGCTTACTAATATTTGTAACCCAATCTTTAAGCTTCTAAGAAAAAATCAACCTATATAGTGGCATGATGACTGTCAGAGGGCCTTTATTAAAATAAAGGAGTATCTCACTAATCCAAATGTACTTAAACCACCGAGAGTAGGTAAACCCTTGATCTTTTATTTGGCTCTAAAAGAAAAGGCAATGGGGGCAATGTTAGCATAAGAAGGGCTAGATGGGATAGAGCATGCAGTGTATTACCTCAACAAGAAGTTCCTATCATATGAAGAAAAGTATGATTTAGTGGAGAAGACATGTCTGATAATGATCTAGGTAACAAAGAAATTGAGGCATTACTTTCAGTCTTATAAGGTTTAGGCCATTTCGAAAATAAAACCCTTAAGATACTTACTATAGGCACCTACTTTGACCAGAAGGATGTCTCAATGGCTCATTCTCCTGACTGAATTTAATATAAAGTACATTACCATGAAGGTTATTAAGGGAAGGATAGTAATGGAATTCCTAACTCAAAATGCAGTGGAGGGTGATGAACATTAGAACTTAGAATTCCCATATAAGAATCTAGCAATTGTAGAGCATTAGGAATGGAAGCTTTATTTTAATGGTACAATAAACAATAAAGGAGTCAGGTTAGGAATGATCCTCATCACGCCAGAGGGAGAAACCATACCAATGGCCAAACCATACTAATGGCCAATAAGATGGATTTCAAAGTAAATAATAATATGGTTGAGTATGAAGCATGTATTCATGGAGTAGAAGCGGGTGACAATAATTAGAGCAAAGGAGTTGTTAGTATATGAGGATTCTATATTGGTTATCAGCCAAGCTACTGAGCAATGGGAAGTGAAAGTGGAAAAGATGAAACCCTACATCTGCTATTTGAAAGATTTAACCAAGAATTTCACCAAGTGCCTCTTTATCCATTTATCAAGAGATGACAATCAGATGGTAGATGCACTAGCGACACTATCTTTAATGTGGGATAATGTGACTGGGTTGACCATGAGGCTATTAGTGATCATGAAATCAAAAGCTCCGTGTTATGAGGGTGAGCAGATTATAGGAATTCAGATAGGGCCTTAAGAGAAGCTATGGTTTTATGATGTTTAGAGGTTCATTGAGGAAGGAAAATATCCATATGAGACCACTTAAAAAAAAAGATATGCCTTGCATGTAATTTTGCAAGTCACAATGGGATGTTGTATAAGAGAATGCCAAATGGGATACAACTAAGATGTTTCAAGAAAGATGAAGCAAAAGAGGTGATGACAGAGGTTCATGTAAGAGCTTGTGGTTCTCACATGAATGGAATAATCCTAGCAAAAAAGATAATAAGACAAGGGTACTACTGGATGAGCATGGAAAAGGATTGTATTAGAACCATGAGGTAATGCAATCGGTGTCAGATCTATGGGAACCTCAACCACCTTCCTCCAACAGTGCTTAATAGTTTATCATCTCCTCGACCTTTTGCAGCATGGGGGATTAATATCATAGGAGAAATAAGGCCAACAACAATGGACATAAGTATATAATTGTGGGAATTGATTACTTCTTTAGATGGGTAGAGGTTGAGTCTCTCAATGCTCTAAAGGCAAAATAGATGGCCCGATTTATCGAGAAGAATCTCATTTGCAGATATGGGGTTCCACATCATATAGTGATAGACAATGGGGTTCATTTTCAAGCAAAAATGACAGAGTTATTGCATAAGTATAGGATCAAGCATTATAAGTCTTCACCATATCAACCTCAGGCTAATGGAACAGTGGAAGTAGTAAAAAAAATATCAAGAAAATCCTCTCTAAGATGGTCAAAACTTATAAGGATTGGTTTGAGTTTCTTCCTTTTGCCTTGTGGGGATACAGAACTATAGCCAAAATTGCCACAGGCCAAACTCTGTTCTCCCTGGTGTATGATTGTGAAGCAGTTTTGCCAATAGAAACTGAATCAAGTCTCTAAGAGTAGTTATGAAGGCTAAAATGCCTAAGAGTGAATGGGCACAAAAAAGATATGATCATCTGGTGTCTCTGGACGAGAAGAGGATGAATGCTTTGTTTCATACCTAGATATACCAGAAGAGGATAGTAAGGGCATTTAACAATAAGGTAAAGCTGAGGAAGATAAAAGCTAGGGATATGGTACTAAAACAATCCAAAGAAGTGGTGTTTGATCCGAGAGGAAAGTTCAGACCAAACTAGGAAGGACTATACTTAGTCAAGTCAGTTCTACCAAAGGGAGTCGCCAAGATATCTAATCTCAAAGAGAATGAGTTCATGGAGCCTGTTAACTTGGATCGCCTCAAGAAATACTACCTATAAAAATAAATAAAAATCCACTGACTAGAAAACTTGAAAAGGCTAATCAAGCAAAAATTAGGACATTCCCACTATTTATAAAAACCACAAAGGGCTGGCAAGCAAAAATTAAGGAATAAAATAAAATAAAAAAGGTCCTGCTGATTAGAAAACCCACAAAGGGCTAGTCAAATAAAAATTAGGGAAATAAAATGTGAGCAAAAAAATTCAATTAGAAAATTTGAAAGGACTAGCTGATAACATAAGTTATATCATGTAATGTAGCAAATATACTCATTTTTGCCCTAATTAATGAATCTTGTTGAAATTGAAATTTTGTTATGACATTGCATGTTCTATCTTATTTATAATACATATGCACTAGAAAGGAAAACATCATACAAAAGATTAAGACAAGCTCTATGAGACCATTTTATTATAATGGCACCTCTGATTCTTCTTCCTCTGAGATTTATTATATAAAGCTTGAATCCTCTTGTATCTAGAAAATATGGCTCATTAGCTTATATCATGACCTAGATTTGAAAAGTAAAAATATAAAGCTAGCTAAGTTGAAAACCTAAAAGGACAACTTAGGCAAAAGTTAGGGCATACCTACTAAGTTGAAAACCTGAAAGGGCGGATTAGGCAAAAGTTAAGGAATAAAAAAATGATAATAATAAAATAAAATTCACTTAGGATCATCTATTCATCCAAGTCTAATTTTAGGAAAGGGAAGTTTGATATAAAGCAGTATAAAAGATAGCTTGTCCTAATTATAAAACAAAAAATAGCCTAGAATCAGTCATCTTGAGCTCTAGAATTAGGTCATGGGCTCCATCCTCTGCTAGGGTCATCATGATGATAAGTATTTGGAGGTCTGATAGATGAAGTACCAACACTGTTGGGGTCCATGCCCAAGTTTGCAAGCCATCAATGAAGCATCTTGTTCTCCCGCTCCAAATCCCTGGAATAACTCTGCACATATAGGAAACATCATATCATATGCATTCCATGCATATCATGCATACATATGCATAATAAGTGTATATGCTTACCTACCAACTATAAGTGACCTGCATGGTAAATAACCTCTGAGATGAGGCAAGTCCGTGCAAATACTTTACCTATGTCCGGGGGACCTATTTTGTAAAGTTTTACTAACATCAATACCAAGTGTATAGGTAATACAAGAAATAATTCAAACAAACTCATATGAGAAGTATCTGCTAGAGAAAATCTAGGGAGCTGAACATCTCTAAAATGTATTTGCTATTTAACCAGAGCCTGAACAGCAAGAGCCTAATAGAGCATAAATATGTCAGAAAGGGGAACATCGCCAAAAATAGCACTAGCAAAAGCTCCTCACGACTGGTCCGAACATGCTGAGTGCACTGTGCATGGCCAGGTCGGGGCTCGAGGACCTTAGGTGCAATCTCAGTCTCAAAGGAGCCTCACTCTCCTACGCAGTCTCAAACCCCTAATTAGTCCTAACCACCTCCTCCATCACTATAAAAAGCAAACTATAAGAAAAGAAAATAAGTGATTTAAAAAAATCCATAAGAGAAATGATTAGAAGTTACCCCAGCTTGATCAATAGGAACCTTCTCCAAGAGGTTCTCATGGATGAACTACCAATAATAGTAAGATCACTCAAGAAAAATAATGGCATCATATCCCTGTAATGCCTCTCTTAACTCTAAATCGGTTAAATGAAAACTGCAAAGCATTGAGTGAGGGACAATAACAAAAATACGATGTCGGGAGGTCAAGAGCGCCATTGATATACTCACTCTCCCAAATACCACACCCGATAGCCATAACCAGGGATCAGAACCATCATCTTCTTAAGTCATACTACGGCATCCATGAAATCATATCATTGGACATCATCAACTCCCTCTAGTCAATTAGAATAGATCTGCAAAATTAAGATTAATTAAGTTTAACTTGTATTAAGTCATAAAGTACTAATGATTTTGTTTTCTTACCAGGTCCCACCCAACGGTGTTCAGCTGATCACGGTAGGTCTGCAAAGTATTCCTAACACTCACTAGATGGGAAGAGTCTTATATTTGCATCAAGGTGAGACTCTTGTCAGAGCTAATAGCCTTGAAGCCACAAATCAACCCAATCTCTATGCTCCATATTTGAAAGAGAGAAGAAGTTAACAAAAAGAAAGAAAAGGAAAAAAGAAGAAGATAAATGAAAAGGGTACGGACTCATATACATTACATGCCAGAAGCTGCACATAGTGACAGTGCCTCTATAGATAGTGTCCAATCTATAATACAAATAAGCCAACGTCGTAGATCCCCAATCGAGGGTCATAACTCGGTCTAAGCCTCGAAAAGGGTTGAGAAGGTCATTGTTGACCTCGTGACTAATCTTGCAGAAGAGGGTCATGCCAAGCAAGATCAAGAGGAAGCACCTCACCTTATGAGCAATCTAAAGAGGTATGGTGGTAAGAAGACATCTTAATCCCTTGACCAATGATGAAAGAACAATGTTCTTCTAGTTCTTCCATGCCAGTACAAATCCAATCAAGTCTCACACATACTGACTCCATGCATGCTCAGGAAGACTGTAGGAACTAATATCAAAGGAAATAGGAGTCCCTCCAAAGGCAATCCCAGTGATTGTAGAAAAATTCATAGGCGAAATAGTTAACTCGCCTACACGAGTATGGAACGTATAGGTGGTGTCCATCCACCGCTCAATCAGTGAGAATAAAGAATGGCGACCGGACCCCCCTTGAGCTATTAGAAGCCCAACAATAATTGTCTAAACCTGGAGGGCCACACTAGTTGCACCACATTCTCTAGCAGCCCAAGAAATCATTCACAAGCTATGTGAAAATAGCCCCGTGAATTTAATCGATTGCTAGGAGAATTCTGAGGGAGAAATAATAATTAATTGACTAACAAATAATAATTTAAAAAAATTAAAAAATTAAAATTAAAATTAAAATTAGGATTGAAAATATAGAATGTCGATCGACATGTGGCATTGTAAAATGCCGATCGGTGTTGTGTAATGCCAATCAACATTGCATAAATGCCGACCAATTTCTAGACTTTCAACTCTGATTTTTAGACTTTCGGTCGGTCATTCAACTAAAATTATATGTTCCCGGGTTCAATTTCAAATTTTCATGCATTTTGAGTAATTTTTAATCTAATTTCAATAATATACACACTAATTTACATTCTGAAAATTAATTCTAATTACTAACTATATGAATAAATTTTTGCAAAAATAAATAGAAATGAGAAAGTGTTACCTCATCGCCCACATCTGTGTACCTATAAAGGTAAAGGCGAGTCAAAGGAAGCACAGTAGAACCTTCTCAGAGTCCAAGGTTGTTCTAAGGAAAATGGAAAGGCACAATGTATGGATCAACTGAAATCTCTACTCCTTTATGTAGCCTATGTTATGGGTCAGCCATAGGATTTGACAGATCATGAATCAAACTTCGAATGAAAGAAAAAGAAAAAAAGAAAGAAATGGAGAGGAAATGAAAGAATAGCATAAAAAATAAGGAGGGAAGCTTCTTATAAATGGAAAATATCCATTTTGGTCCTTTGACTATGCATGCATTCAAAATCAAGTTTTTCTTTGCAATTTCATCCATAATTGCATTTTAATTAGGATTAAATTCCTAAATAATTCATTCAACTCATGTCATCAATCAATTAATTATGTTTGTATTTATTCTGAATTATTTGTCAAGTATAGAATATAAAATATTATAGAATTCAACTTTTCGTTTCTATATGCATCATTTCAATCAAATGTCAAAATTCATTTCATGTTACACAATAGTTGAAACATAAAATTTTCAAAATTATCCTGTTATGTGTTGCACAATAGTAATAACATGAATTTCAAATTCCATATGTTATATGCTTCAATAGTAGTTATAACATGACCTTTTTCAAATTTTTTACCACCAGACACTACACGGTAGTTATGGTGATGTCGCTAGAAATCCCATAGGGAATATAGCGGATTTTAAATCGCTAGACATTCCATAGGAACTATAGCACCATTTTCAAAGCTCGCTATATTTCCTACAGGGAATATAGCGAGGGTCATTGCATTCATTTTATTGAACATTCCACAGGGAATACAAAGAAATTCATTATCACTAGACGTCTTAAAAGGAATAAAGTGTAGTTTACTAGACACTACACATTAGTTATAGTATCATTTCTAGATGTTCCACAAGAACTATGACATATTTTTCAAATCACGAATCACTAAACATCTCGTAAGAAATATAGCAAAATTTTAAATCACTCAATTGTTAGACGTTCCATGGGAACTATAGCAGTTCTTTCAAATCAAGGCTCGCTAGACATCTCATAGGGAATATAGCAAGAATCATTGCATTCATTTCGTTAAGACATCCCATGGGGAATATAACAAAATCCACTGTCATTAGACGTCCCAAAAGGAATATAATGCAGTTCACCAGACACTACACAGTAGTTGTGGTATTATTGTTAGACGTTCTATAAAAACTATAACATGTTTTCAAATCATGAGTTGCTAGACGAATTTCGCGATTTAAAGGACTAAATTGCAATGTTTTATGGATTTAGTTGCAAAATTATTTTTTAGGGATTTGATTGCAAAAATTAGAAACTTCCAAAGACCTTTTTTATAATTTAAAAAAATGGTCGGCCGGCATTATGTAATGCCAATTGACATTACATAATGCCAGTCAGCATTAGGCAATGCTGTCGGCATTATAGGGTGAAAATCAGCATTTTGGAATGCCAATTTTAACTAAAAAGTGATTTTTATGCAATTTTTTATGCTAATTTTTTCATTTTTCAATTTTTTCATTGGTTTAGGACACCATGTGTTTGATTTTTTCAAAATATTGTCGCTCATCATCTTATAATCTTGATTTTGAAAATTCAAAAAATAAAAGGTAGAGACTTCTGATCTCACTCCCAACTATCATGCAACTTCCCTTCTTGATCACATGAGCTAGGGTTGTTAGGCCAGACTTTAAAAGCCAAGAGATAGAGTTTGTGAAGGGTGGAAAAAAAAGAGGATGTGAGAAAACCCTAGAAAAAAAGGGCTGTGAAAAAAACCAAAAAGAATAAAAACCCTAATTAGCTACTACAAAAAAAATATGTTCTTTGCTTTTAAAGTCTAGAGAATCAAGAAAAAAACAACGAAGTCAATCTCAAAATGGTGAAAATCCCAATATGAGGGGCATTCAAATAGCATTTGTATAGCATCTTCCACTGTTCTTTTTTCCTCTTTTATTTTCATTTGATTTCTTATTTGATTCATTACTGATTAATTTTTTTTTTGTTTTACTCTGAATATGAGGTCGGAGATATGTGATTTTTAGTAGTGACCATTAGAAGAATCCATGGAATGCCATGGATTAAGATCTATAAAACCGTAGTAGGATTTAGGATTTATGATTTCTACATTTTTTAGCCCCTGATGAATCCATTCAATTTATGCACTTGCATAGATTTTTATTCCTTATTAAATTGCATATAAATGCTCTTTTAAATATCATTACATATATTTATACTTGAGCAAACAATATGATCTTTGAATGAAGGCCTATACACTTAAATAAAATCATTAGAAATCTAAATTATTTGTCAAAGTCAAAATCAATGGGTTGATCATGCAAATGATTAACATATACTCTTTAGGACATTAGGAAAAGTTAACTAAAATGCGTTATATAGCCTCTAGGGCATTAGGTAATGCTATATAGTCTCTAGGACATCAAGCAAAATGTTATTTCTTGAAAGATTATACGGTACTGCTGGTTTTCACTCTGTGCATTGTAGGTAGTATTTTATGCTTATGTTGGTTATATTCATAAAAAAAGTATATAGTGGATGTATGCATGATTGTGATCATTGAAAGCTTTTTGAAAGTGATTTCGACAACAGAACCTCATGTGATATATGCAATTTTTATAAAAAAACATGCATTATCTTAACACGTGTACACATTAGATTTGAATATAATTTTTCAAAATTGTTTCTTGTATGCATGAATTGCTAGTTTTAGAAACAAGTGATTTTGAATGACTTTATATGCATTAACTTGCCAAGTGCCTCTTTTATTTAGAGCTAATTTTTGGGAATTGGTCCTTCCTCCAAATTTGAAAATTTAGTCTATTAAAGACTACTATGAAGGCTCTATTACTATATGGAAACAAAAATTAAGACCCTCTTATAATTAGATTGAGATAATGATAACAATAGTTTCCCCCTACTTAGTTGCACCTAAGAATGCTTTGTTGTTATATGACTATTAGGATTGTGCTTAATTTAAAATGCATACAAGACACTTCATGTTCCCCTATAATTAAAGAATTAGCTAAGAAACTTTATTATTTTTGAGGCTCATATAGTTGTTGCATCGAAAAGGAACCTTATGATTTTAAAAATTGCTCCCAATATTGATATTGCAACAAATTTTATTTTATATTCTCTCTTTTGCTTAGGTTGCCCTCTTTTAGGATTTTTTGAACCTAGTTAGGTCTTTTATTTTATTTTACTTATTTTTCCTCTTTTCCCTAGGTCATTCATTTTTGGAGTTTTAAACCTAGCTAAGTGGTTGCAAAATCATGTTAATTATTGACTGACATTTTTGCCATATGTGTTGTTGTTCTGTATAATGCTCTTACAATTGGCTACTCGATGTCAATATTGCCACTTTGGTTGTTGATCACTTAATGCTCTTTTATCAGTTTATGGACATTTGTGGTTGACATGATGTGCATTAATTATTTCAAGAAAGTCCATGTCTGACACTTCAAATGCTAACATTATTGTCAATCATACCCCTTTTATATGATTATTCCTTCGCTATAATTAGGTATGCTACATTATGCTTGTTATTGATCATTCCTTTATGGGTTTTCTGACCAACTATTTTTCAACACACAATTTGTGGAAATTTTATTTTAAAAGTTTTGAAATGGATATTACTTGTAATTGGGAATGTATCATGAAAGTGGGTGCTAAGAGATAAACTTTTAAAGGGTTATGAAACATAGGCTTTTTCCAACTATAAGTGGCATTGGTAAAAAGTTGCATAAACAATATTTTTTTATTTTTTATTTATTTTCTTTCTCCTCTTTCCCTTCTTTTTCTTCCTTTTTAATGGATACAGTCAATTTTTTTATGTAAAGGAAAAGCTGAGATTTTAGTGCTCGAAGAAAAATTAAAGGTCAATTTTAACATTTAACCCTTTTATTCAATGTGATTTTCTTAAAATTCACTTATTCAAGCATAAAATAGCATGCACAATAATAAAAAAAAGTCATAATCATGTAAATTAGGCATTCTAACATTCATTATCATAAAAAGATATTGCAACAAAATATTCTTCTAAATTATTATAGCCATAAAAGACAATAACTAATATTATTTATGTGTTCAAATTTAAGTTAGTTTCAATCTTCACTCCAAAGTGATACAACTCTTCAAAGTTTCTTATGGCCATATTTTTCAACTTATTGGCTAAAAATGGAATACACACTTTTAAGGCTATAAATAACTTATCTAATTTTGCAGGTCCATGCTCCATTTAGGCTAAATCTCCCCTTTATCTAATAAAAATGCTCGTGAAGGATTCATTAGGTCTTTGCTTTGTATTCTATAACCCTTGAAGGGAGACTTCAAATTGATAATTCAAACCATACTACTTAATGAAGGCTAATCAAAGCTCTTTATAGTCTTACTGAACATGTGTATCTAAAATGTAGTACAATTTAACAGTAGCTTGTTCTAATGACATAAAAAAATTGTTTGACAAGTTACCTTTTAGTCAATTCGGTAAACCTCATGAAAGAAATTACATAAGATAATGGTAAGGGTCTTTAGTCCCATTATAGTTCTTAATTTTGGAAATTTTAACTTCGGGGGGTAATAATTCCTCTTCCTCTATATTTAGGTTAATAAAGTCATGGTTAAGCCTATTTTTTTTTCATTACAATATGTAGTTTATCCATATAATTTTTCATGACTTTGATCTATTCTTATTCAGTTGGATTTTCTAATGGCTCATTTAATAATGGTTATGGTTTCAAAGTCTTCTTCATTAATGGATCTTTTTCTTACTACCTTAGCAACCATGTCTTTGAGCATTTATTACATCTTATCCTTTATTTCTTTCAAATCTCTTGCTTGAAAGATTCAAGATCAAAATTGAAGGGTCTTGACATTTTACTTCCTTTTAATGTGATCTCAATTGATTAGTTGGATGTTTAATATCGGTAGACTAAATTAACTTTGATTTAATTCCTAACAAAAGGAGAATTATGGTTGTAAATAGTGTATTTAGAATGTAATGTATACATGAAATGCATGTTATTTACAATTATTAACAATTAATCAAACAATACAAATTACAATCACATAGCCTTTTAACCTTATTCCTCTAACGCACTTTTCAATGGAAAGTCTCTTATCTTAGGACTTTTGGTTTGGGTTTTAATTATCAACTGAAGTAACAAAAGCAATGTAAATATAATTCTCTTAAAATGATAATAGTAAACAAGTAGCAAATTTTATAAATAAAATAAAGTCTAATACAAAGAGCCATAGTAGGAGGGTAGGGCCCAATCTAAAATAGTCCATCATTTGTGGGCTCAATCTTTATAAATAAGACTATTATATGGCATTAAATACATGCATTTTGGAAAAATAATCTAGGGCAAGTTTCTAAGTCACTACATGAGCTAAGTCTTAGGCGAAAGGGTTAAGTTCCCACAACATTGCATTAGCCTAAAATGTCTCCCTACTTAAGGGTCCAAGCAATAAAGGACTAACATGTACTATGTGTAATAATAGCCATACCCACAACCAACAAATTTGGATGAAACATGAGCAAATAGAGCAATGATTACCATTAGGCAATTTGGAACTAAGTGTCTAGTATGTGAAAAGTATTATAAAATGTAAAAGAAATTACAAATTAATTAAAAAAATAAACACACAAAAATACTATAATCAGTTTTTCTATCCCCAATAAAGTCACCACTATAGGTGGGGCTTAGCATGTGCCTAAGTATTTGTCCACCATGATACTATATGGGTCAGGGCCCACTAGAGTTCGCTTTTTATTTATGGTTCATGCTTTATTATTTTTAATTATTTAATTAATTTTTTTTATTACATGCAACAACGCAATTGCATTCAAAATAATTTTCAAATTTTACAATTAAGTCCAACTTAAATTATTTTTATGCAATTATGTCTTATTTACAACATCCATCATACATTCATCACATTCCCCACATGAATAAAGAAAATAAAGTACGTATGCAAAGAAATGTAGGGAAAGGAAATTATTACATTCTTATTTCTACACAAATAAAATAAAATGAACTAAAAATGAATCTAAATAATTAACACTACTTGATTACTAAACCCTAAAAAAGAAATGAATTAGTTTACTAAATAAAAAATTATACAAAGAATGGCTATAAAATCTCTTTTCCAAAGTAATTAAAATCCTATTGGCTTTTAAAATTCTTTAATATTAACTTTTCCCCCTTTTACAAAAACCTATCTTTTTTTATCCAACAAAAATTCATCACTTCTATTTTTTTACTTGTTTTTTAGCTAGCTTCCTTTTTATCTCGATTATCCTTTTAAAATCTTTTTGTAAGCACTCAATTTTGGGATACAATTGTGCACGCATACGATGAAAGCCCCTATGATGAAAATCTAATCCAAAATTAATTTCTAATGTTGAGTTTCATGATTTAAATGACTAAATTGCTAAATTTTGTGGATTTAATTGCAAAATTATTTTTTAAGGATTTGATTGCAAAAATTAGAAACTTTTGAGGACCTTTTTTATAATTTAAATAAATAAATAAATAAATGTGGTTGGCCAACATTTAATGTTAACCGGCATTATGTAATGTTGATCGACATTACATAATGCCAACTGAAATTACGTAATGCTAGTCAACATTAAGCAATGCCAATCGACATTATGGGACAAAAATCAGCATTTCAGAGTATCAATTTTTGCTAAAAACTTATTTTTTACGCTGAAAATTAATTTTTTCATTAGTTCATGACACCACGTGTCCCTATGTTCTTTAATTTTTTAAAAAATCGATCTCTTGATTTTGAAAGTTTAAAAATTAAAAATCCAGTGCTTGAGTGATTGTGAGGTTGGAGGTTGCTAGGTTTGGCTTTAAAAACTAGAAAGGGGAGGCTGCAAAAACCCTAGAGAGAGAGCTAGAGCTGGAGAGGTAGAGTCTGCAAAAAAAAACCTAGAGAAGTAAATGGGCTATGAAAAAAAAATAAAGAGAGGAAAAAAAAAACCCTAATTAGCTACTGTAAAGAAAAAATGTGGATTGGAAAACATAGACCTTCTACTGTGGGTTTCAAATCAACAAAAATACATTCTTTGTTTTTAAAAGTCCAGAAAGTCAAGAAAAACAACAGAGTCAATTTCAAAATAGTGACAATCCCAATCTGAGGGGCATTCAAACATTATTTACACAATATCTTCTATTCTTTTTCTTTTTTTATTTTGATTTGATTTCTTTATTTTATTTCTTGATGGATTCGTTACTGATTAATTTTTGTTAATTTTTTGTTTTAATTGGTGTCCTGTGGTGCTTTGGATGTGAGGTTGGTGATGTGAGATTTTAGTAGTATTGAAGAATCCATGGGATGCCATGGACTGAGTTTTGTGAAATCGCCATAGAATTTAGGATTTATTATTTACTGTAGTATTTTGTTCATGACTTTTATTGGGTTGTAATTAATTTGCTTTAATTTCCTGCACTATAGTTTGTAATAGTCTCAATAGAGGGAAATTAGTGGAATTTTAATTCTCTACAGTCAAAAGTGATTAGTAATCTAGGGTCAATTTGGTAAAATTCAATTAAAATTAATGATGACAGTAGATTAATTTTAGGGTTGCATGAAATTGAATTAGGGATTCTTAGAAAATTCATGTAAAAATTATTGTTTTGATTTATTCTTAGGATGTTTGTTAAATTGGGCTTGTTTTTATGTTTTTATGTTTTTATTCTCTTTGGGCTCCAAGCCCACGATAGGGTCAACCCATTTAATAAATAGGTTTTAATTGGATTTTTAGGTTTAATTAATTTTAAAATCAATTTAGATCCATTTAAGTTAATTTTGATTTAGGCTCATTTTTAGTTAATAAAATTAACTTAGATTTAGCTCTCTTTTAAAATAAATAGACTTAGGCTCTATTTTTTATTTGAGTTAAAATTAAATTAGACTTAGGCCCATTTAATAAACTAATTTCTTCTTTAAAATTTGTATACAATAGGCCCATTTCCTCAGTCAATTAAAAAAAGTAGATTTAGGTTCACTAATTCAATTAAAATGTAGGCCTATCTTTAGTCCATTTTACTTGTAAATAAAATATGTAGAATTAGCTAACTTTAATTGATAAAATTAATCTAGTTTATATATAAGGGATGTTGCCTTTTGTATGCATTTTTTACATGTAATTTTATGACTTATTACCTTTGGGTTAAATGGATGTTTAATTATGGTTTAAATAAAATTGCATGTAATTAGAGAATAAGATAGTAATTCATAAAGTAATTCTAAATGAACATAAAACTAAAAGAAGTTAGTTTTCTGTTCCTAAAATCTCTTGGTTGTGGTTTTAGCTTTCTTTTAGAGAATCGAGTACCACCAAAATGATTTGTCCCAGTTATTACCCTGGGTGGCGACTCCTCATCTCCATGTCATGTCTTTATGACAATGATTATTGTGTTCCCTAAGGCCATGAGCCTAAATAGTGTTGTGGTTGCTAAAATCTTGGACGCGCACTAAACCCTGCTGTCTACACTTCCCCATTTTTCTAACTACCTTTTTTTTATTCACCTAAAAAGTTTCCATTTTTTTTTAACTTTCCCCCACTCCTAGCTAACATCTTCCCTCACTAGCTCACATCTTTTTATTTTTATCATTTTTATTGTCAATGGTCCATTTAAAGAATTTCAGTTGAATTTTTATCTAGACCATTTCTTGATTGGGTGGGCTTATCCTTGTTCAGCTTTTTAGCATTATAACTTTTTTTGAGTTTTGGGTGGACCAAAACTGAATGTCAACACTTATATTTTTAACAAATGAAAAATAATAAAAAATCTATTTTAAAATATTAAAAATTTTCATGGAGTCATATTAATAAAATTTTCTTAAATAAATTTGAATATGACTCAATGTAAATAAATGTATATGTACAAATTAGTACATAAAGGTTCAATATTAAAAAAATATGGGAGCCAATTGTAATTTATTTGAAGTTGTAATTACATTTTACCCAACAGGTTTCAACTAGCTTTTGGATGAGATCCTTCTATCAA
Organism: Mallotus nudiflorus; assembly: GCA_947683625.1. NCBI lineage: Eukaryota > Viridiplantae > Streptophyta > Magnoliopsida > Malpighiales > Euphorbiaceae > Mallotus > Mallotus nudiflorus. The sequence goes on from CANTUR010000984.1 coordinate 393,427, forward strand.
CCACCTTGAATAGCTTAACCAAACAACCTCTTACCCCTTGTTTGGATGGGATGTGAAGTGATGGTTCATTTAATAAGGTAAGTAAAGGTAAAAGGAAATAAATTGTATTACTTAACTCTTGTTTAGGAAGAAGTTAGGTGAGAGAAGGGTTACAATATATTATTTTATTTGGAAAAAAGATTAAGGAGTGAGGGTGATGTATTTAGAAGAAAAAAATACCTTCAATATTTTAAAATAATATAAATTTTAGTTTAACTTACGTAATAATAATAATAATAATAATAATAATAATAATAATAATAATAATAATAATAATAATAATAATAATATATTTTTAGTATTTTTATATATGCATTGAAAAATATAATAATTCTCATTGAATGGTGATAGGAGTAAAATGAACACAAAGTAAATAAAAGCAAAAAGAGACTACATATAAAGCAAAAGAGATGTCAATTTTAGAACAGAAATTAGGTTTGAAGCTAGTATGGGTAACTTTTGACTTTTAATTTGTAAACAAAGGCATAATTGAAAGAAAAAAAAATGCATCCCTCCTTCCTTTTTTTTATACCTCAATTTAGGGTGTAAAGAAATGCTCTCATTTTACTGTACAAATGGTAAAGGCTTAACCCTCCTTACCAATCTTTCACCATGCCCTTTTTCTTCCTAAACAACCTCCAAAAGACATCCTCCCCTTTCTTCCCTTTACTTCCCAGTGCCTAATAGTATGCATGGCAACACAAGAGGAAAGGGAAGGGGAAGGGAAAGGAAAGGAATATAAAGAGAAGGGAAATAAGGAAAAAGGAAGGGAAGGAAAATTTTAGATTCAATTGTATCTGAATGATAAAAAATAAATGGAAAGGTAAAGTAAGGAGAAATATTAGAATTATGTTTAGATAAGTAGAAGGAGAATGAAATAATAAATGTAAAAAGACAATTACAACAATATATTACATTATATAATACATCTCCCCACATATTTATATTATATTTTTATATTTTAAATTATACATAGATTTTGTTAATTTACCTATATGCTCCTATAGATTATGTCATTACTTACACAGACATACTAATTTATCAATATAAAAATTTTTCAATATCAATTTATTAATAAACTAAAAAATATAGAGAAAAAAACCAACCAAAGAATAATGTTTAGGTTGATGAAGAAACCCTATCTAAATAAGTCTATTAAAAATAAAAATTACATTTTAAGAATGTCAAACAAAAGTCCCTTATGTTGTTCTAGAGGACATTTAAGGAAACCACGCAAATCACCAGCATTGCCTATAAGGTGGTAGTAAGCAACACGTATAAAGTGATACTCAAATTCCAATTCTTGCAACTTAATCCACACTTCTTGCAAATAGGTAGTGGCTGATAAGCTTTCACTAATTGATTTGTGGACTTTCTAATTGCAATGGCAACATTATCCAAATCTTTCTTTACTATTTCAAAAAAATTATTATTGCTATTTATTAAAAAACAATTATAGTAAAAGAGAAAAATATAAATAACTTAATCAACTAAAATATAAAAAATAAATTTAAATAAAGAAAAAAAATATAATACATAATGTGAATACACATTGCTGAACCACATTTCTTAAAGCACTTGGAAGTTTAGACCCAACAATAGTTGTATTTAGGGGTGTTCATGGTTCAGTTTGGTCAGTTTAAACTAAAAATTTATAATTAAATCAATAAAATCAGTTTTTGAACGCTTCAATTTTTAACAAAATCAGGTAATGCTAAAAATATCCACACCAAATCTATCTGGATTTGATTTGGATAGTCAGTTTAACAAGTAAATGAATGAACAAAAAGAAATGAACATACCATAAAAATTAACTTAAAATCATATGTTTAAAATAACAATATAAACATCATCCAAAACATAGAAATTTAATTGATAAAGTAGAGTAAAAGACAAATATAACATATTATTTATAAAATATAATTTTTTGATCGAATAAAATTTATTTTATCAAATTATAAATAGGATTTCATACCAACACGTATAGATAAAACAAATAAGTTTAAGTTACTAGGAAAAGGGAGATTTGATTTTCAAAGTTCTTTACCTTTTTATTTGTTTACAATCAAAGCAAAGACAATCAGATAACTAAACAAAGAAAAAAATTGATAAATACAAATAAAAGCATCTAAAAAAATAAAAAGAGTTAGTTAATACTCACTATATTTATATGATGAATAGCTTTAACTTAAGTGAGTGAACTGCTATTACAAATAAGACAATGTGATGAGGAAGTGCCAGGTTAAAGTTGAGGTATTTATTTATAAAAAGGAAAATTGAAGAGTTTAGAACTCTAGGTAATTAAAAGTTTATAATTTTAGGAAACTAGAAAATTTTTAGCTTCAATATCTCACGTATATGCGTATTTTTTTTAAAAAGACAATTTTATACTATATTATTAGTTCAATTTAGTTTTATTGGATTTTTATTTTCTTATTCCAAAACCAAACAAAAAAAATCAGTTTATAAAAATTTCAAAATCATAACCATCCATATAACCACTTGAACCATGATTTTTCAGTTTGGATTGAATTGAATCAATTCAATTTGGTCGGTTTCGTTAATTTTTGTGCAGCCCTAGTTGTATTGGTAGATGAAGATGCAGATTTAACGTCAAATAATTTAGTGTATAGATTAAGCCTCCTTTTGTTTGTGGATATTTTCTTTTATTTTTTCAGTGTTTAGATTACCATAAAAAATAAGTTAAAGGAAATTAAATTGTTAATCAAGAGAAAATAACTTAAAAACACATGAATATAACTGTCTATCCTTAAAATGAGAAATTATTTTTCAATACTTAAAAATAAGAGAAATTTATCTAAAATGTCCCTTTTTTTCCTTCAATTTTGTCATTCTTTTTTTTATTTTTATTTTCCCTTATTTTTCTTTTTTCTTTTTTTATTTTATCATTTTTATCCTATCTCCTTATTTTTTTCCTTTTCCTTTTTTTTTAATTTTCTTCTTATTTTTTTCGTCGTCTCTCATTGTTTTCTCCTTTTCTTTCTTTTTTGTTTTCTTCTCATTTTATACCTCTTCACCTCCATTTTTTTCTTTTTTTTTAAATTTTCTCCTTATTTTTTCTCCTTCTCTCCTCATTTTCTCTTTTCTTTTTTATTTTTATTTTTATCATATAGAGTTTGTATCAATACATCATGTCTATTATAGATAAATGATTTATAAATAATATACATTAGGTAATGTTGACCATTTGCATGATCAAACTCCTAATTTTGGACTTTGACAAACAATTTTGATTCTAATGATTTTAGCTAATTATGTGGGAACTTTTGTATCAAAATTATCAATTCAAGTCCAAAAATATGAAATATTGTCATTATAATGTATTTGGATGAAGTATAATATCTCAATATTATATCTAAAGTATCCAGAGCTACTACGAGTTGATATAATATCTCAATATTATACTAAAAGTACTTGGAGCTACTACGAGTTACCTCACAACCTAAATTGATAAGTTATGCTTTTGGATTAATTTTATCTCTAGGATTCAAGAAGGCTTTTTAACATCTTTAGAGCCCTATAATGAGAAAATGATCTTCTTCACTTTTGAAGTAGACATCTTAAGCATTCTGAATTAAGTTTACTTGTTAAAATTCAAGCTCATTTGGGAATGCAAATCTTCAATCGAAGTCAGCATATACAGCTTTCATTTTAGGTTGCATATCTCTTAGTATTTCAATAATATCTTGAGCTACAAATGTTCAATTAAGGTTATTCAAAGTGGTATAGAAAGCTAAGAAAATTATCTACAACTTTAATGAAGAAATTATAGGCTGATTCAATCTTCATTAGTCTTGTTCATGAGCATCTTATGAGCTAGTCATGAGCTGTCACTTTTTAGTGTTCATTTTGAGCAAAGGGATAGTGCCACTCATGAACAAGAGTTATGAGCACTATTCACTAATGAGAAGCTCTTGAGGGTAGTACTGACAGCTCCAAATGGACATATTTGAATGCAACGACTATTATTTTTCCTCCTCACGAGCATTGTTCACCCATAAGTGGCATTTTGACAAAATTAAGTCCAAGATAATTCAAAAATCAATTATAGACATTGGAGTCTTTTTTAATACATCCAAAAACCATATTTTTGAGTTTTGTCTATATAAACACTCCTTAGAGTTCAATTGAAAGGTTAAAAAACTTATTTATCATTCATTCTTTCTTAAGCATTCAATTGAGCTCTCAAATTCTCTTAAATAATTCTTTATTTGTATAACTCTCATGAGATTCGGTTGTGTGTTAGAAATAGAATTTCTCTTTATCTTAAATCTTGGGATAAATTAGAAGGGAAGTAAGATTTATTTGTAAAGGAATTAGTTTAAGCGTTATCCATTGAAACACTTAGGATTTGGTTTTTGAGTGAGCCTTTAAAACTCAAGTTGTAAGGTTGTAAGAGTAAGCCATAAAACTCTTATGTAATCTCAATCTTGTGAATAAGATAATGGATGATTGAAAATTATAACTTGGGGATAAGTTAGGTGAAGACGTAAAATTATTGTTGAATTTGAACTCCTAAAATCTTTGTGTCCTTCATTCTTCCTTCTCAACTTCCATTCAATTATTACAAAGAATTCTTTTAATTTCTCACATTTATTTTATTGTCCTATTCACCCCCTAGGAATCTTTTCAATTGGTATTAAAGTTTGAATTCTTGGAAGTTCATTATTAGAATACAAGATCATAGGCATGTAAATCATAAAACATTTTTTCACTTACACTATTCTTCGATGATAGTGACTATCCTCATTGAAAATTTAAAATGGAGTTATAACTTGATTGTGATTTCATAAAATTTTTGGACATTGTCCTTAAAGGTTGGGAACCACTTACAACTATCATTGATGGTGTAGTAACTATCTTTTTAAGAAGCCAATGGAGCATTAATCAAAAAGAAGAAAAGAAAAAGAGCATTGCCCTAAAAGCTCTTCAAGAAGATAGTGAGGAGGAAAGCATCAAAGATTCTAGTGATGAAGAGGGTGACATTATCATGCTCACTAAGAACTTTAAGAAGTTTTTAAGAAAGAAAAACTTCTCAAGAATAAAGGACTTCAACAAGAAGTTCAAAAGAGATGGGAAGAAGAAAACCAAGGAGGTTACTTGCTATGAATGCAAGAAATTGGGACATATTAGAAGTGAGTGTCCCAAGCTCAAATTCAAGAACAAGGGAACAAAAGAGAAGAATAAGGCATTCACAGCTATTTGAGATTATTCCTCTGAATCCGAAAAGGAAGAGGAATAATAAGAAGTAGTCAATCTTTGCTTTATGGCCCTTGAAAATGAAAATGAGGTACCATCTACTTCTTATTCTTCCTTTAATGATTATGATATTTTTTATGATGATGATGATGATGATGATGATAAGAGCTCTATTATGAGCAAATTACTTATTAAATACAAAAGTTTATTATCCAAGAAAAAATATTATAAGCATGAGTTAGGTAGCTTAAATAGAGAATTAGAAAATTTAAAAATTAATTTCTCTAAACTTGATGAATCAAATGAAAAAATTGTTAGTGATGCAAAATCTTCTAATTCTTTGGAAGATTAACTTAAGAAAGCAAATGATGAAAATCATAAGCTTTCTAAGGAGATCTTAGAATTAAAGAATTCCATTATTAAATTTAAGAGAGGAAAAGAAACTTTAGATAGTCTTCTTGACTTTTAAAAATTTTATGGAGATACTCATAGAATTGGATATAAGAATGGAATGTCTTCATCATTTTCATCACATATTAATTTTGTAAAAGCCTCATATAGTTCTACTCCTACAACCCCAAATCAAATGAGACTCAAGCTTTCAAAGCTAAAAGATCTCATATGTTAAATAGTAAGGGAAAGTCTGATAAGATTCATCCTTCATTAACACAAAGAGGTAAGGCTCAAACTAGAGCACCTCAACTCAAGTATACTTATATATACACTAGACATAATTATAATAGGTATGCTATATAATACAATGCACATAAACATTTTACACAAAATTATCGAAATACACATCACCATTGCCAATGCATGTCTCATTTAATAACACAAAACAATAGGAGATACACATAACACCAAAGGCATGTTGCACACACTAAGAAAGCATTTCATCCTAGGAGGAATAAATTCAAAAATATTGTATGTTCTTATTGCATGATTAAAGGACATTCTAACAATATATGCTTCTATAGAAGACTACATATGAATTTAATTCCTATGGATTATCTTGAAATTAACCAACCTAGAACAAGACAGGTTTAGGTCCAAAAGAACACTTAATTTTTTTTTATGTAGGTGTGCTTAAAATCCAAAAGAAGAAAAAGCAATTGGTATCTTAAAAGTAGATGTTCAAGGCATATAACGGGAGACAAACAACAATTCAACAAACTTGATGCTAAAGATGGAGGACACATTACTTTCAGATATAATGCAAAACGAAAAATTATTAGCATTAGAGAAATAGGTAATCCTTAATCCTTATCTATACATCATATGTTGTTTGTTGATGCTCTTAAACATAATTTGCTTAGTATAAGTCAATTATATGACATGAAAAATAAAGTAACTTTCTATCCTAAAAATTATTTTGTAAGTAGTCTTAATGAAAACAAAGTTATTTTTAATGGTGAAAGAGTATATAATGTTTATGTTATTAATTTGAATAAAATTAATTACAAAGACATAAAATGCTTAGTTTTTATCTCCCATGACACATGGACATGACATAAAAGGTTAGGACATGCAAATTTTGAGCTTTTGAATGATCTTTGTAAACATGAACTTGTGATTAGTTTACCAAAGCTTGAATTCACTAAGTATAAACCTTATATGCTTGTCAAAAGGGAAAACAATCTAAGTCCTCATTTAAGTTAAAAAAATGTAGTGTCCTCCTCTAGGTCACTTGAACTTATACATATGGATTTATTTGGACTAACTAGAGTTGCTAGTCTTAGTGGAATGCATTATGCATATGTATTGGTTAATGACTACTCTAGATTTACTTGAGTGTATTTTCTTGCTCATAAGAATGATGCATTTAAAGCTTTTGAAAATTTTTCAAAAATAGTTCAAAAAGAAAAAGGATTTTGTATTTCATCCATTAAAAGTAATTATGGAATTAAATTTGAAAATGAAATTTTCAAAAGCTTTTGTAATGAAAATGGTATTTCACATACATTTTCATCTCTTAGAACTCTTCAATAAAATAGGATAATTAAAAGGAAAAATAGAACTCTTGTGGAATTGGATAGAACAATGCTTCATGAATATAATTTGCCCATATACTTTTAGTCGAAAGCCATTAACACATCTTGTTATATTTCAAATCGAGTTTTCAAAAGATCAATTTTAAATAAAACATCTTATGAGCTATGGAACAATAGAAAATCCAAAATCTCATATCTAAGTGTATTTAGATGCAAGTTCTTTATATTAAATACCAAGGATAATCTTGTGAAATTTGATTCCAAAGCTGATTAAGAAATTTTCCTAGGCTATTCCATTTTTAGTAAAGCATATAGAGTCTTTAATAAGAGAACTCTAGTAGTTGAAGAGTCAATGCATGTTGTATTTGATGAATCAAACTCACTTGATCCTAGAAAGGATGTTTATAGTGTTGATGATCTTGTAGGTGAAAATGAAATTATGGAAACACAAGAAGAGAATGCTAGTAAGCCTTTAGAACTTGAAGATCCAAGCAAGGAGGAAAATGAGGAGATCTCAACCTACCTTAAAGGATGAACTTCCAAAGGATTAGCAATTCAAGAAAGCACATCTTTAAAACCTCATTATAAGTGACACTACAAAAGGGGTAACTACTAGATCTAAACTTAAGTCTATTGTTAATTTAGCTTTCATTTTTCAAATTGAACCTAAAAATGTTGATGATGCTTTAAGTGATGAATTTTGGGTCCTTACTATGCAAGAATTGTTAAATCAATTTGAGAGAAACAAGGTTTAGACCTTTTTTCCTAGACTTAAACATTATCCTATTATAGGCACTAAATGGGTGTTTAGAAATAAGATGAATGAATAAGGTGTAATAATTAGGAATAAAGCTAGACTAGTAGCTAAAGGTTATAATCAAGAGGAAGGCATTGTTAGAAGCTATTAGGATGCTACTTGCATTTGCATCATACATGAAATTTAAACTTTATCAAATGGATGTTAAAAGTGTATTTTAAAATGGTTTTATTGAAAAGGAGGTATATGTTGAGCAACCTTCAGGTTTAAAAATTTTAACTCTCTAAATCATGTGTTTAAACTTTCAAAAGCATTATATGGATTGAAACAAGCTCTAAGAGCTTGGTATGAAAGGTTAAGTAACCTTTTACTAGAGAAAGGTTTTTCTAAAGGAAAGGTTGACATAACTCTTTTCACAAAGAAATCCAAGCACGATTTATTAATTATTCAAATTTATGTTGATGATATTATTTTTAGTGCTACTAACCATTACTTGTGTAAGGAATTCTCTAAATGCAAGGAGAATTTGAAATGAGTATGATGGGAGAACTCAAGTTCTTTCTTGGACTTCAAATCAAGCAATATAAAAATGGGATTTTCATCAATCAAAGCAAATATGCAAGAGACATTCTCAAGAAGTTTGGTATGGATGGATCTAAATCAAGCAAAACTTCAATGAGCACCATAACCAAACTCAATAAGGATGAGAATGGAAAACTGGTTAATGAAAAGCAATTTAGAGGTATGATCATATCCCTTCTTTATTTAACTAGTAGTAGACTCGATATTATATTTGCTACTTACTTGTGTGCTAGATTTCAATCAAGTCCTATAGAGTCTCATTTAAATGCTATCAAAAGAATTTTCAAATATCTTTATGGTACAATGCATTTAGGACTTTGGTATCCTAGGAGTTCTTCCCTTGACTTCATTAGTTATTCGAATGCAAACTTTACCAGCAGTTTACTAGATAGAAAAAGCACTTATGAAACTTATTAATTTTTAGGACAATGTTTAGTTTTTTGGTTTAGAAAAAAACAAGTTTCGGTTGCCTTGTCCACTGCAGAAGTTGAATATATTGCAGTAAGTCTTTGTTGTTCACAAGTTTTATGGCAAAAATAACAATTGTTGGACTACGGTATAAAACTTGATCACATTCTAATAGAATGCGATAATAACAAGTGCTATTAACCTTAGCAAGAATCCCATTCAACACTCTAAAATTAAGCATATTAACATTAGACATCATTTCTTGCATGATCATGTTCAAAATGGTGATATCTCACTTTAATTTGTTGATACAAATAATCAACTTGCAGATATCTTCACTAAACCTCTTAATGAAGAGAGATTAAATTTCATTAAGCATGAACTTGGCATGATTAATGGTTCTAGTTTGTCTTGATTTTATGCTTAATTAATGGTTGGACTGTTTTCATGTTGTGCTTATTAAAAACATGAACTTAGCATATTTTATTTTATTTGTTTTTCACAAGTTTCTGTTTGGTTTATTTTTAGTATACTTTCTGTATCTAAGTTTTGAGTTGTTAGTTTGTTTTATGATTATTTTATGTCAGTTTCTATTCGGTTTATTTTCTGGATATAAGCCATGAGTTGTTAGTTTGCTTTATGATTATTTTGCATCAATTTCAGTTCGGTTTATCTTCTAGATATTTTCTGGATATAAGTCATGAGCTATTAGTTTTATGTCTTGTCTACAATTGATATCATAATATCATTATAACTCTATCCTTTTTTTTATGCAAAAGGGAGAAATATTTGAATTCGTTTAATTTATTATTTATTGTGTTTATGCATGATTTTAATTGTGTTTATACATGAAAAATTCATGTTTAATTTATTAATGTATAAATTCTTCTTAGGAATTATTTTGATCTTTGATAATGCATGGATATTTTTAAGATTTAGTCTATCTTTTCTTTTGACAAGGAGACAAAATAATTGAGTTTGCATGTGTACTCAGTTAATTTCTTTTTAGGGACGAATCATTTTCAAAAATGTGTTTATGTTAGTAATATAATCCATTGAAATAGGGGGAAAATTTTTTTTTTAATCTTGTTTATGCATGCATAGTAACAATGTAAGCGTGACTAGTTTTGTCCCTGTGATTAAAATCCTTATTTTGCTTACTTTGTTTATGTATGACATGAATTTTATAAAGGTTTTGAGTATCTTTATTTTCATGTTTTGGTTCTTAATCTTTTATTCCCTCTGGAATTTTTGGCTCCTTTAGGTTAATTTCCCCTTATATCTCTCTATTTTCTTTTTGTCTTTAACAAAGGGGGAGAAAAAGCTATGGGCATGGGCTATGAGGATAAATAATTGTTTTTATGTTTGTGATATGCTAAGTGCCATATGATTATGTATGATTGATTGGCTATCTAAACTCTATATGATCATGTGATGTTTTAATATTGCATATGTACTATTTTTGTGATGCATTACATATATGTTTGAAATTATTTCCTTCATGTTGTCTAGCATGATTTTTTATGATCATATTATCATGTTTTTAACACATTTGTTTTGATAGACATTGTCCCTCACGTTAAATTTTTATGTTGTTTTTATTTTTTAAAAAGGGGAATAAAGTATTAAACTTATATTTCTTATCATATCCAAAAAGGAAGAGAAATAAAGAAATATAATTGTTAAAGGAAATAAATATTTTTATTTCAATTGGTTTTTTTTGAATAATTATCTCATTTTATGATTATTTAATTTTTTTTTTAAAACATGTTATATCAACCCTTATACATGCTATAATAATTCATTTATTTATGTGCTCTGATACATAATAAATATTGAATTTTTGCATATGTTAAAAGGGAGCAAAATATTTTCTCATTTTGCATCTATTTATTTTGAAAGGGGGAGCTATTTTAGTTAACATGTTTACACATGTTATTTATTTTTGACACACACACACATATTATTTATTATTTTTTCAAATTGATTGTCAAAGCCAAAAAGGGGGAGATTATTGACCATTTGCATGATCAAACTCCTAATTTTAAACTTTGACAAATAATTTTAATTCTAATGATTTCAACTAAGTGTGTAGGAACTTTTGTATCAAAATTATTAGTTCAAGTCTAGAAATATGAAATACTGTCATTATACTATATTTCGGTAAAGTATAATATCTCAATATTATATCTAAAGTATCCAGAGCTGCTATGAGTTAATATAATATATCAATATTATACCTAAAGTATCCGAAGCTGCTACGAGTTACCTTATAACCTGAATTGATAAGTTATGCTTTTGGGTTAATTTGATCTCTGGGATTTAAGAAGGATTTTTGACATATCTAGAGCTCTATAATGAGAAAATTATCTTCTTCACTTTTGAATTAGACATCTTAAGCTTTTTGAATTGAGTTTATTTATCAAAATCCAAGCTCATTTGGATATGCAAATCTTCAGTCGAAGTTAGCATATGCAGCTTTCATTTTAGGTTGCATAACTCTTAGTACTTTAGCAATATCTTGAGTTATAGATGTTCAGTTGAGGTGATTCAAAGTGCTATGGAAAGATAAGACAATTATATACAACTTTCATGAAGAAATTTTAGGCTGATTCGATCTTCTTTAATCCCGTTCATGAGCATCTCACGAGCAAGTTATGAGATGTCCCCTTTTCATGTTCATTTTGAGCAAAGGGATAGTGCCACTCACGAGCAAGAGTCAGAAGTACTATTCACTCATAAGCATCTTGTAAGGGTAGTAATGACAGCTCCAAATGGATAAATTTGAATGCAACGACTATTATTTTTACTCCTCACGAGCCAAAGCTTGCTCCTTACGAGCACTATTTACCTGTGAGCGATGTTCTGACAGAATTAAATCTAAGATAATTCAAAAATCAATTATAGACATTGAAGACTTTTTTGATACATCCAACAACCATATTTTTGAGTGTTTGTTTATATAAACGCTCCTTAGAGTTCAATTGAAAGGTTAAAAAACTTGTTTATCATTCATTCTTTCTTAAGCATTCAATTGAGCTATCAAATTCTCTTAAACAATTCTTTATTTGTATAACTCTTATGAGAGTTGGTTGTGTGTTAGAAAAAAATTTATCTTCATCATAAATCTTGAGATAGATTAGAAGGGAAGTGAAATTTATTTCTAAAGGAATTGGTTTAAGTGTTGTCCATTGAAACACTTGAGATTTGATTTTTGAGTAAGCTTAAAAACTCAAGTTGTAAAGTTGTAAGAGTGAGCTAAAAACTTTTGTGTAATCTCAATCTTGTGAATAAAATTGTGGATGATTGAAAATCCTAATTTGGAGATAAATTAGGTGGAGGCGTAGGATTGTTGTTGAATCCGAACTCTTTAAATCTTTGTGTCCTTCATTCTTTCTTCTTAACTTCCATTCAATTCTTGTAAAAAATTATTTTAATTTCTCATTTTTATTTGATAATCCTATTTACCCCTTTAAAACTTTTTTCAGGTACATTATAAAGAGATAATTTAAATAATAAAAATATTAATGTCATAATAAATATTATTTTTCAATTATTTTTTAATGTTGCAACCTGAAGAAAAATTATTTTTTGTAAGGAAGGAGCCTAAAATTTATTTATGGATACCCTGTGACACAGTGGACATGCTTTTTCAATATTTTGTATGAATACATAATGTCTTTTGTAAATAAATAATTTACAAATATATTATAAACAGATTATTTGAATAATAAAAAAATATTAATGTCAAAATATAATATTTTTCAATTATGTAGCTTCAAGAAAAAATATTTTTCAAAATATAAAATATTTTTTGTAAAGGAAGGAGCCTAAAATTTATTTATGGATATATTCCCAAAAAAAAATTAGACAAAATTATTTTTAAGTTCCTGAATTATAATAATTTTTTCTATTGAGCACTTACCGTTTTATCATATTATATTGAACTCTTATACTATTATTTATATATATATTAAATTCATATACTATTATTTATATAATATATTGAATCTCTAATAATTTCATCTAAAGTTTATGAATTTATCAAATTTAAACTTAATATATATATAAATATAATATAAAAATTTAATACAATATAATAAAATAATAAAAATTTATAAAAAAAATCGCTATATTTCAAAAGCTTAAAAATAAATTTTGCCAAAAAATTATTTATAGATACCTTATGACACAGTGGACACGTTTTTCTTCCTATGATCAGCTTTAATTAATTATTGTTCTTATATGAACCTCTCCCAAACAGAGAGTAAATAGTAAAGAGCATTCTGAAAACAGGACTAAAGGAAACACTGTCCAAAATCCCAGAGTATGTCCCTTGACCAGGACTCGTCACCGCATCCATCCTCCAGCAGGGACTGGTTCTTCCCTTCACCTTTCTTAACCCACCATCCACCTCCCTCAACCTCAAAGCAACGTCGCAGATTCTCCACTGCTCCCAGAATCTCCCGTTCTTCACTTCCCCACGATTCCAAACCCCGGAAAACACCGCCGCCAATTTCTTCCTCCAATTCCACACCTCACACTGACTCCAAATATGTTAGGCTTCGCCGCCGCCGCGGTGTCGATTTTTCCCTCCGTCAGGAGAAAGCCTTACAACAACAACAACAACAACAAAATGAGTCTGCTGGAGAAAAAACATCTTCCAGTGAGACAGTTGTTGGATTGCCAGGACATCGGCTCCGGGTCCCCTGGCAAATGGCCATATCAGCAGCGGTAATTCCTGTACCATGTCTTAATTACGTTGAGTTAATGTGGATATTAATATAACAAATGTTAGTTAATTTTCAGATATGTTTTGTTGGTTGCAGATTGTGATCACAGCTCTCGCTTCTTTAGTTCACAGAATGTCTCTTTGCACAATCAAGTCATTGGTTTACAGGTGAACGCTTTCTGTTCTGCGTCTAAATTGGATATTGTTAGTGTACTAGCAGTTATATTGTTGATAGAAACTTGTTTTTTCTGCTTGCAGGAACAAATTTCTAAACTAAATGTTAGACTACAAGCTTGCAATTGTTTATCTGATGTGGATAGTAATGATACCTTTTCATTGGAGAGTGATGATCAGCCTAGTAAAAGCTTAAAACATTTGGCTCTTGTTTCCTCAATTACTCTATTATCCATACCTGTTCTGCTTCTCAAGTACGTTGATTTTGTATCTAAATCGAGGTCATCTGATAATATTTCAGATGAAGTTTCTCTAAACAAGCTGATTGAATATCGGGTGGATGTCTTTTTATCTGTCCATCCATATGCTAAGCCACTAGCATTGTTGGTTGCTACTTTGCTGCTTATATCTCTTGGTGGTTTAGCTCTTTTTGGTGTGACAAATGATTGTTTAGCTGATTGTCTTTGGTTATCTTGGACATATGTAGCTGACTCTGGAAACCATGCTAACTCTGAAGGTATTGGTTCAAGGCTAGTTTCTGTTTCAATTAGCTTTGGTGGCATGCTTATTTTTGCAATGATGCTTGGACTTGTATCTGATGCAATATCTGAGAAGTTTGATTCACTACGCAAGGGCAGAAGCGAGGTAGTTGAGAAAAATCACACCCTGATTCTTGGATGGAGTGATAAATTGGTGAGGTTCATTCTTCGGCTGACCAATATCAGATATGTTTGCTTTCTTTTAGCATCAAGTGAACTTTTTTTTTTTTTTTTTGGCTTTGTTTAGTTGCAACAAGTATGTAACTTATTGGCAGAAAACTTCATTTTTTTCCTATAAATAAACACGATATTCTGTTCTCCTTTTTCCTTCAAATACAGTGCTGATTCTCCATAATATTCAGATTTTAGCAGATAATCCATGAATGCCTATGTAGAATATTGGAGACACATATGAATGTTGTTTGGTACTTGAGGCATCCTCTGTAAATGTTTTCTTTCATTGACCATCTATTTTGTTGTCAAATCAGGGTTCACTGCTGAACCAGCTGGCTATAGCAAATGAAAGCTTGGGTGGAGGGATTGTGGTTGTAATGGCTGAAAGAGATAAAGAGGAGATGGAAATGGACATTGCTAAAATGGAGTTCAACTTCAAGGGGACTAAAGTCATATGCAGAAGTGGAAGTCCTCTGATTCTTGCTGACCTTAAAAAGGCATGGATACTTTCTGTATTTGTTCCTGTAAACT